>CM060900.1:314631131-315031131 GCA_030762935.1 Hymenopus coronatus | reverse complement strand
TAGTTGTAATAGTAGTTCTAGTAGTAGTTGTAGTCGTAGTAGTAGTAGTAGTAGTTATAGTCGTAGTAGTAGTAGTAGCAGTAGTAGTCGTAGTAGTAGTTGTAGTAGTTGTAGTAGTAGTTGCAGTAGTAGTTGTAGTAGTAGTAGCAGTTGTAGTAGTAGTCGTAGTAATAGTTGCAGTAGTAGTAGTAGTAGTAGTAGTAGTAGTAATAGTAGTGTAGTTTTATGGCGAACAAATGCCAAGTTTATTAGCGCCCTGGGCTGAACAAAAGAGCTAAAAATTAAAAGATATAAAGACAACTAAAACAAGACTGCTCCACAAGGGTTTAAAGCAAAGGAGATAGCATAAGAAGGCTACCAGGATCAAAGTAGAACCGAAGGCCTGGAATGACATATATAACGTTACTAAAGGAAGGAAAGGAATAGTAACCAAATAGACGAGTCGATAGAACCTCCAGATAGAATTAAAGCCAACTGTACATTCCGCAGCGGCAAAGAAAAATGAAAGGTTCCTCACAAGCACTAGAGTTGTCGCCTAGTAGGTTGGGGAGATCGGTGGGCAGACGCAAGGATGCACGCAGCACGATAAAAATGCGCACTCCAATAAATGATGCCGTACCGTGAAAGGCTCATTACAGGGAGCATGTTGAGGAGCAGGTTCCCCACGTAAATGATGCTGAGGGTTAAAACCGCAATGTCGCGCTAAAATCACTTCATCGCGGCGACCTGCACGTGAGAAAGTAGTCCAGGGGATAGGAAGGGAATTGACTTCCCAAAGTTTATTGCCACCCATCCCGTACCATTCCACGATCCAGTGCAAAAAAATGCCCCGGCGCAGGTGAACAGGAATTTCATCTGGAGAAACGATTTATCTAAAAACATTAGGCAATAAAGTGGCAGACTTGGCAGCAATGCATCCAATTGTTCATTTCCGCTCACGCCCAGGTGACCGGCATCCCAAACAAACGACACGCTGGCGTTAGCGGCAGCGAGGGAATATAGGAGATCCTGAATACGCTGTATGAAAGGATGGCATAGATGCAGCTCACGAAGGCCCTGCAGTGCACTGAGGGAATCGTTACAGATAACAAACTACCTGAAGCCCTATGCCTCGATAAAAAGAAGTACTTGATATGGGGAGTAACCAATATTGTCCACTTCTGGCAAAACTGAGTTTGATACAGCTTTGTGTAGTGTTTTACGTGCTCTACATCTTCCCGCAATCAGATTTAACCTATATGCAAATTGTACCATTGAAATAACTGTTGAAAATGGGCGGTTAAAGTCAGTCATATACTGTCCATCTGAGTGATTGAATCAGAACATATAATGTCCTCAAATCAACTTTTATTTTTGATTTATTTATATTAGCATCACTCTCATGTGCAATTTGTTTCATTGCCTGCAATAGTTCAAAACATTATTCTGAATTGTTGCCGTCTTGGTTGCTTGGCATAGTTCCCGGAAAATCCTTATTATAAAAGAGTAAATCTGAGAGATTAGCAGCAGTATCTTGCTCTGTTTTGTGTGTGTGTGTGTATTATGTTATTTATTAATGAAACAATCACCACATGAAAGTAAAGCGTTTGCTTTTGACTTAGAGCAAGTCCAGCCTCTTCCAAAACTAAATATTGAAGAGGTATATTATGCATAAAAAATGGCATTTTATAGCCTTTGTGTTACAAATAAAGAAACTATAAAACCTGTGATCTATGTATGGAAGCAAACTCAAGCAGGAGGGGGGGGGGCACAAGAAATATCATCAGCCCTCACTGATTTTCTTTCCAAAGCATCGTTTGACCAGACGTTCACATCTTTCAGACTCTTTGCTGATGGATGCGGTGGCCATAATAAAAATCAGCCTGTGATTCATGCTGTTGCATTTTGGCTGTTGAAGTGTTTTCCGTCATATGTAAGGGATATACACCTACATTTTCCAGTTTTAGGGTATTCTTGTTTTACCTGCAGATAGGGTATTTGGTAGAGTGGAGAGAAATCTGGGCCAAATTCCGGAAATATTTAATCCAGAAGAATATGAACAGATTTATAACGAAGTAGGGGATACTAGGGTTATTTCAAAATACTGGGAGCTTAAGGATTATAAAGAACTGTCAAAGAGTTGGAAAAAGATAGGCGGTATCAGAGAATTAAAAAAAATGATTTTGAAAAGGTCAAAATTGAACTGGGTCAGTGATCAGGATGTCAAATTTAAAACAAACATTACTATTATTCTCTACAACCATAGCAAAACCTGGGCATAAGATGATTATGTTTTCAGCAACTGACAGACCTACTCCGCTATTGTCAAGCAAAATAAAGGAAAGAGGAATTGGATGATGTTAAAAATAGTTCACTTGAAGAGTTGGTGAAAATTGGAAAGAAGAAGAACAGCTTATTTTTTTTCACAGGCTTTAGTGGTTCCATGCAGCAGCACTCCTGAGCATACAGATTGTGATTGTTTGAATGAAGAACTTGGACTGGATTAAATTTAGTAAGGTTATTGTAGACAGTAATATTCTGCCTATAACAAATTATTGTATTGGCAAATGTTCACTGAATTCTTTGGGGGTTATTAATATTATACTTCTTAAGTCCTGTAAATTCCATGTAATCGAAACTATAATTTTGCATACTAACATTTTGTTCTAAGTACTATTTGAAGTGATTGATAATCTAATACTGTAAGTTACATTTTAGGCATTAAAACAAATGTAATCTAATACATCAGAAATGCAGTAAACACATCAAAATATATAATGTCCTATATGATGGATCAAAACGTATATTATGCAAAACCTAAATGGAAGTTCTAACGTACCCAATAAAATATTCATCTACTGATACATGAAATGTAATTCAGTATTCCAAAATTGAACTAATTGTGAAAACTGCATTAAATATCACTGAATATTGTAGTAGCTCTGAGTTTTTCGCCACTCCTGAAAAATACACTTTAATGGACATTACACGTTTTGATTGGTTGCTCCTCATATATACTAAAAACTATGGCGGTAAAAATCGAACACTGCCCCAAAAGATAAAATGCATAACTCCACTAATTACAAACAAAAGCACATCCCACACCACGGTCATCCTTGAAACTATTCGTAAAAATAAAACAATGGTTTGGAAACTCGGCCTGCAGCTCTAAAATAGTGGAGGGGAAGGCCGAGGGCGGAATCATTGATTTTGGCATGGATATCAACCCAAGGTAGTACGGTGTGTCGCAGAGTAACCAAGGAGGGAAGGAACATTCCCCAGTGGCAATAGAGGCGGAAGGACAAACATCCAAGAGCCGAAGAAGCAGACAAAACCGAACCCCTGCGGGAAGCAAGGCTAGCGGGCTAACTTAAAAGACGGGTGTCCTGACAAGGAAAGAGTCGGATAGTATAGCTGCACAGAAATATGTCACGCCTATAGCACAGCAGAGGTTCAGCAGCTTCCGCATACAAATTAATAACTGGGCTAGTCGGAAAGGCAACCAGCGCCAGATGAATCCCTCGATGGTGGGAAGTGCCGAAGAGTACACAATGCACCCGTAATCATGTTTAGAGCGGACAAGCGAACGGTAAATCTGAAATAGCACGGTTCGATCTACTCCCCAGAATCTACAACATAAAACATGTAAAACATTAAGCGATCGATCATATCTATCTTTCAAAGAAGAGATATTGGACAACTAGCTAAGCTTCATATCAACACCAATCCGAGAAACTTCACCGCTTCGGTGAAGGGCAGCGTTCCGGCGCAAGGCGTAGAGACGGCGGTTCGTAAGGTTTCGGATGCTAGAAGTTGACTCAAACTATTTTCTCGGCAGAAAAACGGAAACAATTTTAACACTCCAACCGCGGATACGGTAGAGACAAGCTTGAAGGCGACACTCCAAAAGACACGTGCGCCGATAGCTGCAATAAGTCGCAAAGTCGTCCAAAATAAGGAGGAGGAAATACCAGCAGAAAGACACTCAACGATGGATTGATGGCGATAGCGTAGAGAGTGACACTGAGTACCGACCGTTGCGGTACTCCGTTCTACCGACTAAAAACACGGAGCAATTAGAGCCCACGCGCACACGAAACATCCGGTTCTTCATGAACTCCCGGAGGAAAGGCGGCCATGGCAGCCCCAGTTAAGTACGGTTCACTTTAAGCCAACCCTCCAGCAAGTATCATAAGCTTTCTCTATATCGAAAAATATGACCACAGTTTCACACTTTCACAGAAATTGATTCAGAATGTGAGTCGAGAGGGAGACGAGATGATCAGCCCAGGAGCCGTATCGGCGAAAGTCGCACTGGATGTTGCAGAGAAGTTTCTCAGACTCGAGCCGCCATCATAACCGTCCATTGATCATGCGTTCCATCGCCTCATTTTCCGCGCTGGTGAGGGAGATAGGACGGTAACTGGAAGGAACTCTATGATCCTTTCCCGGTTTTAATGTGCACCAAGCCGTAGGAAACACACCCTCATGACAAATTCGGTTACAAAGGCTCAGGGGATAGAGTTTACCGTCAGAAGAGAGGTGCTGCAACATTGCGATATGGATGCCGCCGTGTTCTGGAGCGGAATGTTGAGAAGATGCTGAGGAGGCATCCAGCTCCCGCATGCTAAAATACGAGTCATAGCACTCAGTATCAGAAGGTCGGAAAGAGACACTGAGACTCGACCTCCGCCTAAATGGCATAAAGCACCATTGATAACATGCGGAACTAAACACAGTTGAAAACGTGTACAAAGGGCGTTTGCAACAGCGACCGGATCAGCGATGGTTTCAATTCCCATGAGAAGCCCCGGTATTGAAGAGCTAGGTTGCATATCGGCAAAAGTGTGGAGCAATGGATGAAGGGGTTGTGCGATTAAATGTGGCAACAAACGAAGTCCAGAAAGCTAGTTTCCTATCCTGAATATTTCGGCGTGCCCGAGCGCGTTCCAGAGCAGGGTGAAGTCCAGATGCTCTAAAAGTCCACCTGCGAGCACGAATAGCTTCGCGGCACTCGGCAGTCCACTAACGGACGGGTAACCATCTAGGGTAGGTAGGACGACCAGGGTATTGGTTGCTCGGCAGTGGGGATTATAACAGAATTAAAGTACTCGAACATATGGTCAACCGTGTCAAATAGACAGTCGCTGAAAACGGTCACAGTTGAAAAGAGAGCCCAGTCCGAATTAGACAAGTGCCCGCATGCGATGAAGAAATACCTTGTGAGAGCAAGGTGAGGACAGAAGGGGAATGATCGCTGGAACATACTACGGTCCATTGTAAGTGGTGAGTAAGTTGTGTAGAGCAAACAGAAGGATCTAGGTGGGAGAGAATAACAGAAGAATCAGAAATTAAAAATAGGTTCACCGGTATTCAAAACAGCGAACTGTATTGATTGAAAAGGTCAGTAAGAACAGTCCCTCGCGCACATGTCCTGGGGGAACCTCAAAGGGGATGGTGGAAATTGAAATCACCAGCAGAAGAAAAGGCACCGGGAACTGAGACAAAAGATGAACCTTACCACCGGTGAAGAGGACAGACGAAGGCGGAACGTAGACATTACAAGCAGTAAAGGAGAAACCAGGAAGAGCAAGTCGGATAACAACAGCTTGCAAGGTAGTGGTAGGCGGAAGCGGCTGACTGCAGATATCATTGCGCGTTTATATCAATACACCTCAATGAGCAGGAGAAGCCTCCTCCGGTGTAAGATCAAAACGCACCGAGAGGTTTTGATGTAGAGTAAAAGCGTCGTGAGGGCAAAGCTTCGTCTCCTACAAACAGATAACCAGATTGCTGTAGGACCGCAGTTACTGATGCAATTCAGCCCTATGTGTACGAACACCGCGGGTATTCCACGTCATGGGGGCCATGGAATAAGGGTTGAGGCGTGACAGGATATCAGCAAAGAGTGACATAAGGTTGCAGTCGGGACGCTGGGAGGCAAACAGTTGGGGGCAAACGGGGAAAGGCGAATTTAAGGTGGACTTTTTTTTTTATTTTTTTTTCTACCTTGCGCGCTTAGGGCCCTCAATAGTACAACCCGCGTCATCGTCATAATCTGTGGATATTAGGGATACGTAAGATGCCCTTCGGCTCGTAAAACGATAACGAGACTTTGAGGCTTTATCAGCGGTCTGGTATTTTTTGCGATTGCTTTTGTGAAAGGCGGCGACAGATGCTGGCGGTCTAACTAAGGGCTTATCAAAAGTTTCTGGAGAAATGGCAACCGAAGGAGTGGAAGCTTTGGATGTTGGAGGCTGCAAGGTCGTTATGGTCGGGGACTGTCTGTTTGCGTACACGCGTCGGCAACAGACACGGCTTGTAGCGCTACTGAGGTCATAGAAGTGCGATGGAGTGTTGAGACATAGTCTAAGATACTCGTAGGCTGCAGCTGTTGTAAACGACGCCTGCCTTCTCGAGAAATCAGGCGTTCTTTAACTCGTAGCTGCTGGATGACCTTTTATTTGAGAAAACGCGGACATTGCCGCAAAGTACACATGTAGCGTCAAAGGTGCAGCGATTTTGGGTATGAAAAACTTGTGACACCGAAAACAACGCATAGGAATCGGCACATACGGCCTCACAGCAGCGCGTCCGTATCCACTGCAAAGAGCTTCAGGTAAGGTGGTACCTTTGAATGTTAGAAATACCGTCCGTAACGCAACCGACTGACCATCACGTTTGCCTGGTACACACCCTGGTCGGAGAGATTGGAAACGATATCACCATCGGAAGACCGTCTAAGCAGGAGGTGGTCACCACTCCTCTACAAGTATTCAACGATTTATGTGATGTCACCCTTATTAGGCAGTAAACCAATATGGCGGCTTTCAGGAATTTCCTGTAATGGTCTTCGGTCCAGGTTTCCATTAACAGCATTGGACACTTTTCCACATATTCTATCGATTTTGCGTTGAATGTAAAAGGGACTGATATCTCTCATAGGCCTCGATTCACAAGCGAAGGTCACTACCAAAAATCGGTCAAATGTGGAAGTTTTACGAGGAGGGATCATGATGTAAAGGCACCCAATCGGTACCATTGGCTTCACCCTGCTTTCCGGAGGAAATAGAAAAAGAAACCACAAATACTTTCCGGTTTGTGCCGCCTGGGATATCCTTCCCAGACCAATCTCACGATGTGCTTAAGAAGAGTTACCCTCCGGCTACCACTGCAGTTCCATACGTGTAAGCCCTCCACCACGAACAATTCGGGTTTATGCCCTTGCCACAGGTTTAAGTACATGTGGCCCCCAATTTAGGCCATAGATTCGGGGGACTTACGCCGGGTTTCCGATAGCGGTAACACGTCCGGCCCGTGACCTGCGTTCGTCGGAATATTAGCACGTGCCGGGCTCACAGGGAAGCTACGTGAATGTACATATCCGTATGGACGGGCTCCGCACATAAGCCTTACACATAGTGTTCATTCAAACGTCACGTCTGAGAACATGCATGTTGGAAGCCGCGCAGGAAACCGTGGAGCAGGAACCACGGAGCTAGAAAAAAGTTACCTGTTAGTGAGGTAGGAGTTAGTAAATCTAAGACCTTAAAACTAATAATACAAATACGCCAAGAAGAAGGAAGAAAATGAGGTGTTGCAAAAAACGAACAAACAAACAAAAACAAAACAGAACACACACACGCACGCGTAGTAGAACTGGCCCAGTGGATGGCGATGGGGATGATGAGATGGGGGTGTATTCGGTCGGGCCCAACCCCTATCTATCACAGTAAGCCTCGGGAGGCGATGACCACTGTACGCCAAAGCAACCTATGCACAATATGGACCTTTAATTGCACACTATTCTACACTCTTGAATATTTATTAAACCAGTACAGGATTTGTTAATGTATACATGTGAGGTTATTTATTCGATAAAGGAGAATTGTCCTTTAGCGGTGACACTAACGATGTAGAGAAGAATCTCTATCAATATATGCCATTGACTATCTACCTTTTTGACGTAGAGCTTGGTTCGCTTTCTTAGGGATTTTTGTGTTTTTTTCCCTTACTTTGCTCTCGAAAACAGGATCCATTCAATCTAAGGAAGGAATTTCTGTTGTCCTAAGTCTATGTTAAAACACAAAATGGTGCCCATTGGTATAACTTATGAGTGTACACCTTAGCATTACTTTTGACACTATAACGTACTAGATTTAAACCATTTTAGTTATCTTGGACTTTTCAATTGCAATTTTTTAATTCCTGCAGCTGAGAAGATCATGTTGTCGTATAGGTGTCCCTGGCCTCGAGTTTTAAAGCTGTGATATAAATGCACTATAGTGTCAACTCCCCACACGCTTTACTGATAATTGAAGTAACTAACTTGAAATAAATATCCATTAAAACTTGCCATTTAAAACCAAATTACTTTTTTTTATCTTTGGTGAACCTAAAGAAAACCTTACTTCCTTTTCCCAAGAATAATTATTGCAGAGTTACACAGAATAGTTAGCCCCCTGTTTCCCGGACATCTGCTACAAGCAGTTAAAAAGTAAACATTGTAACACATGTTTGTTGAAGAACAAAACTAGCATTACAAATTATTTCTTCAGCTAGGCTCGCACCCAAATAATTCTCTCCGCTAGATGGCATTCGCCTCTTTCAGCGAATGATTTTCGCATTAACTTTTAGTGTATTTGGTATTGTAAACCAGGTGGTCCAACTGTCCCGTATTTGATGCGTGGAGATATCCATTCGTAAGTTGCAAAATTCAGGGAGCCTATTTTAAGATAAAGCACAACAGTGGAGAACTACCAAGAGTGACATTCGGTTTCCCGTCTTGCTTATCAGCGGGGACGGTCAGCGACTCTCGCTCATTGCAAGGGGTACAGCGACGGTTGGTCTTACCAGTTCTCCGCCGGCGAGCGTCTTAGCGAGAGGGGGGTTGGTCCCGCTCTTTATTGACTTACATGGTATATGTACATATGAATTATTTGATATACGGTCCACCCATGCCGACTCACATACGACACCAAGCCCCGAAAGCACCACCCATTATCCAAAAAAAAAAAAAAAATCCACCCACCCACACAAACTAGCACTCCAATATCAAACATCCACTTACAAAGACGACACTAAACCCAAAGGGCACAACCCTCAATCCAAAAAAATCACTTCCACCCATACACACACACCACACACTTGCTCCCTGATAGCAATCGTCGACTTCTAAGGACGACACCAAACCCAAAAGACACCACCCCAAATCCCCCCCCCAAAACAAAAAAAAAACACCTAGACCCACCCACACACTCACACACGCATTCACTAGCATCCCAATGCCAACCATCGAGTAACAAAGACGACACCAAGCCCAAAATGTACCACCCTGCAATCCAAAAAAAAAAAAAAAAAAAAAAAAAAAAAAAACACCTCCATCAACTCACACACTAGTACACCGATACCAGCCATCCATTTACAAAGACGATAACAACGACGACACCACCAAACCAAAAGAACACCACCAGTCACCCCTAATCCAAAATGCAAACCCAATACTCACATAACACGAAAAGCATCCCAAACCCAAAAATCACTCCAACCACCCCGAAAAAAATCAAACACAAAAATCACTCCCAACATCCCCGAACACACAAAAAAACCCCAAACCCAAAACTTATTCCCAACACCCCCGAACACAAATACCCCCTCCAGCCATCCGCGAACACAAAAGCTGCCCCCAGCCACAAAAACAATCGCAAAAAAAAAGCAACACGTAGACATGTTTTACAGCACATTCAGAAACTGGACATCACACCTCTACCCAATAGAACCATCACCCAGCACAACTTGACTTACATAGAGAAGGTAGAGACGCCATAGAGACTGCAGATGAAAGGGTGGCGCTGCAAAGAATATGGAAGGAAATAGGAAAACCCGAGTGCAACAAAGAAAAATATCCAGGTTTTCCCAAGCATAAAAATAAAATAATTTTACGGGAGGCATCTATATAATGGGAAATATAAAGCTATTAAAGTAATAAGGAGAACATAAAACATATAAGTAAAATTATTGAAACACTAAAAATGTATTAGGGATCACCTCTACCCACCCATTCACTAAGAACAATCACCCAGCACAACTGCACATACCTAGGGGCAGTATTCACGGCACGTCGACTGCAGACGAAATGGGAGGCGTTGCCAAGTATATGAAGGGAATAGGTAATCCCGAGGGCGACAACGGAAAACCCAGTATGCTCTGAAATGGCACAAGAAATAAAATAATAACATAAGGGGATCTTAATAATGAGAAATCGAAATACATTAAAAATAATAAGCAGTTTAAGAGCATAAAAACAAGAACAATAGAATTAATGGAACATGGAAAATGAATAAAGGATCAATAAACGAAGGAGTCAAAAAGGATGAAGGACCGAAAAATATCATCAAACCTAGGAAAAAAAAAAGGAATATAAATGGAAAAATCTAAAGTACAAAACACAAAAGCAACTAAGCGATTGAAAATGAATAAGTGAATAAACTAAGGAAGCACACAAGGAGTGAAAAAATGCTCAAACCTGAAAAAGTAGGACTTGAAAATCTGAACTGTAAAAAGCAGGTTAAGATATTGAAATGGCCGAAAAAAGCCAAAACAAAAGAAAAATGGAAACGAGATAAAACACATATTTAAGGTGAAAAAAAATGTAGAAAGCGAAGAGGAAGAATGGCCGAGAAATGAAAATCGTATGAAGTATCTGGTTGCGATGGGAGAACATTGCACAAACGAGAATTGGGTTGAGGTGTGGAGATTACAGGAGAGGCGGTTGGAAAAATTGGGGGCTCTTCGGGATGCCGAAGAGGAAACTTCTTCGCAGAACCGTTGCCTTGGAGTCAGAGTTGCCATTATTAGGGAGACTTCTTCTCATCGACGCCAGCAAACAGGAGCGTTACCCACACTATGGTCACTGCTGCGCTTACGGTGATAGTCAGGAAGCCCGCGCTTTGCCACCGAAGTGTCACTAAAGTGGCAACAACACGTTCACCGCTGAGTGCATTGGGCAAGACTTTCGCCGCAGTCGTCGGCTCTGCGCCCACTGTGGTGGTACGGGACACTTCACGCGGCAAGCCCAGTGCCCTAGCTACCCAAGGAGCAGACAACCAGTACCGCAGCAGGCCCGGACATCTCCGCCGTAACACAAGCCTTTTTCATTGGAGGCCCCTAAGCAACAACCGACTTCAACGCAGCCAGCCTCACCAGCACCTCAGGACTTCAGCCAGCAATTCAAGGGCATACACGACGCCATTCAGGACATTCATTCAGATGTTCTGAATCTCACGCGAAGCTGACGGCCCTGAAAGGCCGTTTCCAGGAGCATTGAGATTCAACCAGCTTGGCACTCAATGGCTTGAAATGTCATCAAACGAAAGTAACGTACTTTCATAAAAGAAAAGAGAAGGTGATGGAATACTTCCGGAATACCGTGCAGGAGGAGAGGACAGCTCTCAAGGTCGCCCGATATCCGACTGCACAGCAGCCAGCGCGAACGCCCACCCCTGGGTCCAGAGACTGGCATTCTGCATCGGTTCGTCGGAGGTAGTCTAACCCACAATCCTCACCTCAAATCCATCTATTTGCGCATTCAGCTTCGCTTTTGTCTCCACAGTTTCAGGCTGAGTCTTGGTCAAGGTTTTCTCCTAGCTTCCGATCCTGAACTCCCCTGGCCGCACTTGGATCAATCATATCTTCACCGAGAATCCGCAGGTGCAACGAGCAGCACTGCCTCATCACACCGGCTTTCCTCTTTCTCCTTCCTATCTCTTCCGGTGGAGTCCCCCCCCCCTTTTTCACCACGGCTAGTTGTTAAATGTGAATATGCATGTCTTCTTCCACTCAAAGAAAAAGAAGAACCGTCAAATTGGAAATGCCACCGATGTGGATGTTATGCTTTGGGATGATGTGGGCGGGGGATAGTAACGTGAGTTTTGGACGTTAGGTGTTTAGAATAGATGATGAACTGTTAAAGAACATAGCAATGTGAAAGAAAGATCACGAATTGACATCTGATTGCACTTGTGGGTATCAAAAAGCGGTGGAGTGTAGATTTAATTCCACGAGTATGAATGCGAAGCAATTGTGAAATGTTCCAAGAATGCTGAAGGCCGGTGACAATGTGCGGCGAATGGAGGCCATTTTTCTTTCTTTCTTTTATTTTGTTGTCGTTAGCATTTTCCTCTTTTCTTTATGGATGGTGTTTAACGCCCATTTTACTACATATGGCACCGCAAGCGAGGGGGATGGAGGCGGCGTGGGATTTATATAATGGGAATTTAGACATGGGGAAAATGGAATATCCGCAAGAATATGAAGGGAACCAAGGGTGCGAATGCGGCAAGTAGAGAAGGAAGGGAGAGAGGAGTAGTTTTTCCGGAGCACATGTGAAAATATATGCGGGAGGCATAAGAGTAGAACTGGTGGGTTGTAATAGATATGAGGATGAAGTGAGTGTACCTGACATATCGGAAATGAATTGGAAGAATGCGCCAGAGAAAACGAAATGTATTTAGGAATATGACATTCTGAGTGAAGTAAACAGTTGCTTTTCACATTTTGTTTATTTATTTGCGGGTGCATAATCGGGGAATGGAACTTGGGTTTTGGAGGGTAAAATATAGCGAGTAGAGTGATGCGAGCATCGTGATGGAGTACAGAAGGGAATTTGTGGGAAGTTTGGAAAAACGAAGAGCGGTAATCAAACGAAAGCACTAAACGAATATCAGTAGAATACGGAAAACTGCAACAGAAAAGTGTAACAAGAAGATTAATACTAGGATGGAAAATTGAGATATAAAATGCGAATCAAAATTGAAAGCAAAGGGGAGAGAATCTGAGGTAGCGATAGCGGACACGAAAGTATGCGAGGAACGGATGAAGGAGATGGACAAGGAAATGAGCAACATAAGGAAGGCTATGGAAGATAGGAAGGGTAATATGAGCAAGCAGTACTTTTGGTGAATGAAATTAAAATCAACGTAGAGAAAAAACAGTTTATTTTAAAGGACTAATTAAGTTAGAGCGGTCTGGCGCAGGGGCAAGTGAATATACATGGGAAAGAGAGGGAGGGAGACACTAGCGAGAGAGCAGGGCTAGGGCTAGTGAGCATACGTGGGAAAGATAAGAAATTCAAAGAGCATGCTAGGAGCAGGAGGTAGGGGAACCTAACCTAGGCTCAGACTGTTAGGTGTATTTTTGAGCCCTTTCGAGTGCTTTTCAATGTCGTTTACTCTGTTCTCCAGTCATTCCTATCATTCCTCGCCGAATTTTGAAAATGTTTTATGAATGTTTTGTATTGGTAGGGTCGACTGAAGACTATATATATATATATATATATATATATATATATATATATATATATATATATATATATATATATAATTCTGCAGTGTTTTTGTCTGCTTTTCGAGTTTTGAAGATCATTTATAAGCCTTTAGAAGGTTTTTTTTAGTGCTAGAACAGTTGTTTCGAATGTTCGTAAAGACATTTCATGCCATTTGGAAAGTGTTTTGGAAGCTGGTTTTAAGATACATATAACAAACACGTTTTAGCTATTTCCAACTGATTTCATAAGGGTACATTCATTACAAGCCATTTTAGGCCTTTTTCCAGACTTTTTGCTCATATTTTTCATTATTTACAGTGGTTTTAATGACTTTTGACGCTTTTATAAGCATTTTAGTACATTTTGCCACTATTTCTCAGTGATTGTAACCTTTTACATATTTTTTCAGGACCTTAAAGCTGATTTTTAGTGTTGTTACCGTTGGTTTAAAATGTTTTTGTCATCTCATTAAAACGATTTGGGAGAGGGAAGTTCTCTGGATCAGCTTCTTTCAGAGGATGTATCAGGTATTTTAACTCTTTTTTCAACTCATTTCACGGTATTTTGAGGGTATTTAGCTCTCTACAACAGGCATTTTAGACATTTTCAAACGTTCTTTGCTCAAATTTTACCTAATTCTGTAGTGCTTTCTGAGGATTCTTAGCACTTTTACAGGCATTTTTCTACGTTTTGGCGCTATTTTGCAGTCACTGTAGCGCTTTCAATGCATTTCTCAGGATTTTAAAGGTAATTTCAGCGTTTCCTCTGTTTTCTAGAATGCTTTTAATGTCATGCCATACCATTTGGGGAGATGTTTAGGACTCTGGGCTGAATAGTTTCAGAGTATTCATCAGACACATTATTTCTTTTTCCACTCACTTCAAACTGTTTTGGTGGTATATAACACTCAAAAAATACATGTTTAGCTATTTTTCAGACGTCTTCCTCATATTCTACAGTATTTGCAGTGTTTCCTAACGGTTTTTACCCCTTTCCAGAAATTTTAGCACATTTCCGTCTATTTTCAGCTTTTTGCAGTGTTTTGTAGTAATTTATACCTCCTTTCAGATTATTTATGACCTATTAATGCATTCTGAAGTATAGGGCAGTGTTAAGCCCTCATATTTTTTGTAGTGCTTAACGCCTGCTTTGTCCACCACAAATCTCACATGCGGTCGCATGCGATCAAACTCGGGCCGTCTAGGCGAATTAAGTCCTCATACAACTGATATTTCAACCCACTTTGAATATATATTTTTTTGGAAGCTCGTAAAGGAGTTTGTGACAGCGACAAAGGTATACTGTTGGTACTTTGGTACGTTTAGGGCTGCTTTAAACGTATTTGAGGCAACATGAAGTCTTGTACCCCTTTTCTTATGTTCAACGGCAACAACAGCTACGACATCAGCAACAAAAAGGCCGAGATCATTATCCTTGACTAAAGGAAAACAGACTGTCACATACAAAAAAACTAATAAAACACGAAGAAACATAATGTTCGCTAAACAATAAACACTTCGATAACAAAGGCTTAGAATATTCTTCTAGTGTTAGCCTCGAAAAGAGAGATTTAAAAACAATACAATAGAATATAGATTAAAATGAGAAACATAGTCAGAATTAAAAAAAAAAACTAAGACATGAAAGGAATGCAACAAATTCCCTAATACAAACATTAAACATAATTACAAGAATAAAAGGAAAAAGTAAAAAAGGAAAAAATTAAGTACGAAAAAGAAATATGACTAATGTTTAAAATAAAGAAAAACAAATAGTATGAAACAAACGTTTAAATTTTCTATAAAATCTAAATGAGGAGAAGGCATGTCTGAAGTTGTCTTGGCGGTAATATTTCGAAGCCTATTTTTGGATGAGGGTGATATTGTAAAGGTGTGGTTTATGCACGATAAAAGGTCGACTACTGATGTGCATAAATTCATAACTATCGTTCGGAACGTCAACTGACGATGAAGACGATGGGGAAGGTTTTATAGCTATTACAACAAAATTTGACTTTAAGAAACCATCTCAAGAATTAGAGGAAAATTACGACTCTGCCTTTTATAGAGTATATTTTGAACACGATATAACACAGTCGTCGTGAAAATTAGAGGAATTTGATTACTCAAGGGTTTATAACATATTTAAACACCATTTAACCAAGGCATCGCGAAAATTAGAGGAAGATGCTGACTCTAAAAGAAAATTAGACATGATATAAGAAATATATCGCAAAAAATAGAGGAACGATGATCCCAGCGCTTATAAAAGAAGTGAAACTTGCCAATTAGTCCAAAATACAAGACTCTAACGCCTTGAGGCCTAGAGAAGATAAAAACACCCCACAACTTATCGTGCAGTGGCACACACTGGTTTCAGAACAGTTAATGGAACCTATCAATTGGCACACGTTCCTCCCGCACAAATGACTCCTTAAGGATTCACCTGAAGAACAACAATTGACAAAATGGCAGATTATGGAAAACCGAACATTCGATAGAATATAAAAGCTAAGAAAAATAATACGTTTCCGTAGAACGCCTTCATTTCAGTCTAAAGCATGGAAACAATAAATTGACATGCATTACTGCCGCAGAAGCGCCACCCTGTAAATATACTTTTAGATCAAGCAAAAACAAAAATACATTTGCTGGAGCCCAGGAAAAAGATGAAACCACCGAAAAGAATAAGAAATTAGGTAGGAAGTTATGGAGAATTTCTGAGGTTCCGGAAAACCTCCCACAGAATGAAATGATACTTGACAAGGAGATAAAATTGTAACGTGTGCACCCGGGGAGCTTGTGCAAGGCGAGATGATCACAAACAAGGAAAACTTTAAGCGCTTAAGCTAGAAGAACTGCAGGATATATCCTACGCTGAGGTGATCGCCGACATGGATGTAAAGTTTAGCCGCGTACATTGTGGAAAGCTTGTGGAAAGGAGGACCCATTGCAAGGCTATAGGTTAAATCAGTGGTGCCCAACCTACAGCGGACGATGGGTGGGCAATTTACCTCCACCCATTTGTTTCGTAGCGGCAGCCAAAATCCTCTCTATCTGTGACGTCGATTTCTATCAGTGGCTGTGGCTTCAGCAACGTTAATGTTATATGGGCTGGTACAATTACTTTAAAAAACCATTTTTGAATGGCATTATTGTTAGTAACTTGGTTGGCACTGTTCATTTGGCACTGTCATCAGTGTTGGCTGACAGGGATATATGACAGAGACTTAAAACGATCAAATGATCCTGTCCTATCCTACTACGATAACTGCTTTGCATTTAATTCATTTTTTAGAACATATATCTGCAAATATATGTAGAGCAAAATATTAATATTAAGTTTGCAGCAACATTTCACAATTTGGGTGACGGAAAAAGATTCAAATAAATCCCAATTTTATTCCTGAGAATATTTAATAGGTGTTGAATCCTGCAATGCAACTAATTCCATTTGAAGATCATAAGGAGCGTCTTTGCAGGCAACGAATAAAGGATTGTAAAGAAGACCGAGTTCCTTCTCAATTGCTTTCGTGTCTCGAAAATTTGACTCGAAGGTGTCCTACAGTTTCTTAAAATGTGTTGTAAATGTCTCTAATATGGTGACATTTATGGTAAATAATTTATTGCAAGGATGGAAAATGATAAAGGTTCACCAATTTTCAATTGAACGTACGATAATTTTGCCATAAAGGTATTCATTGCGTCAACTAACGTGATTAAGTTTTATCAAGATAATGGGACAGATCGGTAGAAAAAGCAAGGTCACTCAGGCATTCTTCATGAGTTAGATCTTGAACGTGATAGTCTTATAAATAATAAATATTCGGAATTATGAAAAACAAGTTTTGTGCAGATGGCTTATGATACGAAATACCAATAATTTACATCTGTCAGCTTACTTCTTTGTTCATGAAACCGTTTATCTCACACCAAGGCTGGAAGATGCGCCTCAACAGATCAACCCAATTTAGTCACAAGACATGACAATAATATGCAGATTGTCTTAATCAGAATCCAACTTTTCTTGCAATGCTTTAAATTGTCTATGACGAAGGGAGCTTGGTTTAGTAAACTTCACGCAGTTCACAACTGCCGACAAAACATTGTTTAAGGCAATTGGTTTTGTCCATAAAGTCTACTATGAATTATGCAGTGTATAGACAAAAATTCAGAGGGCACATCCGTATTCCTAAAGTACGTTCTTAGTCCGCCAATAACACCCTTTTAACGCCCTGTCATTGGTGGGGTCACAACGGTCACGACACTATCTAGTTTAGCAGAAGGAAATTCCAATCTGCTAAAAACATCTTCAAAACATATGCGTTTTAAGAGATACTACGTTTAGAAGCTCTTCAATGACACTGAATTCAGTTATCAACCCCCCCAAATACAGTTGAGCTTCATCAATTATGCCCGTACTGTCATCCAATGCCAGAAAAAAATAAATTAATGAGATAATTTTTTCCTATAACCGTTTATCTATATTACACCGCAATTCTTATCACGGTATTTCGAGATAGACTCACTGGTTTAAAAGGATCTATTACATTCGGACACATTTCCTCAGTGGCTATAAGTAAACAATCTTTAACGAACTCCCCATAATTAAAATACTTCATTCTCTTTGGAATATGTTCAGCAATTCTGTAAGACGCTCTACCAATATTCGTCCGACGGTGGTGTCTTAGTATTTTTTAATTACTGTATTCTTCCTTCACCTGTAAGTAAAGTTATTTAAATACACAGTCAATTTATAAGTGAGCTGATATATTCTAATTCAACTGTTGTTACTGATTGCGTACCTGATAAACCATATTTGCCATTATCAGTATGGTGGTATTTTCCAAAGTATTGCTTAATATTATATTGGGAACCCCAAGATAAGTGATGCTTGCAAAAAAAGATATTTCACCGTTCTGTCCTCTTTAACAAAAAATATTCTGCCTCCCATTTTTTCTGGAATACGATATGTTTGGTGCGATTGAAACCTGCCATCGCGTCGGGAGTCGATCCCAGTTAAACGCCACTGAATGAAGGGAAAATACTTCCTGCATGACCATGCTCAGAACGAAAGAGGCAGGGTAATACGACCAGGTGACATCATTAGCTCATTAGAGCAGAGGTTGTTCACCCCAAAGCTAAAGGTTAAGCGCGTGAATCCAGGCAAACTAGTGGAAATGGAGGACCCGTCGCAAGGTATAATAAAACGTTAAGTATGTGAATCCCGCTAGAGATATAGACATGGAGGGTATGCCCGATGCTCCCAAGTTTACATTTCCCAGCACGATGTAGGTGACGGACCCTTACCGATGCGGTTAATTGACCTTTGTGAAACGCCTTCTTGCCAACTCCGAGCAAATGTTTGACGTTCCCATTGCAAGAGTCGTGTGGTGTGACCCTCCAGAATATCTCCCAGATATGGAGACCTCGTTCTGTAACTGTACTTTTAACTTATATACCCACTCTGGAATATACCATCACTGGATGTTATTACAGAGACTGATTTGCTCATGATGAGTATTGTGATTTTTCAGATGTTGAATTTGATTAATATATAATCCCACAAAATAAATTATATCCGTATTACATCCAACTATTTGAAGTAGATAATCAAACAGCCGTACCAAAAACAGAAACTTTTTGCCTACTTCCCATTTGAACTGTTAGCACTCGTAAAAATCTGCAGATGATTCTTCATAGTAAGATTCTCGTTGAACTTTTGGAATATATTATTCTCCTACCACTTAGTATTATTTGTTATTAAAGACCACGTTATTCTTATCAATTAAAATTGTGGTCAATGCCTTAGGAAATACTCCTGTTTAGTTTTTATGTTAAGGCGAAATTAAAATATGATAAATCTAATACATTTGTGATCCATTAACTAAGATTTAAGATATCAACTGAAATGTTCTCAGGATGTGGATGCATGCCTTCTAAGTTCACCATATTACTTTTAAGTGATAAGTGGGTTATTAATGAACATATGACTATTTTCTTAATTATACCATACATTTTATAAAATTGATTAATCTTTTTTTTTATAAATAACCAACCATGTTGTTATAACCCAAGTGGATCCACATCAGCATTCAGAACTTGTTTTATCACACTAAAATTTAATTTAGTGGTCCTTAATGGGTTCTGAGAAAATGGGGTTATTCATGCTAGAGAATGATATTTACAGAAAAATCTATTATAAGACACACACGTGTTTGAAAGCAAACCAAATACCTGTCTGGAACACAAAGAACCTAAAACACTTAATGGTAGTTCCAAATTGTGGATCAAAACCTACCCTAAAAGGTGCACTAAAGCTTATCTCTCTAATTCAATGTGAGCAGGAATAATTTCTTCTCTATTCACAGTACAAAATGACACATGGGGATTCATTTTTAAAATGTGTTGATTATATAAGTATGTTACATAAAGTGATAATTAGAGCCCGCATTTATATGCAAAGTAAAATAGTAAAATATACATGCAAATATGCATGAGCATTGTTGAAAAAATGCACCATAAAATGCAAAAACAAATAAACAAATATCAAATAAGCCATATTGGGGGGGGGGATAATCTTACTTTACTGTGGGTGTTGCAGTAGATAAAGAAATTTTCCCTGAGTTTTTCTTGTGTGAAGCTCCTACATCTGCCAGTGAAGAAGGTTTTATACAATGAAAATCTCCTTTCTACCTTGCATGGTGTAACAGGTACATGTGAAAAACATACAACTCTTCTTCAGTGAATTCCTATTATGTTATAGTTTTTCACTAGCACTATTTTAGTTATTTGACACATTGTTTAACCAGGATTTTTATTTAGTACCTGATTAAGCTTATTGAATGCAATCTTAGCCACACCATGAGTTCCTGTAGACCACATATTTGAAATTTAATCTATCAGAGAAAATGAATACTCTAAATAATTATTTCGAGCCCCCAACTCTGTTATAATTTCAGGTAATTTCGGGGACAGGCTATGAATGTACTGGATGTTTCTCTCACTACCATATTTAGATACACATTCCTGAGGTATCGGAATGCTAGCTGCATCTAAGTCATTTTAGGCACCTATTTTCGTTTGCACTTCACGGAAATGTTCCACGTAGTATGGCATAGCCTGTAACCACGTGCCCCAGCGAGTTAAAATTAGCTCAATGGGGAAGGGCAGATTTGGAAATACTTCACGAAATATTTGAACCCTTAGTGGTGCCTTCACAAATACGTTTTTTACACTGGAGATAAGTAAGTCCAATTCCTTATATTTGACTTTAATACCTTCAGTAATATTTACCGTGAGCAAGCCAAGTCAGACGCATTAATTGGAAATAAGAACTTTTAATACAGCTTCCGCTTTTGTCATATATGGAGCATATCACTGAGAAACAAAAACACATTGTCATACTGTAGTCCAGGTGGTCACAAGAAAGTTAACGAGCCATTGAAACTTTTTGTAACTGTGCTGTGATCTACGCTGTCAAGTACTTGAGTGTTCAAGAGGAATGATTTGCTACCCGCTTTTAATTGCACCAACAATAGCACTAGCAACACACTGTCCTGCAAGTGTTGGGTCTCGTATATCCTGATTTTTTTTTGTGTTCCAACTTATTTTAGAAATTACATCCTGAAATCACTGAGGTAAATAGGTTTTGCGAAATTGTGACTCATTCGGAAACCTTTTGTTTGTGTACCTACTTTTCTAAGAAACTCTGAAACTACACATTATTCCGTTTCCAAAATGGTATGCTGGCCCTCACTAAAACTAAACACAAGAGTTTAGAAAAAATGTCACTCGAATTTGATTGTTTCCTACCTTGCTTGTAATCAATTACTGATTTAAAGTAGACTTCTTCTTAACGCGGTCCTTATTCCGTGCTGTATTTATGTTTTGAAACCTGCACTTTATTCATGTTGACTTAAAATATGCATTTTCCACCAATATTTTCCGTTTATATGCAATAACAAATACTGGTCAAATGTTGCGTAAAGTGTATCTAACAAAATATAGCATAGAAGCTTCTTTTAAATATATAAAAAATAACTTGTATTTTGCAAACAAATCTGGGCTCTATGGATATAATACATACATATATATATATCAATACCAATTAAAGGATAAAGTTCCAATTTATAAGAGTACAGAAAAATGTTACATTTGTTCTTTTTCGCCATTTAGTCTCCCCTTAATGTGCACTCAATACGGCAAGCTTAGCATTTTGTGAATATATTGATGCTTTGGTCTATGGTTACATACATATTTTTAGAATTTTATGTTCCTACTCACGCATTTCCCTTGTAATCATGTTTTCGTTTTTTCTTTTCAGGTGCTAGAAAATCACGTAGACTATTAATGTGGCTGCAGGAATGTCACTATCAAATACAGCAGCTGCTATGGCGGCCATTGTTTTATTCTGCATTTGTATATGGGTGGTAACATTGTCAGGTCCAAAAAGGCAAAATATTGTCATGTCTAACGTGCAGTTAAACCTTGTAAGGCATTATGTGGATGTGAAAAAAACAAACACTTCACGTAAAGTGACAGCGTATAAAAAAGCTGAAGGAAACAATTTTTATACCTCTGGTTTAATTGAAAGAACACCTTTATTAGTTCCAAAATACATGCTAGATTTATACCAACAGTCAAAGAGTGGAAGTACATTTATGAACGGGCCAGATATTGTAAAAGGTGTCACTCCAACCTCAAAAGGTAAGAACGAACGGTGCCTAATGTAATTCATTCTCACAGTATTTTATGGGGAATGAAATTACTGAACAATCTCATGTCAAAACGGATAAATATACAATACTGTAATTTTTCTACTAAGTTATTATTTAGAAATCAAAGAACTAAGTATTTCATTTAAATTATAAGTAATGCTAATGAAGCCGCACTAAATGATGAAAATTGCTATTCCGCATAACAATCACAAGAGAAACAGTTTCAAAAATAATGACAACTCTGTGCTTAGCTGTGTAATTTATTTCCAAGTGTTTTCACTTTTTACCATCACATTTAACCCAATTTGAACTACTACTGCTGCTGCTGCTGCTGCTGCTGCTGCTGCTGCTTCTACTACTGCTACTCCTGCTACTACTACTACTGCTGCTTATGCTGTTGCCGCCGCCGCCACCACCACGACCACCGCGCCACCACGACCACCGCCACCACCACCACTTCGTTAATGATATAGCTGATATCCTACAATAAGCTTTAACTTAATAGTGGACAACATGATTAAAAAAGCAAATAAATGATGATCATATTAATATGTGTTGCAATTCCGAAATCCCAATATACTTCAACCACAGAATTTTCCATATAAATGAGACATTTTAGCATAAAATATAGCGTTTTCTTCAGATTATGGCTACCCTTATTTGTTACTTGACCTGCGGTATTTGAACATTCTCAGAAAAGTAATGACCTTTCTACAAACAAAGTTGCAGACACATTCATATGAGTTTTATCAGTACTTCGAATCATTATAAAGCACTGCCATCTCATTTTGATTGTCAGTGATGTGTCTATACGTTCGTCAGTAATTCGAAGTACGCATACCTTTTCCTCAAGTCTATCCTGCAAATCTGATAAGTGCTTCATTTCTGATGTTAAAGTGTGTTTCAAACAATGCGCGCAAGACGCAACAGTGTAAAGATAAAACAGCTCCAGATATGTATACAATGCAACAATTTACTTTAAAAACACATCATCAGTGCGGGTTATCACAATGTGTTTGGTGGGCGTCTAGAATTCCTAATTAAATCGATAAAAATGACCCGATCAGCAGTTATAGATGGAATAGAAGAAGATTTAAAATCTGGACGATTCTATTTTTTAAAATGTTCAAATTTGAGACCTTAACACTTCATTGCAGAAAACAGCCAGGTTCTAGGATTCTGCCATTCCTTTTAAAGGAAGCAGTAAATAGCAAAACTTTTAAATGGGCCTAAATGGCCCCAATGGCGCTTCTGATGTTCAGTCCGCACAAGTGGCATGCTTGCTAGTGTTCTTTGATAGAAATCAAAGGGACACACGTCCAGTTCGCCGTTGGGATGGACAGTTTCCGTAGAGAGGCGTCAGTCCCGATCCAAAGCTGAATGTACAGTATGACCCTGTATTAGACGAAAACGTTAAGCCACCGCGGCATTACTTTCGGAGCATGTCTATGAACAAAACGTGTTGTCGCCAACGGCACAACCTAACACACCTAGCTCCGTTCGGACAAAACACAGCTTCGTCATTTTTATTACAGCTTAACCAAATCTTCAAATCCTGTTGAAGTGATCATGTCCTACTAAGAGGGAGATCTCAAGATATCCTTGACGAGTAAGTGTACAAAACACTTTTGTTTTGCATGTAGAAAATCAGTATCGAATATCAGAAGCAAGAATGTAGTAGGGTCAATATTTCCGCCGAAAAACAACCACTGCCATGAGAATTATAAAACCAATGATAATATACATTCTCTGTGTTGAATGCTGTGAAACCTTTACTGGTTACTAAATAATTAACTTACGTATTCGTGTGTGCATGCGTGTGTGGTTTGGTGTTTAACCCCCATTTTAAAAGCTCAAGTTTGCGATGACTGTGAGTGAGATTGGTAAATGGATAAAGTGATGCTGAAATAAACCCAGGTTACATGTATTTTAGTGTCACGTGACATTTGCATAAGAAAAGCTTAGGTATCTACTGGTTCTCGCCTACGGTGCCATAGTACTAAAAGCGGGGTTAAACCCTATAAGAAATACTGGTTCAGGATCCATAAGAAGCCCTTGACCTTCCTGCATACCACAGAATATGTCGTGATGGAAGTTCGGTGTGCGTGACAGGTATACCCTCACGTATGGCGTGGTCAGTTAGCATAAAGTGGCGGGCCGCTACAAAGTTCCAATTGAAAATTCGTCATGGTAGATTGTAAGCCTTTATATAAAGGTTTGGTCCTCCTTGCTGATAATTACTCTTTGTAATAATTAGGATCTACGACCTGCTGAGATTACATAACTAAACAAATCAGCATGTAAATGAGTTTAATCAAAAAGGATAAATAAAAATATAGTAAACATGGGCCATTATAATTAAAGCCCGTACCATGTAGCTGGAATTGCGGAAGTGACAGTTACAGGGGGGGGGGCATATCGTTTTCCCTCTTTGCAATCGCTCCTTTATACAAATGAAAAAAGGAATTCAATATGTGGTTTCTCTTACCAGAAAATATAAAGAGTAAACGATTTGTGGGCAAATGATTTTTGACCTGTTGTATATCCTATGCGTGTAGAACCTCAAGGTTAAATCTGGATTTGCAGCTAAATTAACATTAGTGAAAAATGATACGTTTGATATTTCTGCCAAATAAATATGATGGTGATCTACTTGAACTTATCTACTTAAGGTATCTTGCAGCGAAAATTGTTGGAATATTTGCTTCTATACATTTGTGTGAGAAACCAGACCTGTTTGGCGGACTAACATTTGTTGCTGTAGCTGAAACTAGCTCTAACGGAAGTAACTCAGTTTTAACTAAACAATTGGAGATGTAAAAGAATGTAATTGAAATACAATATTGTTTGTATTATCGTACTGTAGTCTAAACTGTGTACAAAGGAAATCCGTATTATTATCTAAACATCAGCCACCGCCATTAAAACCAGTTTGTTTCTCCGACCATCGGTACGTTTCAAACTATGCAGTGATAGTTGATAATGTGGCTTGCGTGTCAAGTTGTTCTGCATTTGTCAATATCTGGTGTAGGATAATAAAGGAAACTCGATGAACAGCCCTATGCGGCCAACTCACCCCAACAGATTTGGTTTTAATCTCTTCGAGTTGCAAGAAGACCACGCTACCTAAAAGTATGAGGGTGGGCGCACTTGTGCTACCTCATTTCCAGCAATCTACATTATCAATTCAGGACTGTAAATTACTAGAACTGGGTTTGACAGGACGGAAGCTGAACTGATAGAAAATTTGTGTACTAATTAATTCATCTTCCACACATAGCTGTTTAGATAGGAGTGGGAAATTTAAAATTAGACTGAAAACTCCGATGTCACAGCAGGAAGCCCGATATCCGACTGTTTTCTTGCTCTAGCCAACTGGGCTAGCACAGTGTCATGTCAATATGGTATTAAATTCCCTAACCGATTTGCATTTCTATCGGTACACTGCAAGGTTTTCTGAAATTCATTTTAGGGCGACATAATCCAATGCCAAGACCAACAATTACCTAAGTAATTCAAAGCTCGGGTTACACAGTTAATTAAGTCAATCAATGTTAATTAACTAGTCTTTCACACCTGACGTGTGAAAGATAAATATGAAAAATTATAACCAGACTGAAATATTCGGTCCCATAGTTTGGATCTGAACCACCGATCTTCAAATACAACTCACTCCCTCAGATATCATGACAGAATGTTAGAGTATGGATATAGTAAGTGCTTCTAGCTTAACAGTGGTGCCAGTCCAAGATTTATGTGACAATTTAACACAGACTCCGCGTTACTAAATTCCATTTACAATAACAGCTACTTACAAAAGGAGCATAAAATGTCAAGGGTTGGTTGTGATTTTTATAGGCTTTGTG
Source organism: Hymenopus coronatus (assembly GCA_030762935.1). NCBI lineage: Eukaryota > Metazoa > Arthropoda > Insecta > Mantodea > Hymenopodidae > Hymenopus > Hymenopus coronatus. The sequence continues at coordinate 315,005,243 of CM060900.1, read as the reverse complement.
AGGCGTCATTTTATCTTATTCATACGTGATAATGTGGAGCGTTTTTAAATGTATGGTGAATTCTTCGAAGATTTACCAGTTCTCTAGCACTTTTGTGATGAGTTTTCTTAAATCTTCAGTGTTTTGCATGATACGTTTTTTCAGGTCATCAATGGTTGTTTTGATAATATTGGTAAGTTCTTGTATGATATCTTGTAGGTTAGTTAGTGCGTCCTGTATTTCCCTAATGTTATCGTCGTCAAAGACTTGTGTAGTTTGTACTTCTTTTGTTTGTCCTTTTTCGATGTTGGTGGTTTAGTTAAGGTTGGTTGTGGAGTTTGCAGCTTGGGCGGTGATTGGCACTCTTGAACCATTGTAGTCTTAACGACGCTAGCTGTGGCAGTGGTTGTGTGTACTTTGTATCTGAATTTCTCGACCGGACGTTCTCTGCGGTGATTACCGGTCGCTATTTGTCCTTGGTGGTGATTCTGTTAAGTTGTATGCAATTTATTCAAGGTAATATGGGCAGGATAACTGGCCCGTGCAAGAATTATTAAGATTGCAAAATGCGCAGAAACGGTGGCGTCTGGTAAAGTTGTGCTGCCTGCAAACTGATGTGAAGTATGAAGCCCCAAAATAGTGGCAACGAGGAATTGAGGAACAATGTTCTGAGGTGCGTCCTTATAGACAGCAACTTCTGCACGGCGGAGTCCATTTGCACGGCTTCCTTCTATGCGTACTTCTCGTCCAGGGAATGTCACACCAGAGTTGAGGGCTGCGGTGTATTGTTCTCTAGGCTGGTAGACTAGTCGAATGATCGGCATCATTCTTCTATAGTTGTGGATTCTGACGAGCTTCACTACAGGAGACCAAAAGAACTGGGTCTACTCCAGGAAGAACCGTATTGGCAGCTGAGGATGTACGCCGATCGCAACAGCGCTGATATGCCATTAGTGTTAAGCACCACCTTCGGCTGGTGCTGCTGCGGCTGCACATCGATGTGTGTCGGTTGAAGTTCCGTAGAACAATGAATAGGAGCGATGCTGGCGTCATTGGTGACTAATGTGTTCGGTATTTCGCGGTTGATGTTCTCGATGTGTTTGGTATGTTTATATCCCCTGCGTTGTTGGTCGACGTTTGGGTGCTAATGTGTTATTCTGCGAATCATCAGGCATAGTTTCCGTTGTTACTGGGGTGCTATTATTCCCTTTGATCTTCTTCGCCATCTTAGTGGTGCGATGTGGTCTCCTCGAGCCATCCTGAGAGACTCTTCTGTCGTCTATATTTATACAAGTAAACAATCTGGTGGATGAATAGGCGAGATGCCACTCTGTGATAGGCCCAGGAACTGACTTAGCATAAATGACGTTTGTTGCATAATCCAACAATTCTATTGGTCCGTTGCAGAATATACGTCAGAAATGAAACAAGCATGACCTTTGGGAGGTTGTGTCTAATTATAGCTTGGCTTACAGAAAAATTATTATAATTAATTTCTCCAATTTAATTATTTACCCACTAATTAATGAACGTAAAAAACACAGACTATGTATCAAGGACATTAGAGAAAAAGGAGAGAACCGAGAATTTTTATATCCTTTAGTAATGGTCCATGCATCCGGCACACACTCACTCACGCACAACCATGTGCACAAACCTGCACAACACATACACATATACGCACACGCAAAAATACACATCTACGAACATGCAAATAGAGATACATACAACCACACGCACATACAATTACATACATACACACATTCACATCCACAATCACTTGCACACGTAAGCAGGGAAGAAAAAAACATCCATGCAAACTCAGGCACACATTTCGTATGCTTTAAAACCTGAAACTCAAATGCTTCAGAGTTTAAAATTCAAAAAATGATATCGACTTCATCAGAGAATCCATAAGCTCAAAGAGACATTTTTTACATTGAAAAGTCTAACTATTATTAATATTGGATATTAAGTTACTTCTGACCTTATTTTATTAGCAATTTATTGAACATAGGCCATTAATAATAATTTCTAACTTAGAGTCCACTTATACACCAATGTTTTATCCAATACTGCAACTTTCATTATTATTATTATTATTATTATTATTATTATTATTATTATTATTATTATTATTATTATTATTATTATTATTGTTGTTGTTGTTGTTGGTATTTCAGAGTGCTCAACTACTGCGTTATTAGCACGCTTTCGCCTCGTGCAGGGCATGCTGTTACAACAGTGATGCTTGTGTGGAAGCAGCGCAGAGAAGAAGGTCTTACGTAGCGCAGAGCGGTTACTGGAACAAACAAGATGACCGCAGAATGGGACAACCACCATCTTGTCCACATGGTCATAATAAATCCCCCAACTTCATCTACAGTGTTGGCTCGACGCTGGACCACTGTAACAGTTGTGACCTTGATGTATCGACGATTCTTCGCCATAAGCTGCGAATTGGACTGGTTGCACACATGCCATTACATCGGTTTCCATTGTCCAGAAACCACAAGTGCCTCCGACCGCAATGGACAGGTGAACACCTTCACTGGTGTGCTGATTGGCAAAATGTACAGTTTTCGACCGAGTCCCTCTTCAACCTGTCCTACAATAATGGTCGTATACGTGTCCGGCGGTACCATGGTGAGCGCAACCTGAAGGCCTGCATTTTTGAACGGCATAACGAACAAACACCATATGTGATGGCTCGACGCGCCATTGGTCAGCAACCGATCTCGCCTCCCACAAATTGGGAGAACTTTGAACAGCAACTAGTACCTAAGGGAGATTGTAGGGCCCAAAGGTACTCTCCCGGCTTCGGGCATTTCCACATACCACATTTCCACCGGACAATACCCGTCCACTATTGCGGGGAATGTACAAATCTTCTTCGAAGAACGAGGGGTATCATTGCATTCCTGGCCTGCACGTTCTCCTGACATGTCACCCATCGGACGTATCTGGCATATGGTTGGTAGGTAACTTTTTCGTCACGGTCTTCCAGTAATCAGTGTCACGAATTTGCGGGCTCGCATAAAAACTGCGTGGAGGGAGATCCCCCAAGAATATATTAAGAACCTTTTTGTTCCCAAGCCACTGCGCATAGTTGCTGTAATTGCAGCGCGCGGAGGCTACACCAAAAACTTAATATTTAGGCTCAAAGATCATGTACAGATTTTGTATATTGTCATGTGTCTAATCTGTGGTATTAAAGGCTTTGCATTCATGCAATTCCTTCTTGGAGTTGCAATTTTCACAAATAGTAGCACATATACTTCATAACGCGTTACTTTATATATGCAGTTAACGCCGTGACGCTAGCAGGTTATTATGTTATCATTCCTATCTTCATTGGACTCGATGTTCTAAACCGGTATCAGATGTAGTCGTTCAAGCAGCGCTGAATTTCAATCAGTGTCCCTGAAAAAAGACAAAATAATGGAACAAGGATTCATAAAACAGAAACAACCTTACATGTTATAAAAAGTGTATTAGTTTGTGGTAAAAATGAAACTTACCTTATGTTTGGGTTGATTGTTCTTAAGAATTAGTGAAAGTTATATGAGTGAATGTAGTTAAGCCTCTTAAAAATGCCTGTTGAATCGTGTTCTTATGCGTGTTGAAACCTAACAGTAAGCCGTCGCTTACATATGATATTGTCGTTATAGGTGTGGATATTGAATTGTTGTTGTATCATGTCTGCAGGGCGATCTGATGATTAGAAATATTGAATGTGTTTAAGAGAGATGTTGAAATGTTGTAGTAACAAGTATCCTCAAGATATTTCTCTTCTAATAATATAGATATCGGGTATGAGTTTCAGGGTCAAAGTGCTAAAACTTTTGATAGATATTTCTATAATGAAGTGAAAGATACATAATAAAATACCTTGGGTTCATTAAAGTCCTGATTAGAAGCAAATATTAATGTTAGAGAGATCATTTGTTTTTGGAATTTCTTCGCTAGTTAAGTTCTATCCAATAGATTGAGATTTCACATTCTTCTGTTTTACATGGATGTTTGTAGCCATTTTCAGTCGTGCATCAACCTGTTTTATTTCGGTTTTAGCTGGTAGTGGGGAAATTCTATAACGTCTTGTTATAAAAAGTGGAATTGGAATTTCTGGATTTTTCAAGAATCTGTATTTAGTTCAGAGAGGTTTCAAATTTTATGCCTAAAAGTCTGCTGTACTTGAATTTCTGACATTTTACTTTAAACCATGGTGGTCAATGAAAACATTTAAGTTTTTTGTTATCATGGTTGTTTCTCTGAGATGGGCTTGTGTAAAATGCTTTGAATGACTTCTTGCTCCTCTCTCCCCTCCCCTCTCTCTTCCTCTCCGCCCCACTCAGGCCTGCCTCTGCTGTGTGTCTGCTGATATGTGTGGCGGTGGATGACCCATTCTATCCTCTCTGCGTGTCTGTCTGTCTGTCTGTCTCTCGTCGTACTGTTTACCATCTCTGTTATGTTGTTGCCGGGTAAGAAATTCTCGGAAATAGTGCATCTGACAACCGTTGGAAACATCAATTTGAAGTCAAACAATGTTTCTAAATTTATTAATAATACAAATAAATATAGTATTAATGATGTGACGATGACGATGATACTACGACGACAACGACTGCTGCTGCTGCTGCTGCTGCTCCTGCTGCTGCTGCTCCTGCTACTACTCCTGCTCCTACTCCTACTCCTCCTGCTCCTACTCCTACTCCTACTACTACTACTACCACCGCCACCACCGCTACCACCGCTACCACCGCTACCACCGCTACCACCCCTACTACTCCTACTACTACTCCTCCTACTACTACTACTCCTCCTACTACTACTACACCTCCTACTACTACTACTACTCCTACTACTACTACTCCTACTACTCCTCCTCCTACTCCTCCTACTCCTCCTCCTACTCCTCCTCCTCCTCCTACTCCTCCTACTCCTCCTACTCCTCCTCCTCCCCCTACTGCTACTGCTACTGCTACTGCTACTGCTACTGCTGCTGCTGCTGCTACTGCTACTGCTACTGCTACTGCTACTGTTGCTGCTGCTAATAATAATAATAATAATAATAATAATAATAATAATAATAATAATAATAATAATAATAATTATAAGGGAACATGGCAACGATAGTTCATTTATAGTTGATCAAAATTAAAGTTTTGGACAAAATCTTTGAGTGTTAGTGGATTCTAAAGCAGAAATTATGGACACTCTTTTAAGTTCAGTAACTTTTTGAATCAAGTGGAGTTAAAGGAAATGTAATAAACAACAATAAAGAATAATTCTAATCACTAATTATTTGTAATGCTAGATAAGCTCTTATAGATCCTCTCGTGAAGCCGATTAATTTTTTGTAATCCGAAACTATGCAGCAGTTGCATGTTTCAGGTCTAAGGCTTGTGTTATACGCGACTAAGTTTGTCTAGGTGATTTTTGCTCAGTGGTTGTGGTAAGAGTGTGGCTGTGTGTTAGTATGTTTGCGTGAGTATGTGTGGCTGGGGGGTTAGTATGTTTGCGAGTGTATGTGTATGCGTATGTGCATGTATAGTGTGGGTATGTTTGTGTATGTGCTTGTAGGTCCGTGTGTGCCTTTGTGTGCGAGAGTACAATTGTATGTATATGCGTATGTTAAGATCGCTATTGAGAGGCCACGGAACAGGTGCACCCACCGTTCAAGATGCTTGCCACAGACGCAAGCGAAACGTCTGGGAAACATGAGGAGAAGCCAAGTAGACCACGGCCTTCAAGCCCGGTTTTGTTTTCTTTTAGTCGTAATAGATGTTCAACCTGAGCGACCTCAAAATAGTTTGTTATCCCGTCTTTGAGATTTAAATGTTATAAAACTGCATTCCCACGTTCGTAATTTATGCGGTGTTGGAATTCTAACTTTCGCTTTAAATTAAATCACTAATTTAAAAAAAAGAGGCTATAACACTTTAGCCCATAAATTACTATTATGACCTTGTAAATAATGCCTCACAAAGCTTTTCAACCTGTCAATAAGCGTTCGAGATTTTGCATAAACCGAAACTTTGTGCCGTGCCCTGACCTTTGTCCGTATAGGAGTGCTCATCGAAAATTGGATTGATTACCGAGAAATTTATAGAATGACTTGTCACAGAAGTCATGAAGTTCGGAGTTTTTAAATTATAAAATTTAGTTCATGTAAGTCGGTTCCTCAGTTATCTGTTTTCCTTGTTATCTTCTTCGTTCTGCTTTCACTTCTATTGAAGAATAAATTCTATATGGATATGTTTATAACACAATGGATTTTGTCGAAGAACAGAGACATCGAAAGAGGTGCAGTAATTTAAAAAAATCATAGTTCAGGAAATATTTGAGATACTAAAACGAGAATATTTTATTAAATTCAGCAACTCAAAACGTTTTTTCCATTTATCTTATAATATTTCTATGTGCGCTCCGTTGGTTGCTCTGCAAACATTTAGCCAATAGTCAATTTCGGCCCAATTTCAGGCGTGATTGTTGCAACAACATCGGTGATCCTTTGCCTGAAATGTTGCTGATCTCTGATCGGTTCACTGTATACAATGTTTTTTACATATCCCCATAAAAAGTATAGAGGTGTCAAGTTGGGGCTTCTAGGAGGCAATTGAATAGGACGGGACCTCCAATCTCCCGAACAGGAAATTTTGCTTGCAGAGCGTCCTGAACTTGTAGGGGAAAACGTACTGTTCTAGCATGTCTAAGTAAACATATCCTGTGATCGTCAGCTCAATAAGAAACAAAGGGCCAATGACCTGATGGTGCAACAAACCTCACCACACGTTCACTTATGGAGAAACTCTGCCATACTAAAAAATGTCATTGGGTGGTTCAGATCCCCAAATTCTACAATTATGCCGGTTGACACTACCGTTGATATGGACTGTAGCTTCATCTGTGAAGATTACACGTTTTAAAAAATGTTCATCATCGTCAATTTTGTTAAGCTTGTCATTTGTAAACTGAGCACGCTTTGGTCGATCCGTAGGTTTAATGTGATGTCTGAGCTGAATTATGTAAGCGTGAAGGCGCAAACGTTTGAGTAACACATTTTGAATTGTTGACTTAGGTTTTTAAAGTTGCAAACTTCGCTTCGCAATGATGTTTTGGACTTCGAACACAACTCTGCCCTGTGTGCTCCACAGTTTCGTCTCTCGTTCTAGGGCGTTTGGTGGACTTCTTCACGTCAACTCTGGCAATTTCCTGAAACTATTCATACCACCGTCAAATGCTATTAGCATGCAAGGGATCACCACCATAAACACGTCGGAAACTGTGCTGAACAGTTTAACAGATTTAAACTCTCCTAACCATGACACACCCTGAGCTTTCTGCTGAACTGTCGCCATTGTAACTATCGCCACAGTATTTTGTGGCCGCTTCCTACCGACCTCTCGTTCTGCGCATCGGCTGAAGGTCACGGGAGGAGTCACATCTAAAGAAACTTTATGAGCTCTCGATTAGTTTTAAGGTCAAATGTATTAGTTTATCTCAATTACAACGGGACATGTGAAGTTGCTGCAGCCTCTTTCAATGACCCTGTATTTTTACATTTGCTACTACTGATGTTGATGATCTTATTACTGGTACTATTACTTCTAATAAAACAAACAATAACAAAAATGGTAATGATTTACTACTACTACTACTACTACTACTACTACTACTACTACTACTACTACTACTACTACTACTACTACTACTACTACTACTAATAATAATAATAATAATAATAATAATAACAACACCAACAATAATGATGATGATGATGATGATGATGATGATGATGTTGAATGTGTCTCTGAGACTTGGATTTACGTTAGCTGTCTTTTCAGCGAAGTATTAGGTAGTTGGTTTTTCCGCATTTCCTTCAGGTAAAACTTTAGTCGGGGGAAATGTAGGTATACAGTGTGCTGAAGCTCTGCCAAGTGTGATGGAGACTAAGTAAATGCTACCTCTTCCCAATAGTCAAATCGGAACCAGCTTGGAAGGAGACCCCGATCCATTTACTAAAATATCGCTGAACAGTCAGAGAATGTAATATTTTGGAGTTCACGTTTAAAGGTTAGGGACTATCTAATTTGTTTGTAAGATAGAAAATATTGTTGCCTTTTCCTGCAAAACTGATAGTACTATGACATTTAAGTGTCACTATTTTCTGTTCAACAGCATTGATATTTGCTGACGACGCTGATGATTATGTGAAGAAGGAGCAAGTTCTTCTTGTATTTGAAGTACCCCCATCCAATGCTGGTGAGATTTTAAAGGGAGCTGAACTTCGTCTTTTGGTTAATACGGAGTCAAGTGGAAATCCAAAAGGTAATACAGTAAATTTCAAAACGAAAGTAAAGAATAAGGATCTACAAGTATACGTTAAGATTATCCGGATATTTCAACTATATATTCGGTGAGACAAAATATTTTTGATGAATTAATACATGTTTGTTCCCATAGAGAATCAAGTAAAACATATTTTAAAGTGCTGCATGTGTTTAAATATTTTTAATCTTAATTGATGTTCTAATACAGTTTTACTAGGGTTTTAACAAAATAGTGGCATATGATCTGACACATTTCAACTACTCTCTTGGCTTTATTTACAAGAAATGCCAGTTTCCATGTTGGCCGGATAATTGGTGCACTACAACAGCAACAGTAGTAGAAGTAGTAGTAGTAGTAGTAGTAGTAGTAGCAGCAGCAGTAGTAGTAGTAGTAGTAGTAGTAGTAGTAGTAGTAGTAGTAGTAGTAGTAGTAGTAGTGGTAGTAGTAGTAGTAGTAGTAGTAGTAGTAGTGGTAGTAGTAGTAGTAGTAGTAGTAGTAGTAGTAGTAGTAGTAGTCATCTTGGCAATTGTAGTAGCAGTAGTAGATCATTTTCCAGTGCCGGACTAATACTTCAGTAACTCCATAAACATTCCATCAATGTACTTTACCAATATAATCATCTATTATTGAAGTAATCTTACTTCTGTGAAAACCAAGTATACCAGTTGTTTCTATTAATATGTACTTCTTGCAAAAGAGGTTTCATACGTATGGGTAGCACACACGCACGCAAGTGCACACACACATACGTATGTACAAACGCTTTTAACTGTTCTTGGGAAGTAAAGGGGAAGTTGTTAGGAACAGTCAATGGAAGTTAGGAGAAAGGTATTGACCTACTCTACGAACTTCAAGGATCTAACAAGGGACCATCAATGCTAAGAAAACTTGAAACCAATTTAGACAGCATTCGAAAGATCACGAGTTACACAGTAGTAAAAGTGTGAGGGGGCGCCACAAGTGATCAATCGGAGTATAGATCATGTGAACCTCTGGCGCATCGTGTTACTTTGGTCACCGCTGGGAGGGCGAAGCTACTCCGATTGAGCCGATCCCGGTGACCGCGCACGCTAAACTGTCTCGCTTTGGCGCTTCGTGGTGCACAGGATTGTGGGTTCGAGTCCCGTCTTGGGCATGGGTGTTTCTGAATGTGTTTGTGTATGTATATGTAAAAGGAAAAGAAAAAACAAAAAAACTAATGAGTGCAATGAATCTTGTAAACGTTGCAAGCCGGCTTACCTGTGTATTAAATTGCTTTAAATCATAACGCAGTAATTACTGAATAACGGATAGCTGGAAACTCTTTGGTGAGTAATTTATAAAGTAATACTTGTGATTCATTTATACAAGTTTTATAGACAGTTAAATGCTAACCTGCGGTGGTAATCTGATCCGAGGGTTTTAAAATATTCAAAGTGAAAATTTAAACACTATTAAAATTATGTACTGATTAAACATTTATGTACTCAACAATAATGTGGCACTCCTGTTTAAACCCCTTCAACATATTCACCCTCCTATGAATTTAACTGAAAATTAACTGAAAACGTCTTTTATCTTCTTCTTTTCTTTCTTTCTTTCATTATTTTTGGTTTTTTTCTCCAGCCACTGCTTATTTCTACCCATGTCTGTGTGACAAACTGAAGAGCGGTGATTATTCTTGATTGTAGATCGTTGAAATGCATTTGAGAATATTGTTACATTATGGCAAATTGACATAAATATTATTTGGTACAATGAAATAACAGATAAGTCGGTGCACTGTTTTGAAAGTTTGGTCTAACGGTTGTAATTCAGAAGTTATTTTTCTTGGAAACACTGGCACTTTTAACCTTACAAGTTCAAATTTATATAATCAACGTATTTCATTTATTCCAACTATTATAAAACACAGCAAAATACTGTAAAATATTAGCAAATTGCTAGAAAAAGACAACAATTATTGTGTTAGAGTGTTATATAGCAACAAAACTGTTACAGATGTATGGAAAAGATCTAAATTGTCTCATCAATGCTCTGACCTATAGTCCTAAATACTCTCCCCAAATAGCATGGCACGACATTAAAAAACATGCAAAATACCACTGACAACGCTAAAAATCACAATTAAAATGCTGAAAATGTATGAGAAATCAGTACAATCCCTGAAAAATAATCAAAAAGCGTAAAAATATCTGTCAAAGTGTTAAACATCATTAGAAATCACTGCAAAATAAGGCAAAATATGACCAAAAACGTCTGAAAAAGCCGAAAATACCTGCTTTTTAGAGTCAAACATACCCCCCCCCCAAAGGGCGTGAAATTAGTTGAAAGCAGCTAAGAAAATTCCTGCTGAGTGCGCTGATACAAAGTATTATTGAAATGTCATTAATAGTATTCGAAACAGCTGTGCTGGTGCTCAAAAACCCTCAAGAAGTGTTATAAATATTCCGTACTCACTCAAGAAGCAGAGTAAAACGCTGCAAAATAGTAAAAAATGGTCTTCAGACAGCACCCTCCCCCACAGTACCAAGAAGCGATAAAAGATGTTAAAATTGTAATACAAATCATAAAAAGAACTGTGAAACAATGCAGACGCCGTTGAAAAAGCACCCTAAAGGACTGGAAAATACCCTTAGTACTCTGAGCATAGCTTAGATCCTCCCCTCCTCTTGAAGTCCCTAACTTTACCATTTATGCTCACACTAGGGTAAACAACATGCTTGTATTACCTATCTTTTCCATCTATTCTAATTTGCCACCGAGCTAGATCTCTCCTATATTAACTACTGTGGTTCTTTGTGCTTCCAAGGTGATTCCTGGCGGAGAGGAAACAGGGGAGACCCTAAGCGGAAGCAGTTACGGGCGATGATGTACATAAACAAACACGCGGTTCCTAATCATTCCAGATTGCATTCATTTAAAGCCGATCATTCTGCCTACATGACCTGAGTATCTGGAAGACGATACGGCTCTAGAATGCCAGTTTGAAATGCGGATTTAGCAGAAGTTTAACCAACGCCAAGGATAGAGACTTCCAAGTGGCATCTCTACCCTCCTGACGCAGCACACCGAACGTCATCACCCGTTATTTTAATCCTGAAATAATTGCTATGAAATGATGGAATAGAAATTCGAGATAGAAGAGGAACCGTCCAGCATTCGCCCACCGGCCCGCACAAACCAGGAAAATCCCTGGTCTGAGTGGTTGGCTCGAGTGGAATCGATTTTGGGACCTTCCGAATGAAAGCTTTATGCATTTTAAGGCATACATCTAACTCGATTGCGGAAAATCGTATTGGTTGGTTAGCTCTGAACAAGAATCGAAAACACGTCTTTTAGGTGGATATACTATTTTTCCTATGGTAAGAAGTTGTGGGTTTTAAAACTATAGAACACGGACATAGTTAAAACAGCTTTAGAGTTCAGAAAGTGGTCATGAAATGTTGGTTACAAAATTAGTGCGTTTTAGCGATATATCAATCAGGTGCACTTAAAATCAAAACTACTGAAGACATTTGTGAGGAAATAAAACCTAACAAAACTACATCCATGGAAAGGATAATATTATTCACGGGATTAATTATACATCTCTGTTCGGCACGCTTAAACGGCGTGTGACTTGGTTTTGACACTTTGTATTACTTTTTAAGGTGTTCATTTAACACCATTAAGGATTCGTTCCCTATTCGCTTTTGCACTTTATCGGATTTATTATACTGGATTATATATTATTAAAAAAATCTGAACCCTTTTCAAAATTTACAGTACAGGCAATGCAGAAGCTCATTGAGGTTAAAATGACTTGTGACCGTCGATTATTCCAGCAAATGGTAGCTTCTCCTCAGGGACAAAGGCCTAATGTTCCTTTGATATACTACAAAGCCGTAGGCTGCTGCAGTGGTTGAAAGTAAATAATAAATATCTACTATTAATTGCAAATAACAAGAGTCACACCGGCCCACATTGTTGTTATATGCCAAACAAACAGCAAACGCGGTTATAAGGACAAATGACTATGTTCGTTATTGGACCTGGCGGCTCCGATGGTATGATGATGATGATGATAATAATAATAATAATAATAATAGTAATAACAGTAATAATAATGATAATATGAATGGATAATAATAATAATAATAATTTGAGCTTATGAGCGCTGAACTACATTATATTTTGCGCCTTTATAATACTAAATTTGCCAAAGTTAAAAGTCAGTATACAAATAAATCATGAATAAAATAGTAGCCGATAACAGATATAGAATGCAGTATAAATTAAGCCATCCATAGAAAAATCCATAAATGAATCTAAAAAAACTAGTTCGAACAACAGAACGAAAAGGACGCAAGTATAAAATTAAATTCTCATCCCTAAAATTCACTAGCGATGAAAATATAAAACGTGATCGAGCGCTCCATTACCACAGGTTAGGATAATTGAAACTAAAACTATGCCCTTATCGGAAAAATCACCTTTGTTAAACATTTAAACCCATATATACCACTGTGTTACCATTCGCGACTACCTCCGTTATGGATACTGGCAGCCGCAGCGTCACTCGAAGATTAATAGAGGAGCACATTCTAGCAGTGCATGAAGGACAGAATTCTTCTCTACGGAGGCACTGAGAGGAGTAGGTTCCCGCTTAAGCAAATAGCTGTATGCAAAAATGCAGTGGCCATTTCTCAATCGAGCTAAAATCTCCTTCCCACGACGAGATATCCCGGAGGAAGATAACCAGCTTAATGGAAGCTCGTTCATTACTTTTAACCTATTGCCGCGGAGAGCTGACCAGTCTTAATACCAGCACGAAGGCAACGCCCTCCGGACAACAAGCCTAAACTCTTAAGCTGTTGCACAAATAATTGCAACGCTGGGTATTGCGGTTGCCGTCTTTTCTACCAAATCTGCCGGTTCATTCCCTGGCAAGCCAACGTGACCAGGAATCTATGAACACTCCACATTAACGCTGGAAGCCTGTAAAATGTGAAGAGCGGCCTGAATGCGCTGCACGACACTAAGGGCATTCATTACTCATAATAACGGAGTGACCCACATTGTGGCCCGGGTTCGATCCCAAGCGAACGCATGTGAGATTTGTGGTGGACAAAGCGGCCCTGGGGTGGGTTTTCTCCGGGGTCTCCGGTTTCCCCCACCATCGCATTCCACCGGTGCTCTATCTTCATTCATGCATCATCAGTGTCATCGCCTGCGGTGCCATAAGTAGTGAAAGCGGGCGTTAAACACTACCAAAAAAAAAAAAAAAAAAAAAAAACAAATTGCGACGGCGAAGATGGAGAATGGCTCGGTATATGGTATAGAGCTCTGTAGTATAAATGGATGTGCTACTGTGCAAACCGAATTTAAATGGTTCAGTTCGACAAACAAAGGCGCATCCAACACCTCGGTGTATTTACTTACACCGGTGTATTTACTTCCATCGGTGTATATACTGTTACTGGGGGAATCTAAAACAAAAAGTGTAGGGCTAATAGACACAGGCATTGCAGACTTCCCATAAGCCATTATCCCGAGATATATGTGGAAGGTAGCACCTAAGAAGGTGGGCGCATCCCCTCACCCTTAAGAAATGTGCTCGGCATTTCAATGTTGTGCTTCCCAAGAAGCTCTCGGAAGCGAAAGTCCACATCCCTTGGGCTACAGGGGGGGGGGGGTCCTGTAACGTTCGTCCAGCTCGATATGGAAATAAAAGTAAATGTTGGATGTACAAGCATGCGTTGAAGCCGCAGCCATAGCTTGCTGAGGGGACATCACGCCGACATTGCAGAAGGGGCTCTGCCGGTTCGTCGTAATGGCTGGCAACTGGTTGGTTGGAAAAGCTCCAAGAGCCACACGGATTATGGGCAGTGTCTAACCTTCTCAGCACAGAAGGTCGTCCTGAAGAATAAACAGTGCATCCATAATCTAACTTGGAGCAGATCAGTACGCGATAAAGACGCAGCGACAGTGTCCGATTCACTTCACCCGATTCACACTTAGTATCCGTAAGATATTCTGCGAACAGTGACAAGCAAAGTTTTCGATCGAATATCGCACAAAGAAACTCGTCTCATCAGCGAACGCTACTAAATCTGATCCATATTGAAGCAAACATGATAATCGCCACCTGCGGCGTCAGGACTTAACACAGAGGGAATTCTCGATTAAAAACCGAACGCGGTGTTTAGAACCACGATTCTAAAGTTGTCCATACAGTGCTGTTCCAAAACGCGAAAACGGAGTACGCTGAGAAGTACAAAAGACGGCAAAGTCGTCTACGAATAAGTACGATCAGACGCCTGGGGGGACGCAATTTGAGTTAGAATTAATTGCTATAGCAGAATACTTAACGCTTAGTGACGACACCGGACACTTTATTCTCTTGAATCTAAAGATTCCCCAAAACCGTGCCGAATCTCATTCGGAAAATGCGGTGACTCGTAACTTCTTAATGAACAACGGTAGGTGTCCTTGTATATTCCAGATGTGTAGGAAACGCAATACCCCTGCTCGCCGATCCGTATTATAAGTCTTCTTGAGGTCAAAAATATCTCAACTATTTGACTGTTTTTTATGAATCCGTACATCACCTCCGTTGATAGCGACACAAGGTGGATAGCTGCTGGCCAACGCCAACATAATCGCATTAGGTGATGGTGAATAGCTGGCGAGTTGCCAGTTAACATACCACACGTCCATTGATCACTCGTTCAGTCACCTTACAAACGCAACTGCTGAGGGAAATAGGACGGTAGCCGAACGGAAGCTGCGGTTCTTTCCAGGATTCAAAATGCATGTTGTGTCTGTACTTGAAAAGTTGCGTCAACTCAAACACGATTATAGACCTGGAGCAGGAAAGCTTTGCCTTAAGGAAAGAGATGTTGCAGCATTTGAATCTGGATTCCATCTAGGCCTGGTGCAGAGTTTCGCGAAGATAAAGTTGCATAGTCTAACTCCGCAATGTGATAAAGCGACTGCAATCTTAAAGGTTCCGGAACGAAAATAGGACTCTTGAGGTTCCACATAAGCTTCCACTGGAAGCAAATCAAGAGAATAATTGTCTGAGCTGGACACTTGAGCAAAGGTGTTGGCAAAGGTATCAGCCACGCCTAACGCATCAACAGCGTCTGCAGCTCTTTCTATTTCGGCGATTGACACGAGGGTCAGTTTTCCAGCCTCACGCCTTAACTTGTCCCAAACGATAGATGTAGGTGTAAGTCCATTCAATGAAACTTTAAACTTGCACTATAATGTATTTTTACTAACCCTAATAAGCTGTCTAGATTTGGTACACAGCTTCCTATATTTATCATGTTATCCAGTATAGGGCGAATCTAGAAAACCCTAAGAGCACGCCAGTGTGCATGAATGGCATTCTAGCATTCATCTGTCCGTCAAGGATTAGGAAATGGAAGGGGTTGGACAGTCGACCTTGGAAAAGGCTGCTTAGCAGCAGAAAGAATTCACTCTGTAAGGTGTTCGACTGAGCAATTCACAGAGTCGTGCTCATTGTAGTTAAAAACTTCCAAAAGGAAGTAAAGGTTGCAGTTAGATTGAGCTAAACACCACTTAGGAAAACGTGTGGAACATATATCTTGTGTTAAAAGACTAATAATACATGGAAGGCGGTCACTAGAATATAAATCGAAGATGAATTCCATTTTAAGGAAACTGTTCTGGTGTACAAAGTGCAATATCCAGGTGTGAAAAATTGTTGAAGGCATCACAAGGAACTGTAGGCTCTTCTGTGTTCAGAAAGGTTAGGTTGACTGATACATCAGTAGTCAGTTGACCCTTCGCACTAGCCCGAGGTGAACCCAGAAGTGAGTGCTGGACATTCGCGTCACTTAACAATGGATAATGTGATTTTAGATGGGAAACCAGTTCTTCTAAGTTAACCAGTCAGAGTTCACCAGATGGGGGTACATATGTACCACAAATGGTGAATATATTGGATATCACCGACGGGGTATAACGTTGTAAGGAGTAGCTTCAGCGAATGTATCACCCCTGATGAGCATCATAATGCCCCCATGTGCAGGAACACCCTTTCCTGATAAGTTACACCGCACAGCAAAGTACTGCCTGGTTGTAAAGTTCTCTTGTGGACAGAGCTTTATCTCTTATAAGCATACGATCAAATATCCATTCTTGTTGAACAACAGTTCAAGCTCTCGTCAATGTGGTGTAATTCCTCTTATGTTCCACTGTAACATTGCCATTATCTCTATTATTGGATAAGTTCTAAATTGAAGGACATCTCTACTTGGAGGGCTGCGCTGGTACATTAAATTTTTTATTATTTGTTTTGCTTTTTTATTTTTTTTAATGACGGTGTTTTTCGAGGGGGTGATCATGCCGTTTACTGCCCGTCTGGCAGTGAAGGCAACATCATCCTATTCCATCTCCTCCACGGGTGAGGACCCCCTTGCAAAAGAAATTTCGGTATGAGAACCTGGAAACGATTAGAGGAATTGATCGGTGAAGATATTGCTCACGATCTGTGCTCCTCCCAGAAGTTTCTACAGAAGAGGAATTTCATAGAGAGTGGCATGGCCTTTTCCTTCCCTTAGAAGGTTTGGGAGCAGATTTTACGTTTTCTATCAGGAAGTCGTTTCTAACTTAGCTGGTCTTGAAATTAATCTCTGGTGCAGAATATGCTACGGTTATACTGGTCTTAATACACTGGTTTGATGGTTAGGGCGACGGTTTTGCTCTTTACAGTGGTGGATTTGGCAGATGTTGATGCCGATGGGGTTATAGATTTTGAGGGATCTGATAGTGGTCTGGCTACGAGAATCCTTTTTGCAAAGGTTGTTTAATGGAAATTGCCGGCCTGAGGTGTGATTTATGATCTTGTTAGAGGTTTAGCTGCAACTGATATATAGGTACCGGTCTTCAGAAAACAGTTTTAGCGGATTCGCAGAAGCTTCAGGGATTGTTAACCCTTTTCGCCATGGCAGAGATAGACCATGCCGTTTCATATTCGTCGAACTCTGCACTCGGTCCAGATTTAATCCACCTCCAACTTTTGCAACATCTCCCACCTGAAGGCAAGGCTTTGGTACTCGAGATATACAATCGTGTTTGGATGTGCTTTACTCTTCCAGAAAGGGCCGCACCGTGGCCGAGAGGTTAGACCATTCGCCTCTCACCTAGACGGCCTTAGTTCGATCCCAAGCGACCGCATGTGAGATTTGTGGTGGACAAAGCGGCGCAGGGGTGGGTTTTCTCCGGGTTCTTTAGTTTTGCCCGCCATCTCATTCCGACGGTGCTCCATCTTCATTTCCTATATCGCCAGTGTCATCGCCTGCGGTGCCACAAGTAGTAAAAGCGTGCGTTAAACACTATCAAAAAACTCTTCCAGAAAAGAGGCACCACCATACTTATTTTGAAACCATCGCCTTCCGTCCAGCTACCGTCCTGGTTTCCTTTCCAGTTGCGTTTGCAAAAATATGGAACGCATGAGCTATGGTAGGTTAGTATGGCGGCTGGAGTCACACAAACTCCTGACCAGCATCCAGTGCGGTTTTCGAAGGGTTCTATCAGCAGCTGACCAGTTTATATGTTTATCGACGCAGATATTGAACGGCTTTCTTAAGAGGTGTCAAAAAGTTGGAATATTTTGACCTGTAGATCCCTTATGATACGTGTTGGCGAGCAGGGATCTTACGTTCCCTCCACACTGGAATATACGTGAACGCCTACCGTTGTTCATCAGAGAGTCTATGAGGGTCGCGTTTTACGAGTAAGCTTTAGTACTTTTTTTGGTTTTTTCTTTTCTTTTTCGAATCAGTAATTTTAAGAGAACGGAGGACTACAGGTTTCGGTACTAAGCGTGATGACCTCTGCTATATCGTTTAATTCTATATCGCAATCTATTTCACCAGGTTTCTCAATTTACTCATTCGGTGACAACTGTACCATTTTTAGTACTTCTCAGAGTACGCCGTTTTTGCAACGCCGTCTACAGCACTATTTACACACACTTTCTGGTTGGAGCTCAAAACTGGCTTTCGTTTCTCAATTGAGAAGTCACTCTGCGTTAACATCTGGCACCGTAGGAAGAGACTGCCGCCTTCGAAATTTTCTTCCATTCGCAGATGAGGCGAGATTCGTTGGACTGTTATTCGGTATCAATCTTTGCTAGTCACCACATATAGCACAGCTGAAAGAACGATGTGGTCGTTCTCTCAATATGTTACGGATAATAAATGGCAAATACATGGGAGCGTATCTGCAGTGTTGTTGTGCACTGATCCTATCCAAGTTAGACTATAGATTCATTTTTTGCGTTGTAGCACGATCATCTGTGCTTAGAAGTTTAGACACTGTCCATAATTACGACACCAGTGTGGCTGTCGGAATTTTTCCAACCAGTCCAGTTGTGAGCCTCTACGCCGATTTGTCAGAAGCACCTCTCCGATGACAACGAGATATCCTGTTGGCTAATTAAAGCTTTGGGCTTAAGTGCATGTCTTCATATCCAACAATTACCCCTTTTTTCTATACCGAGCGTTATAAAAACCTTTTGCTTAGTCCAAGGCCTGCAGGTTTTCGCTTCCGCGAGCCTCTTCGGAAACAAGATATTGCACTGCCATGCATGATTCCCCAAAGGGGAGAGGGTACATTTATTAGATTACGTGCTGCATCCCATGTAGATCTCGGGATGACGGTTTACGAGAAATCTGCGAGCTTGTGTCTAATATCCGAAACTGTGCTTTTTTCCCCAAGAATTTTTATTGCGTTACAGTAACCGTACTTTTATAAACACCGATGAAAGTAACCGCACCGACGGTGTTATATGTACCTTTGTTTTTCGGAGCGAACATAGTACTTCTGGTTTGCATAGTACCACATCCATTAATACCGCTTAGGTGTATGCCATATGCCGAGCCAATCTCTAAGTTTGCCGCCGAAATTTGGGTGGCTGCCCCATTATGAGTGATTCCCACAGTGCCCTTAGAGCATTAGTGGGTTTAAAACAATCACGCTATTATACATAGCATTCAGGACACACCCTATATTTTGCACCCTTCGGGCGTAAATGTGGAATGTGCATGTATTTCCGGTCACAGAGGCATGTCGGGGAATGGACTTCCGGATTTGGCAGCAAAGATGGCAACCACGGCACCCAGCGCTGCATTTTCTTTTGTAACGTTTGCATACTTGGGCTTGCTGTGCGCAGAGGGGTGCTTTTGTCTTGGTATGAAGAGTGGTCAGCGCTCCGTGGAAACAATCTTCGTGAGGCGAAGGACTTCTCTACAAATTGGATGATCTCTCGTTTATCTCGTCGGAAGAGTGTGGTATTAGCGAGCTTGTGCATTGTTCACTTTTTTTTATTTACACACGGCTACCTATTTAAGAGGTGACCTGCTCCTCTCTGTCTCATCCGACCAACAGAATTTTCGGTACATGACCTTCTGCTATAGTGTGCCACGGTGATTTCGATGCTAGTTAGTTTTTTTTTGTTTTTTTTGGGTAGTGTTTAACGCCCGCTTTAACTACTTATGGCACCGCAGGCGGTGACACTAATGATACATGAATGAAGATGGAGCACCGGTGGAATGCGAAGGCGGGGGAAACCGGAGAACCCGGAGAAAACCCGCCCCAGCGCCGCTTTGTCCACCACAAATCTCACATGCGGTCGCTTGGGATCGAACCCGGTCCGTCTAGGTGAGAGGCGAATGGTCTAACCACTCGGCCACGGCACGGCCCTGCTAGTTAGTGGTGCACGTTATGTGCCATATGCGGGAGTATTTTTAGTTTGTTGATTTTACGCCTCCCTTTGGGTGCTTATGTGCAGCGTAACTAAGTGTCACTTCTAATCAACTCCACTACACTCACGTACCTTGGTATTGAAGCTCTTCTGGGATGAGTTGCTACGGCTTTGCTCAGTCTTGCATGAACATTGATTCTCCCAGGCGTGGATTTGGCTAGTGGGAGGAGCTGTAGGAGTGATCTTGTAATTGTTAAGAAAACACTTGTAACCTTTTACTGCTGTTTATTCTAAAGAAGTTTGAAGACAAGCACCTGGTTATACACTTTTATACTGCTGACTGATGTTCTTTAACACTTACTCACAAGGACTTTCAATTACACTGTTTTAGTTGAGTACATGGCACAATTCACTTTCACCTAATCACGAGCCGACTGTTAAATAGTTGAGCGACGTTACTTTACTTCACATACAGTTTCTTAGTATAATAAACTTAGTTCGCGAACTTCTTAACAAACGATCTTGCCTCACACATGGGCGAATTCTTAACATGTGACGACGTTGCCTCTCTCACGGGTGAATTCTGAGCAAAACGGCGTTGCCTCTCTCAGGACGAGTTCTTAACAAAACGGCCTCGATGTGCCAAACCTACCTCTTATATACAAAAAACGGTGTCATGGTGGCTTCTTTCTGATTGGTTGGAAGTTCCGCCAAAATGACACCATCGTTACCAAAAAACCATTGCAAATCTCCCAGAATGGGTCATAATATTCACGTGATACCACGAATATAAAGAAGAAGTCTCCTTGTGTGCTTTAAACTGTGGTTTCCCCTTATACTAAACTCGAACGTGACTTTCACAAAAGAAGCAACTTCTCACCCCTCTACCCAGTCTGGCGTCATGATTCTGAGTAACGTTTAAGTAAACAACTGACTTCTTGGTTCCTATGCATACAACTTCTTAAATATTAACTTTCTTTACATACATTTAGATAATTAACAAAAATTATTGTTATTCTTCTTCTTCTTCTTCTTCTTCTTCTTCTTCTTATTATTATTATTATTATTATTACAAGGCTAATTAACGGTCTCAAGTGTGTGGCTCTAGAGGCTCTGCAGCTGCCAATATTCCTTGCGGAGCATTAGCTTGGATTTTTAAACCTTTATCTCAAGTGGCTTTTCCGGTAAAGTTTTAGATTTAGTTTTATTTCTCCTGATGGATGATACTGGTGCACTGGATCAGTTTTTACTTTCTCTATACGCACTATGTACATAGTGTATAGAGAAGGTATTGTATTCCACCAAAAAATTTGATACCGAGATTTCACCGGAAATATATGTTTTAGGGTCCCCAATATCCAAAAAGAGCATTTTCACAAAAAGGTCCGTGTGTGTGTGTGTCCGTGTGTCCGTGTGCCAGTGTGTCCGTGTGTCTGTGAACACGATAACTCAAAAACGAAAAGTCGGTAAAATACCAAAATTGGTATTTAGATTTAGTATCGACACGAAGATTTTGAGAAAAACTCCCCCACCCTTTCCACTACCCTTTACATGGAACTTTTTTCGAACATTTTGATTTTCTCCAAAATAGCTCTAAAATTTCGTATATTAAAGATATTTACCTGACAAATAAAATGTATATCTTGAATTTTCTGGGTATAGCCTCTGAAGAGTAGTTTATTCCGGATGAATTTTACTGAATCTTGAATAACTGCTAAACCGTAAGAGATGGACAAAAACGTACTGCACAAGAAATGTAGAGCACATTAAAATACACAATTTATGTTATATACATTTTTTCGTGGAGTTCGTCGGTTTTGAGACATTCCTTATTTTTGGTTTCTGCTATGAAAAACGTATGCTTTTCTCTTACAGGAACTTGTCAACTGCTATCCATATAAACAAAGGCATTTCATTGACATAGTAACCAGCTTTTGACTATCACTTTAACCTATGGTATTCCATATTTTGCTTCTACTTACAAGGATGCAAGTAATAAGTCTATTTCTGCTATTTTTTTTTTTTTTTTCTGATTAGCATAAAGTAAAAAGAAGTATAAGCTTTTTAAGAATAATTTGTTGCAGGGATATAGAGAAAGTCATGTGAATGGTACACATCGGATTTTTAAGCTGTTATTGTTAGTAATTTTATCATTTTGTGTCATTTAACGAAGAGGGTTTAATTTTAATTCTCTTTATTTCTCTCTATGGAAATTACCATAGATTGGTTAATTTATACTGGCTTTTTATATCGGAAGTTGGCTGTGACTTTTTATGATCTATTTAATATTTTTATATATATGGTCCATGCCAGTATTTGTTTTTAAGGGCGCTAATAACCATGCAGTTTAGCGCCCTTAAACCCCCCCCCAAACCATCATCATTATTGTCATGTGCTTCCCTCGTGGATTATTATCGGTATGGGTGGCTCAATTGTTTGACACAGGCCTTCTGACTCAAAAGTCGCGGTTTCAATCCCGGTTCAATTAGAGGATCTTATGTGAACTTGAAAGTGACAGTCCCATGCCTGCAAATTTATTATACAGTAAAATAACTTTTGCAGGAGAAATTCCTGCACACCAGTGGTGCTGATATGATACTAGTGATCGCCAGATTTTTTTAACGAATAATATATTCACGTTCCGTCTTAATTTCTAGCAGTAACACTTTGGCGCTTTGGTGGCAAATCGGAAGATGCAGGCGACCTTGTAGAGCTTTTCTAGTTATCTTTCATAGCCCCACGAACGATTTCATTCTTCTGGCATTCAAATGGCTATGACGGAGTCCGTACCGAAGCACTACAGACGCTCGGCCAATTTCCTGAGATATTACAGCTCGTGTCCTCTGTGTGCTGTAGTGTGGGGCGAATTGGTGGCATTTTCTTAGGGTTGGCAGCGGGGCTCTCGTGTAACTCCACATTACATACGTCACAATCTCCGAGACGAGAATATGTGTCTGGAACTCAAACGCGAGTCCTTCAGCAGTTCCAGCATTCGTCAATACACTATCACCAGCTCGTAGGCAGGCTGATTTTTCTGCTGCTAGGGCACACAAGAATGAATTATGTATCAAATTTGCGAGATCTGGCCTGCTGCAGCTAGACTAGATGGCATTTGGTTCCAGTGCGCTTTCGAATTATTGCCTCAAATTCTCCTCACTCTAAACAAGGGTGTAGCAATAGGTCGGCCAACGGAGATCTTATGTTTTAATATTCAGAAACGGAATCGTTTCGCCGCGAAGACAGTCTTTTGTGGTTTTCCGTCTGCGTGCACGTGCGAAAGTGTGGATTTCCGTTACCTGGTGGACCGACGAATGCCGGAATGCTATTCGTACTCACCGGCTTGCTATCAGGGTTTTCCGGCGTCGCCCTGCACTGAATAACCTTATACACCATAAGAGAATGCGTGCCAAATTACAAGTTATTAAGGATAGCAAAAAGACGTCCTGGAACACGTTTGTAGCTTCCTTTAATAGATATGCCCCTTCCTCTGTCATATGGGATAAGTTGAGGCGTGTGGCCCACAAATCGGTCAATACGCCAATCGCAGGTCTCAACACATCTGCCGGTGTTTTTGTTAATACATTTGACGTGGCTAACACTTTAGGCTTTCGCTCAGGTGTCTAGTTCAGGCAATTATTCCCCTGAGTTTAGTAGAATCAAGGATCAGGCGGAATCTCAAGGGCACTCCTTTTGTTCCGGAAACCTTGAGGACTACAACCGCGTTTTCAGCATGGCGGAGTTAGACCATGCTCTTAAATCTTCGCGGAACACTGCGGCTTGGTCCAGATGGCATCCACGTTCAAATGTTGCAACATTTCTCTCATATGGTAGGGCTTTCCTATAGGTCTATTATCGAGTCTGTGTTGACGTCGTTTTTCCAGACAAATGGCGGCAGGCCACCGTTATACCCATTCTAAAACCTGGAAAGGACCGTCATCTTCCTTCCAGCTTCCGTTCTATTTCTCTCACCAGTTACATTTGTAAGGTGATGGAACGCATGCTTAATGGATAGTTGGCGTGGCAGCTAAAATTCAACAATCTATTAACTAATGCCCAGTGCGGTTTTCGAAGACATCGGTCAGTGGTGGGCCTCTTGTACCTATATCGACACATATAATGAACGGCTTTATAAGAATTGTCAAACAGTTGGAGTCTTTGACCTCGAGAAGGCTTATGATACGTGTTAGTGAGCAGGGGTATTACGCTCCCTCCACAACTTGGACATACGTGGACGCCTACCGTTATTCATTTAGGAAGTTATGCGGCACCGATCTTTCCGAGTAAGGGTCGGCTGAGTTTCATCTAATCCTTTTATTCAAGAGAACGGAGTGCCACCGGGCTCAGTACTAAGCGTGACATTGTTTGTTATAGCGATTAATTCTATATCGCAATGTGTTCCCTAAGTGTCTCGTTCTGTTTATTCGTGGATGACTTTGCCACCTTCTGTACTTCTTAGCGTATACCGTTTTGAAACGCCGTCTCCAGCGGTGTTTGGACAATCTCTATGATTGGAGCTTGAGAAACAGCTTTCGTTTCTCACCTTAGAGGACAGTCTGCGTTAACTTCCGGCACCAGGTGGCAATATCCTCCGTCTCTTCGACTTGGGCCAGATTTACTTCCTTTCGCAGATGAGGCGAGATTTCTTCGGTTGATCGTCGATAGGAAATATTGTTGGTCACCACATATAGCACAGATGAAAGCGAGATGTAACCGCTCTCTTAATATTTTACGGATACTAAGTGGCAAATCTCGGGGAGCGGATCAGACAGTGTTGCTTTGTCTTTACCGTGCACTAATTCAATTGAATTTGGACTATGAGTGCATAGTTTATTCTACAACACGACCATCTGTGCTCAAAATATTAGACACCGCCCATAATCAGGGCATCCATGTGGCCGTTGGAGCTTTTCCAACCAGCCCCGATGTTAGCCTCTACGCCGAATCGGGAGAACCCTTTCTGCGCTGTTTCCGTAATTCCCTGTTAACTAATTATGGTTGTGGGCTTAAGCGTATGCCTGGGCATCCAACATTACACGTGTTTTTCTCTCCCGAGCTGGACGAGCGGTATCGCCACCACTCCCTGTGTCCAAAGCCCGCAGGTTTTTGTTTCCGTGGGCTTCTTCGACAGCACAATATTGACTTGCCTAGGCTGTTTTCCAAGGGAGAGAGGATGTACCCTCCTTGGTTAAGTGCCACCTCTCACATAGATCTCGGGACGACTAACATTAATGAACCCTGAGTCTAATATCCGAACTTGCTTTTTAAATTTTTTATCACGTTATAATGACCGTCTTTTTATATACCTGGATGGAAGTAGGTGCACCGACAGTGTTGGCTGTGCCTATGTTTCTGGTGCCACATAATTCCTATTCGCTTTGCATAGCACTACGCCAGTCTTTACTGCAGAGCTCTATGCCATATACCGAGCCATTCTCTATGTTCAGCGCCGCACACCGGGTAATACTCTCATTCTGAGTGACTCGCTTAGTGTACTTCGGAGCATTCGGGAGCTTTACAGTTACCATCCTCTCGTACAGCACATCCAAGATGCCCTCCACGCTTTGCACCATTGTTAATGTGAAGTGTGCATGGCTCCCTGGTCACGTAGGCTTGCGGGAAAACGAACTGGCGGATTTGGCGGCAAAGTCAGCGACCAGAAACCCTTTTGATTCTTTCGCTTGTGCATCTTCTGAAAACTGTAAGCTCGATGTGCGGAGAGCATGCTTTCGGGCTGGCATTGGAGTGGTCCGCTCTCCGCGGAAACAAACTACGAGCAGTGAAAGAGCATCCAATAAACTGGGTAGCCTCTTCGCGATTATCTCGCCTACATATTGGACACTTGTCGCCACACAAAGCTGCCGACTTAGGAGGGGTCCTGCTTCCATCTGGCCACTCTGCACAGCGGCGTTGTCGGTCCGGCATGTATTGCAAGAGTGTATTCGTCTAGCATCACCAAGAGTCACTCTGCGACTGCCGGCCAGTCTTGTAGCAGTCTGGGCTGACGATACCGGAGTGGTTGATAAGGTTTTTAACTTTTTATCACAAATGCCTTTTACCCTTCGGGATTAGTTTATCTTTATCTTGCCGGAATACAATGGCTAGGGATTTTCACTTGCTATTTTATCCTTCTGTGACTTGTGTAGGGCGACATTTTATTTTGACCTTCCTCTCCCCTTTTCCTTCCATTGTGATACTGGTTTTCAGATCCACCCCGTTCCGATTCGTATACAGAGAGGGGTGTTTTGTTTTGCCTTATAAATTAAACTGTTTTAGATGTTTTTTGTTATTGATTTTGTGGTTTTACTTCAGCCACGTTTTATCCGGGCCTTTCTCTCCATGCACTTGAGTGCCCTGAAACATCAATCATCATTTATGGATGTTGTATACTTTATGGTGGCAGCACTATTTAGCTTACTATGGTTTTAGGTCATTTTAACCCTTTTTTTATGAAGCGTTTCTCTGAATGGTTTTATCGTTTTAACTGAAATTCTAGCAAATGATGATTTTTAATTCTACTTTCAGCAGTTATTTTATCTCTCATAACATTTATCATGTTTTAACACTGGACTCTTGCAGCTTTTATATATTTTAACGGCGCTGACAACCATGGAGTTGAGTGCCGTAAAGTCCTACACATCATCATCATCATCATCATCATCACCATCATCATTTGCTAGCTGGATATCACGTCGATATCGCAGAGGGGGCTTTGTGGATTCGACGTTGAGACTCACAACTGGGCTGTTCAAAAAGTTTCCACCAACCACACGGATCCACTGATTATGGGCTGTACCTAATCTTCTCAACACAAAGAGTCGTGCTGAGGAATAAACAATACATTGGTAGTCTAACTTGGATCGGATCAATGCACGATATAGACGAAGCAACACTCTGCGCTGTTCTGAAGAAAGCTGTTCATTGAGAGCGACACAATATGATCAGACTCTGACCGACGCTTTCAAAACCGTATTGGGTGGTTATCAGAAGATTGTGGGATTCCAGTCCCGAGACCAATCGCCCATTGATCATGTGTTCCATCACCTTGCAAATGCAACTGGTGAGGTAAGTGCGGCGGTAGCTGGATGGAAGACGACAGTCCTTTCCAGGTTTCAAAAGAAGTATCATCGTTGCCTCCCGCCAATTTCCTAGAAAAATGACGTTAATCCGGACACGATTGTAGACCTCGAGGAGCAAAGCCTTACTCTCAGGCGAGAGATGTTGTAACAGTTGGACGTGGATACCAACGGGTCCTGGTGTAGAATTTTGCGAAGATGAAAGAACATGGTATAACTCCGCCATAGTTAAAAGCTGATTATGATCTTCAATATTTCTGGAACGAAAGGAGAACTCTTAAAATTCCACCTGAGCCTTAGCTTAAGAAATTCAGATGAATAATTTTCTGAGATAGACACCTGGACATAAGTACTGTCTAAAGTGTTAGCCACATCATACTTATCAAGAACAACTCCGAGGTTTTGATGATGACGATGATGATTAGAATATAAGGGCGTCAACTACTACTAGCGCACTTATAAAACTAAATGTTCTAAGCGCCCGGAACTAAAACTATGTTAAAAGCCGGCATGGGATAGAATGGGAGCTAAAAATTAGACATAAAATGGAGTGTAAAACTATCCATTTCGAAAACTAAATATGTACCTGTAAAAACATTATGAACGCTGGAGCGTAAACATGGATACAAATAGTTAAATCTAAGATTGTATTACCAGAATAAATAAAACAAACTCGATCCTGAGTGTAAAACATGAGTTTTGATAAAAATATAAGGATCCCGTCAACCGCCCCATGGTCATAGGAAAGGACCTCCGGTTGTGAGGCCGGCAGCTGGAGAGTAGTGAGAGGAGGGACTACGGGAACGCAATCTAGCAGCACATGCGGGAGCGTCAGAACAGCTCCACAGTGTGGAGAGGTAGGAGCTGAATCTCCTGTTAAAAAGGTAAATATGGACAAAAATACGGTGGCCAACCCACAACCGAGCAAATATCACCTCCCCCGAGAAGAAGGACCTGAGGAAGTTACCCCAGTTTATGTGGAGGTTCCTTACTTCCCTAAGCTTGTTACCGCGGAGAGCCAGCCACTTCGCATACCAGGTCCGTGCCGTGGACGAGTGGCTAAATCACTCGCTTCTCACCTAGGTGGTTCGGGTTCGATACCAAGCGACAGCGTGTGGGATTTGTGGTGGACAATGCGGCGCAGGGGCGGGTTTTCACCGGCTTCTCCGGTTTCCCCTGGCATCACATGTCACCAATATTCCATCTTCATTTCAAGTATTATCAGTGTCATTGCCTGCCGTGCCTTTGTAGTAAAAGTGGGCGTTAAACACTATCAAACAAAACAATTCGCAACCCAGCCTAACAGCACCTCTCTCCACACAACAACCACCCTAAAATATTCGGCTCTTGCATAATTCACAATAACTTTGAGCTCTGTGGTTCCCGATTTTGCTGCCAATCCAACATTTCATTCTCGGCAAGCCAACGTGACCAGGAAACCAAGCGCAATCCACATTTACGCCGGACGCGTGAAAAATGTGGAGCGTGTCCTGTGCAATAGGGTGACAGTTGTACAGCTCATGAATGCTCTAAAGGGCACTTAGCTAATCACTCATTAAAAGGAATCACCGAGATATATATGGCAAAGAGTTCTGCAGAGTAAATGGATGTGCTGCTAGGCCGATACGTTTCATCCTATTGGCATATATAAATGCAGCCACTGCAATGTGATAAAAAAGTTAAAAAAAAAAAGAAAGAAAGAAATACATGTATGCATACTAATTAACGGCATAACAGCTTTTATTTAAGTCATAATCCCTAGGGCCACATGGGATGTAGAACATAAGCAAGGTGGTGCACTCTCTCTCCCGTGGGAAACATGCCAAGAATTCGCATTGTGTTATTAAACTTTCGAAGCAGCTCTCTTTCTCGAAAAATTGCAGGCCTTGGACCAAATAACAGGTTTCTATAACGTTCGGGGAGCTCAAAATGGCAAGAAATCGTTAAAAATTGTTTGCAAAGGCATGCACGTAAGCACACAGCCATAATTACCTAGAAGGGCATCACGCCGAAATCGCAAAGGAGGTTCTGTCGATTCGGTGTAGAGGCTAACAAGAGGACTGGGAGGAAAAATTCCAACAGCCTTACGGATACTCTGATTAAGAACTATATCTAATCCTCTCAGCACAGTTGGTCGCGCTAAAAAATAACCGTAGTGTGATTTGGATCGGATAAGTGCGCGAAAAACATGTAGCAACACTGTCCGATCCGCTTCCCAAGATTTGCCACGTAGTATCCGTAAAATATTAAGACAACGGCCAGATCACGCTTTCAGCTGCGCTATATGTGCTGATCAGCAAAGCTTCCGATCGCAGATCAACCCAAGGAATCTCGCTTCATCTGCGAATGGAAGTAAACATGAGCCGAGTCGAAGAGAAGGCGGCAATCGCCTTCTAAGGCACCAAAAGTGAACGCAGAGTGACTTTTCAGTTGATAAAGGAAAGACGTTTTTTGACCTCCAATCAAAACATTGCTGGAAATGCCTTTCCAAAGATGGCGTACCTTGAGAAAAATCATGTAGGAATAAGCAGGACTAGACATCTGGGGGGAACACATTGTGATGTTGCATTAATCACTATAGGAAAGAGCGTCGCGCTTCTTGCCGACCCCTATAAAACACCGTTGTCTTTAATAAAAAGATTATAAAAAGCCGATCCAACCCTTACTGGAAAAACGCTGTCTGTTATAAACTCCTAAAGAAACAACGGTAGATGTCCACATATATTCCAAGGTTCCTGCACGACAACACATACGATAAGGCTTTTCGAGGTCAAGAAATGTCCAAACTATTTGACTATTGTGAAGAAAACGGTCCACGATATGCGTCGATAGCAATACAAGGAGGTCAACCGATAACTGACGTCTTCGAAAGCTGCATTTGGTGTTGGTCAGGAGATTGAGGGATTCCAGCCACCGCGCCAAACGTCCAATGAATATGCGTTCCATCACATTGCAAACGCTACTGGTGAGGAAAACGGGACGGTAGCTGGACGGCAGGTGGCGGTCCGTTCCAGGTTCCAAAATAGATATAATGGCGGCCTCCCAACATTTTCCTGGAAAAGTGGCGTTGACCCAGAAACGATTATAGGGTACGAATTCAAATCCTTACTCTAAGGAGAGAGATGTTGCAGTGTTTGGAAGTGGATGCTATCAGGACCTGGTGCAGAGCTACGCGAAGATGAAAGAGCATGGTATAACTCCGCCATGGTGAAAAGCCTATTGTAATTTTCAAGATTTCCAGAACAAAAGGAGAACCTTTGAGAGTCCACCTGAGCCTTAACTGCAAGGAACTCACGAATAATTTTATAAGATTGGCACCTGGGAAAAGGCTCTACCTAAAGTGGTAACCACGTCGAACTTATCAACATCTCCGGCAGGTGTTTTGAGACCGGCGATTGGCATATGGGTTGATTTCCCGGCCACACGCCTAAACTTATCTCAAAGGACAGAGGAAGATATGTGTCGATTAAATGAAGCTACAAACTTAATCCATGGCATGTGCTTGCTATCCGTAATAACTTGTCTAGATTTGGCACGCAAGCTCTTGTGCTTTATGAGGTTATCCAGCGTTGGGCGACGATAAAAAACCCTTCGAGCACGTCTGCGAGAACGAATGGCATACCGTCATTCATCGGTCAGCCAAGATACCGGAAATGGACGGGGTTGATCATTAGACTGCGGGATCGACTTCTCAGCAGCAGAAAAATGGCTTCTGTTAGAAGGTCGACTAACGAATTCACAGAGTCTTGGTCATGTAGTTTAAGTTTCCAGTTGTCTCAATCTAAGCGGTATCTAGGTAATCGTGGGGCACATGGATCTTGTGCTTAGAGACTAAAACGAATTGGAAGATGGTCACTACAATGTAAATCAGTGATGATATTCAATTGGAAAGAAACTGCCAACTGTGGAGTACAAACTGTTATATCCACGTGTGAAAGACTATCAAAGGAGTCAGAAAAAATGTAAGCTCTCTGGTGCAGTGGAGAGAGATTTTATTATCATGCATGAAATCGGCAATTAGTTGATCCCCTTACTATGAATATTTCCCTTCGTGCACTTGAGAACGTTCTGCTATCCTATTGTGCGGCGCAATTCAGGACGCCTTCCACATTTTCACGCGCCCGGCGTTAATGCGACTGTGTGCAAGAGCACCTGGCCACGTTTTTTTTTATAGTTTTTAACACCAGCTTTTACTACCATGGCACCGCAGGCGATGACACTGGTGATACATGGAATAAAGATGGGGCACCGATGGAATGTGATGGCGGGGAAAACCGGAGAAAACTCGCCTCTGCGCCGCTTTGTCCAACAAAAATATCACATGCGGTCGCTTGGGTTCGAATCCGGGCCGTCTAGGTGAGAGCCGAATGGTCTAACCACTCGGTCACGGCGTGGCCCCCCTGGACGCGTTACCTTGCCGTTGAATGAACTGGTGGATTTGGCTATAGAGACGGCAAACACAGAACTCACTACTTCAATTACTTGTGTAACAGCTGAGAACTTTAGGCATTTTGTGGGTAGGGCAGTGTTTTCATGCTGGCATGACGAGTGATCAGCCCTTCTCGGAAACAAGGTAAGAATAGTGACGGGATTCCCAATAAACTGGGTCACTTCCTCTCGTATATCTCGTAAGGAAGAACTGCTTTTTACTAGCTTGAGTATTGGCCACTGCATTTTTACAGACATCTACCTGCTTAGGAGGTAATCTGCTCTTGTCTGTACGCTCTGTAAAGAAGAACTAACGGTCCGTCTTATACTGCCCTCGCCTGCGGTGCCATCGCAGTAAAAGCGGGCGTTAAGAGCTAAATGTATTCTATATACTGCTAGTGTGCATTGCTCTAGCAAATTTTCGGGTAACGATGTAGCTGTCAGTCTCCCCTGCGTAGGTCCTCGGTGATGATGAAGGAAACGTAGATAGGGTTTTTTTCTAATGTTATCAAAGGTGGCATTTCCATTAAGGATTTAGTTTTAATTTGTTTAATCCTGAGACCGATAGTGGAGCGCTCGATCACGTTTTTAACTTTCTAACACCCATAACGTTTAGCGACAAGGATGTAGTTTTAGTTCTATTTATATTTTGTTCCATTGTTTGCATTAGGTTTCTAGATTCATCTACGGCTTTTTCTATGAGTAGTTTTATTGACACTGGGAATTTAATCATGACTCATTTTATATTGTTATATATGTCCAGCTTTTGCAACGATTTATCTCATAAGGGCGCCATAATGACTCAGTTGAACACCCTTAAACTTAAATTACCACCATCCCTTCCTGCTCATTTCTTTTAAACATTTTCATTAAAATACTTCTATCTAGAGATATTGAAATCCTAGAATTGGAATAGCATCAGAACAGAGATGCATATTTTCTCATCCTTAGTTTATAGGTGTCATCGAAGCGCAAGTTAATGTTATATAGCTTTTTAGGAATGCTATATACCTTTTAGAGGATTGGGCCATGCATGTTCAGGGATAATTATTTTGCCAGAAGCCTTATCGGAAAAATCATTGTCAGAATAAAAGAGCCATGGAGGAAAATGTCAATTAAATTACGCATTTGGTGATTTAAATTGCATTTATTGTATGCTGTCTCTTGGTAAAGGCCCGAAATTTAGGATGTAGGCCTGTGACGTCGTGCACCGACGAAAACAACCAGAAAATTTGCCAACTATTGACTGTAGATCGTTGCGATGTTTGGTGATGTTTATTGAGCTTTCCTCGATGCAACACAGCATGGGCCTACCTGGTCGGTGCGGATCTGTACACTCTCCCGACCTTCACAGAACCATTTATGTAACTTGTCCACACAGTTTTTCAATTAACCACTGTTTTTCAATCACCTGGTACATGTGATATTCCTATAGAGATCCCAACGTTTGAAATATTTCACATTCATACGTTACTCCATTTCACAAGTAATAGTGAGGCTACACTATACCTAATTTCCACAACCAGTAAATAGAAACTGGATATCGAAAAAGCACAAAGCTTCGCTCACGATAACTGAGTGGTGTCAGGATTTACTGACCTGACCGCCAACCATTAGGATCAATACACCGCCAAAAACTCATTTGCCGTACTAATTGATTACAAGTTGTAAATTCCATTAGTTTCTGACGTTAGGTGTTGTAAAGGTAAACTCTCCCATCTTATCCTTATTACACTTCCGTTACAGATTAATAGGTGTTCTATCTCAGACAATTCTATTAGCATTTAAATGTCTCTTGCCTACCCTTTCTTTATTTTTCCTTGTTCTTACTTCTCCTCTCTCTCCTTCCTCTTTGAAAGGTGTGCCTAATAATCTTCTACATTCCTCTCCTCGTATCGTCTATCCCAGCCTTAAACGCTTCCATCAAAATAAGCCCTACATCAGGCGTATGCCATTCCATGTGTGCTATTCTTAGCACCATTTATTTGCTTAATGATTTATGTACACTTTGCTGCCCCTGTTCTCTGCTAACTCTATGTCAATAATTATGTTAATTTTCTTTCTTATAAATAAACCTATTCTTCTTCATAACCTTGCAACTCTCTGTTTAAGTTGTATTTAACTTGTACGCCTTTTGTTTAGCCCTTCTAGTTTCCAAAACCTCACTTTTGACCAATTTCACTATTTGTGTTTTGGTTTACCTTGGCATTTGAATCAGTTTCCTGAGCCTTGTTTTGTTATTGACATTTCACTTTCCTTACTCTATACGCCAGCCAAAATAATACTGCACTGCTCTTTCGATTTTACTTCTAACATCTCCCTTTTGCTGTTTTCTCCACCTTCATTAAACTTTACACGCCTATTATTTCCTTAGTTAACACTTGCACTTTGAACTACTCTATATTCATTTTCCTTGCTGAAAATCCTTCGACATTCTCCGTCTTTCCTCTTTTTTATAAACCTTTATTTTCTATTGGTGGGATTCTCTCGGTGCTCAAGGCCGTCAATATTGAATCCTGTTACGCATATTCCGGCAATTGTTTGCTCTAGGCGTCCCCCTATAGGTTTTCTTGAATTATCTTCCCCCTCCCATTGTCTCTTCTTTTGATGAGCATGTTATCCTCTCCTCATTTTCCCTTCTCCATTGTGCTATCTGTTACTGTTTCATTTCATCGTTTTCGTTAACTCAATTTCTTTATTCTCTGCTATATTTGTTGCTGATGCTACTAAAGGTCGTGGCCGTTCCTCCTTATATTCATGCTCAAATTTCACCTTCTGGGAATTACTGTAGTGATTAATATTTTTCTGCTGTCTGCCCTCGCTTCTTTCATCATCCGAATTAATTATTTGTTGGTTCCTGAGTTTCTCGTGTAGTCCTGTTCAATAATGATTTTTGTGCTTTTAAGTTTTCTAATGTTTCTAAATAGTTTCCAATCTTCGTTATTTTAATATCATCAACCTTTATCTTTTTCGTATTTTCCTTATTCTAGACATGCTATTTACCTCCAAGCCTCACGTTCTTATTCCGAATCCCGCTTCTTTGGTTTTGTGTAATATACACTTTAAATTTATTTTGAGAAATCAGCATTAATGGTGTGCAGGCCAGAGGCCAGGTATTATTAACTGCATATCAGTTGAGGTTAAAAATATTGACTCCTCTAACATATTAATTGAAATATAAATTATTTATAAATGATAATTAATTAACATTAATTTACTTAACCTTACTACTGTGCTCTCTCACAATTGCAGAATTCTTCCGCTACCCTGTTTCACACCTTCATATTACAATTTCAATTCTTAGTCTGCACTCTTAAAGCTGCTGGTCCCATTGTTCTCCTTCTGATTTAATGATGCGTTTCATCTGTTTTGTGTTATTTTCATTTTTTCCTGTTTGATACCCAAATCCTTTATCGATTCTACCAGCCCATTCAGTTCCGTCGGTTACGGGTGTTGCTCCTCTCCTAAAAATATACTTATAACTCTAACTTCATCTTTTCAACCTTCTTTATGTTACTTCATCTGAAACCTCCTGTGCTGGCTTTATACCTTTGTATACACTCTTACTTCTGCCGCATTCGTCGCACGAACTTCCCCTTTCACTGCTGACACCAGAATCCCGACAACTAAAATATTAACATCATGATTATGGCAGTTTTCTTGTAATACTAGTAATGTTGGCGGTGGCGACGTTAGTGGTAGTATTAAGATATTTCCTATGTCACCGAAATCGCTTTTGCTACCTTTTCGAATGACTAGCTAATAATGTTTATAAATATACAGGTTTTTTTTTAGATAATTAATTTGATTCATATATAATTTCTCAAAACGAAATTTACATAGTGGCTTAACTCAAGCTACCTGGTGTCCCTTGTCTTGCATGATATTAAAGTACGAACTGACGCTTTGTTTCCTGGGGACTGAAAGGAGTATTGCTTGTAGTAGTTACATATCCATGTAGCTAGCTAATAAATAAAAAGAACAAAATAGTTATATGGATAATTAAATTTCGGCTTACATCAAAAACAAAATATATATTGTGAGTGATGTTAATTGTAATGATTTGGATTCTATTTATGGCCTCTATATTTTTTCATTATGAATATTTGCTTAATTTTCTCATAATAATAATATACCGTTGCAATTTTCATTTTTAGATCAAGAAAATCGGTTTCTCGAAGTACTGTGGCTGAAGGAGAATACTGAGGAAATTCAAAATCTGGATTCGTGCTCCTTGTTTCAAAATAAGGACGAATGGATATCATGCAATATCACAGCAGCATTTCAGCAAGAAATCACAACCCTGACTCTTATGGTGAAACTTGAAAACGGTTTTGACATTCAGCTGAACTGTGAACATGATATAAGAAGTGATGGACCACTATTAATTCTTTCCTATAACACAGAAAAGGTATTGTATTAAAAGTGATATCAATAACGTTAATATTTTCGAAATTATGTTCCTGAACATATCTGAAATTCTGTCCTTAATTGTTAGAAGGTTTTTCAGCAATTGTCCGAGGAAAAAAAAATTAAAAGCGGCATCACTATTTTTATTTTAAAAATATGAATTCTTCTTGATTTGGTCATTTTATTTCTAAAACAGCTTTTTCTATTTATACCCCGCCTTTCACTGCCCGTTAATACCAGCAATATTGGAACATATTGCCTATCGGCTACGGTGTTAGCTAGTATGCTGCTGTCAATGGGTTTATATTTCTCTTTATTTTTATGCACAATACCATAGAAATGCATACTCTTACTCATATTTCCAATCTTTGCCTGCTCGAGATTGTTATGCTGGGTGCATTGGTTCAAATCTCCTATTGATTACAAAATGTTTGTTTCAAATTATTTGTAGTAGAACTGCGCTAAACATTTGAAAAAACAACTATTAAATAAGAAAAGTTAGATCTCACGTTCTCGAAATTGTGGTGCTGGGAGTATTGGTTCAAGTTCTTAAGTGGTTAAAATAAAATAGCTTTAAATTAATTCGCCGTTGAAATGCGGAAAGAAAACTTTTAAAATCATATTAATTAAATGAATTAAGTTTGAATGCAGCGTCTACAAATTGTGGTGTTGGGTGTATTGCTTCGAATCCTGCAATGCTTAAAATGCAGCTTTGAAGGTACGCATTGCAGGAAGAATTGTGAAGAAAAAGTTTAAAAAAAATACATCCAATTAAGTTGTAAACATTAGAATGGGCCTCGAGTTTGTCAGACTGTGTATTGTTTCGTATTCCGTAATAGCTATAAAATACGCTCTACAGTATGCTTCATAGAACCGTAGAAAAGCTTTAAAAATAGACATAGGTAATCAAAGGCTTTTAATTTGGCGGCAATATTGTTATGACTTGAAGAAGACGCAATAAATGTAATAAACTGCAGTTAAAAATACGGTATGAAGAAAAAGCTCTAAAATATAAATGTAAAACCATAGAAATTCAAGGAACAGAAACATGATTTAATAAAAAAAATAATTGAACACAGTTAGGCGACCGCCCGGAATGTCATTCATTACCCATGTGTAATGCAGAAGATGAAATTTTATTTTCAAAGGTTTAATATTGCCTTTCTAATTTCCAGAACCTAGCTAAGCACCATCTCGTGATATTTATATTCCTGGCCCAGCAATTCCTGAATCCATACATTAATCGGATACATTTGACGGCTCACGCGTTCATTAACATTTTGTTTATAGTAACGCCTATTTTACCGGTGGGTTTGTTAAATGATTTCTGCTTTACCCTCATACAAAGAAAACATAGTCGTGCTTTTTAAGGAAATAGTTATTTCATAATGTTACACAAATTTTGCTGCTGACTGATTCCGAGTGATTGTTTATTTTTGGACCTGTCCATTCCAGGTCTAATATACTATTCCCATGGTATTTGCTCTCAAACCAAAACAAAAACTGCTTTGTTTTATGGTAAGTCATAATTATCACATGATCATACATCTAATCCTTGGTTTATGACAAGGCCACACCGCCTTTATGCGTATCGCCTCGGCATTACACTACTACGCAGATGCGGCGAAGGGCAGTGGGTAAAGGGTAACCTTATCACTTATTAGTCCACGGAAATGGCTGTCAAAAAAGTCAGCTTTAACAGTGAAGTTCTCTGTAGGTTACATCCATGAAAACTGAACCAAGAGGACAGGTGTGTAGACAATTTCAGCAACAGTTTCCTAGTTATTAGATTCCGGGAGGAGATGCTATGAGAAAATTCGTTAATAAATGTAAGAAAACGGACTCGCAGAGCGAATGAGTGTGAATGGTAATTTCATTCGACTATGTAAAGAATGATTTCTCACACCTGGAAACCACCTTCAACAACACCTATAACACGGTTAGTACTCATTTCATGTATGTTATTAGCACTCGTGTGAAAGTAACGCGGGTGTTACGGAACGGAAAATCGCGCAGTGTAGTAGACTGTGTACGGAGCACGCATTTGCGCAATCCGCGTCTTTGGCACAAAAGGCAGGATTTTTTATTAAATATTCCTGCTGACTAATTGCCGCCATTACATTTCTAATCACCCCTTTGATTGCTTCAATTTTTGTATAACGAAAGAATTGAAATTATCCAATAAAGACAAGGACGATGATAACAACGACGACAATACTGACGCCGCCGCCACTATATATAGTTAGCACCCCTTCTCTGTAGTCAAAGCTGTGTGCCATCATGCCAAGATTTCTAGATGCACAATGTAAGCTATACTTATGTTTCAGATTAATCGTGATAGTCCTATACGAATCAAACGCAGTGTGGAGGACTATGAGGAGGAAACTAATAAAGTGTGGGATAATGAACATGTTATGCATGGAATGCCAGCACACCGTTCAAAACGAATTAAAAATTCATGTCGGCGAAGGCCTTTATATGTGGATTTTTCACAAATTAATTATGATTCATGGATTGTAGCTCCTGAAGGATATGAGGTAAGCTTTACAATAAAATACCCTAATGTTCAGAAATCTAGGTCTAAAATTAAATACATGCTAAGTCATCTTTTCTGGTTGCTTCAAAGCTATACGTGGTGCACTTGCGATATTCCCTTCCATTATTTCATATGCAATAAAAAACTTTTAAATATTATGTGAGATAACTGATCATCTAATTTACCTTAAGCTTGTCGCAGAATTCTCCAATATCATATGTTTCCGTCAACTTATTTTATCTTCTCCACACATGAACTTTGAAAAACCTAGGGCGTCTTCCTCTCCATTCTTGTTTAAATGTGAAGAATATAGAGTTGTTAAAACACTTACTACACTGCAGAAATCACCGTAGTTATAGTCTATAGCACATAGATGATTACCTTCTGTACTGCGTAAAGCGAGCAGGTGAGACACTGCATTCCACTCAAAAGTTTGATGTCGAGTGTTCAGCGTAAATATATGTTTAAGGCCCCCTGATAGCAATAGCAAAGTTTTTATATTTAAAAAAAGAAAAAGGTGGTGTATGTCTGTGAGCAGTATAATGCAAACACGAAAAGTTGGATAATAGCCAAATTGGGTAATTAAGCTCAGTAACTTCCAGAGGTAAGTTACAATGAGTTCAAGAAAATTAACACCACTAGATCCTTTACTGGGGTATTTTTATTTATTTATTTATTTATTTATGTATTTAATATTCTTGGTTTTCACAGAAATGCCTCTAACGATTTCGATGAAGTAGCATACATTATAGATATTCTTGTCACAAATAAAACGTGTGTATGTATGTAAACCTTAAAATGTATTACGGATAACCTTTCTTTTGTCATAAGCCATTTCCGAGATGTTTATTTATAAGACCTAAGGTTCCAAATACAGGAACTGCAGATAAACAAATACCGTAACAGCACTGAAGCTCAAACAAATTTCCGTGCATAAAAGCAACCACACACAACAGAAAGATACACACCCACGCAAACTTAAAAGAATCCTTAACAAATTTAAACAAAATTTTTACACAGTTCCCTTTTTAATTCATCGTAACGGATAGAGCAATTTAAGAGGATAAATATAACAGATTTTTTATATAAAAGCATATTTACATAAAACTGAATTCTTAAACACTAGTGATCTTAGAATATGGTACTTAAATGTTGGTCATAGTCGCAAACAGGGGCGTATTTACGGGGGTGGATGAACGGGACCGGACCCCCTACCAGGAAGCCCTCCCCCCCTAAAAAAAACCTATGTACAAGTTCTTCCATTTTTTTAAACTTAAAAGTGACACATTGATTGAAATTTTCCATCATAAACAGCTTTCTGCTACACCACAGAGGTAAAGGAATATATTAAACTTAATGTAAACAAGATTACGAGAGAAGATTATCTGTGGACATGTGCGAGTTAGTCGCAAAACTTTGCAAACAGGGAGTGGCGACATTCCTACAACTACCTACAACCCCTCTGCCTGTTGGTTCAGCACTACATAAATATAGCGTTAGTGTGATTTGTATCATGGTATACGTTAGTGAATGGCCACTTGTGCTCTTTTCCTCTGGTTCGTTGATCCCTTACGTTAATTAATTTATCTTTAGTTTTTTCATTCTTCAATTTAATTGACATAGAAAAAAAAAAGTAAACCTAAAGATATCGGTATAAGCCTGCCACTCGTCCCGTAAAATCGGGACAGTCCCTGTTTTTTACTTGTATGTCCCGCATCCTGTGAGTTTTTGTTGGGAGGCGAATAAGACCTATTTTTTTGACACTGCCTTCCTAAATTAAAAACCTGCCTAAAATTGTTACCAATTCTTGTTGTGAGAAATGTTGAGTCAGCGCTTGTCTCACGTATGTGGTCATTGTTTAGCGCGTTCTATGAACAATAAAGGCAGACGATGTTTGCCCAGTGTAGTGTTGGCTATTGATGTGCTGTTACACTTGCGAGAACGCTATTATGCCTAAACGGAAATGGACCTTTCTATCTAATTTAGAGGGTAGATATCGTTTCCTCGAAGAGACAAAGCTTAATTTCAGAGTTCACTGTAAAATTTGCAATCGACATTTTTGGTTGGACATGGTGAGAGCTCTGATATTCAGGCGTCTGGTGTTTTAATGGGCAAAATGATAGGCTTACACCGGTAACAGGCATAGGCATTGTTTATTTCTTTTTTTTTAAAGGAAAACAACTGGATCAACATCAGAAAATGACAAAGGACGTTAAAACTGACCAAACCAGTACCAGACAAACAATGCCCTGCTGAGTTTTCGGGTAGCAAAGCTTCGGCATCTTAAGTTCATTCTCAACCAAAACACACATCTCATTTCATCAATCCTAACGACATTGAACTGTTTACCTGTATAGTAGGGTAAAGAACGATGCTTCATTACTTACTTTAAAATTTGCATAGCTGCTTTGTTTTCTTTATTTTATTGAAAAAGAATTTTATTATTTTTCCGCATGGGTAGTGCATGAAAACCGGCTCCGCGTACAGACTACTCGCCAGCCAACTACGCGCGAATTGTTGCCCGCCAGGAGCAGATACAACAACAAATAGGTAAACATGTA
Source organism: Hymenopus coronatus (assembly GCA_030762935.1). Taxonomy (NCBI): domain Eukaryota; kingdom Metazoa; phylum Arthropoda; class Insecta; order Mantodea; family Hymenopodidae; genus Hymenopus; species Hymenopus coronatus. Next base: position 314,964,221 of record CM060900.1, on the reverse strand, counting down.
ATAATTAAATAATAAAGAAACAACAAATAAGCTAATGCAAATGTCTATATTTACAATACGTAGTCCAAACAGCTTCGCAACAACAGATGACAGTTGACGGGCGACATTGAGCAGTCTAGAACTTGCGCCATTCTGCATAACCTTATTTACTCATGTTTCTTCCATTTTTTTAATCAATTGACCATTTTTTCGTTAAAATTACAAAGAGTACAAATTAAATCCAAGCTCCGTACATTAATCATACTATAGAATAAGTCTACAAAGCTGATAAATCAAATCGCATTGTTATTTGAGCTACAGACACTGGGACATTTAAGTAAAAAAAAAAAAAAAAAATGAAAATGAAATGTTATTGTGTCAAACAATAAAACCCTTAAGAACCCTGTTATAAGTTCCAAATATGGTAAACAACTAATTACATTTCAACTAATAAAGAAACGTGTAGGCATTGTGGTATATCTGAATTAGTTGGTACATGTTCAGTGTCTAGAATCGATTTTTAGAATTGCCCAAAATATGATCTTCTTTCCATGGTTGGCGCTATATCCTCCGAAGAACTACGAAAGCCGATTTATAACAAGTGCATTATAATCACAAAATTTCAGCCCATTTTTCACAAAAATTTTGGGAGTAATGAATAGTTATTTCCTTGTAGGTACAAGAGAAATGAAAGAGTATATTAGGTAATCTAATAGTCAAATCTATTAAAAGTTGGTCGCCAAATAATGACTTTGACATTCCGTTCTGTTTGCATGGTTAGCAGTAACAAAATAAACGAATGACGACTTCCCATTTGAGAGAAACACATTGGAAAATTGATACCTATAACCAGAAATAAATCCGAAATGGTTAACTCTACAAAAAACGACTTGTTATAAATTCTGTTTTAATGATATCTACAGTTTTGTGTAAGAGTTTTTATCTATATCTTATGGTTTATCGCTTTTGGCAAAGTCCTCCAGAATGAAGAAGGCTTCCGAGATTATTTCCAGAAAACTCAAGATATACATTTTATTTGCCTCTAAATTTCTTTAGTATATGGTGGCATTTAATCTAAACTGTTAGAGCCATTTTTGAGAAAATAAGTTCCAAAAATATTCAATATAAACGATAGGTTGGGATGGATGAGAAATGTTCCTAAAAACGTTCGCGTCGCATATTTTAAAGATGTTAAACTCAAATACCAAGTTTGGTACTTAAACTACTTTGGTTTATAGTTATGCTGTTCACAGACACACACACACTCACACACATACGGAACTTATTCTAGAAGCGCTTTTTCTGGGATTCACGTGTTCTCAAAATATGTATTTTCGATAAAATATCAGCGTTGAATTTATGGATGGAATGCAATATCTTTCCTATCTATTATGTGCATTGTACCTGATAGTGAAACTAAAAATACAAACATAAAATATAAAAGTTGAATAATTAATCAGATTTTAAACAAAAGTGGATATTAAGTGGTATAATACAGGAGTATACTTGACTAGATTATAAATGAATCTACTACTGAAACTCTTTCATTCTGTTAAATTTTTCTTGGTAATCTGCAATATCCTAAATTGAAGCCCTAAAATAAGTTTGTATAGATTATCTAAAAAAGAAAGTAAGTTTTATTTATGGAGCTCTTCAATGCTAGAATTCTCTGCATCCCCTTTAGGCAGAAAGACCACTTAGTTTTCCTCAGGGGCAGCCGTTTTAGTTTTGAGGTTTTAAGTGCCATAAATCTACAACACGGGACCAACGTCTTCACTTCCCTTCCGAAGGAAGCTATGCTACAGATTCTTATGCCTGAAAAAAATCCATCGCCTCCACCAGAATTGAACCTGTGATCTTGGGAACTACAGGGGACTATTGATATTGCAGTTTTTTTAAATGTTGACGTGATGAGGAGGGAGGGTTATTCCAAACTCCAGAAACTTCCAACTATAAAAAATATTCTTGACCCCCTCCAAGCCAAATTCTAGATACGCCACTGCTCGCAAAGCAGATTTAATTGCGTTGAAATTCGGGTATTAAACAAATATTGGATAGTCCACTGCACTGTTTATTGTATAAAATGATTTGTTAAGCAATATCTCCTCTAGATTTTAATTAGTTTGAATTTATTCAATAAGTGCTTATAATGCACGTCTGCGTAGGGTGCTGAATTATTGGCATTTCTAAAATTTAAAAATCTAAGACATTTCTTCTGGACCTTCTCTATTTTATTTTGATGAGCTTGAAAGTAAGGACTCCTTACTGGTGAAATATATTCTAACTTATACGCACATATACACTATGGAATAAAATTAAATATCTGCAGCCGTTAAAGTCTGTAATTTTAAAATAGACTGCAAATTTGCATATGGATGATCAACGATTTGACCTATGTGGTCATTAAACGTCCATTTATCCCTTACTTTGAATCCAAGACCAGTAAGAGGTGATTATGTTACATTAATAGTATAAACTGGATTACTGGATACATTCCTTCTGAACATGAACATTACATAGCACGTATTAGAACTGAAGAACAAGCGTTTTATTGTTGTTGTTGTTGATTTCTTCCGGTTCATTCATACGAGATGACTGCGGTAACGCACGAGGCTCGTATTCGGGAGGTCGTGGGCTCGCCGGGCGAATGCTGGGGAAGTATATTTCATACTCCGAATTTCCCGTCCCTTCATTTCGTTTCATTTCATCTTTCAATTCGGTCTTTCCGGGTAGAAATGTCGGCAGTTGTGCTGCGGCGGAGGTGATGACACTTCCCTTTGCAACTGTTGTTCTGTCCGCTGGGGTGGCATGGCGAGGTCTGACATACAAGAGCGACATATTGCTCAGTATGAAATATCCTCCACTCGGTAGTCCAGTCCTTCATATACACAATTAATAGTCACTTGTAATTCAGATGCATGGTAACATGTGAGGAGTTTGCAACAGATTTAAACAGTTTTGAATCCAGTGCAAAAAATAAGCATTCAGGACATTTCACAAATGTGTCCATATCATTAGTAATTAATAAAAAACAAGAAGAATAACGGGCTCGGGTTCGAGCTCCCTGGCAGCCTTGAGAGTGCGTTATACGTAGTAGAGAGAAAATGATAATAGGCAACACATTGTTAGCTGTTCATTAATTACTAGGAAATTAGTTCAAACATTGAAGGCGAAAATTATAATTGGTTAATATACAGAGTAGTGCGATATTTGTTTCACGGAGGAGGAATTGTTTTTATTTTGGTACATACTGGCAACATTGCTTTCCATGTTCCCCTCATGTTTTCTGATTGTTAACCTTGGTGGCCGTTAAATTAAAGTCCATGTAGCAGTGAACAAAGATTGCATGTTGCGGTTTGGCTTCATGAAAGAATCATACAGGTAACACATTGAAGGTGTTAAAAGGAAATTTAAAGACCGTTTTCATATTAATGTACTAAGAGAAGCAACCTTGTTGGGGCGGGAAAAACGTGTATTTGTTACGGACAGTGTGAAAGACCTTATCCGAGACAGTCGACCAATAAAGCAGAGGAAACGTGATATGAACACTAACCACTATGGCAGCGCAGGTGATGACACTGTTGCCAACTGGAATGGAGATAGCGTACCGGTGGAATACGAATGCGGGGGAAACCGGAGAACCCGGAGCAAACCCGTCTTTGCGTTGATTTGTTCACAACAAATCACACATGTGGTCGCCTGAGATTGAAACCCTGGCTTGGTGAGAAGCGATTGGTCTAACCACTCGGCCATGGCATGGCCATATTAGCATTCGATAGCTCAGGTTACGTATGGATTATAGCGCCCTCAATGTCTGTTATAATATGAGAAATCAGCTTGGGTTACAGTCTAGCTACATGTTACATTCTGGTTACATTTTGGTTATTCGTGGAGATGTTTTGGTTATATATTGTTATGTTTTGGATGAATGTAGTTGGATTTTTATTATATCGTCGTTACAAATGGCTAAATTGTTGTTAGCTTATATTTTAGTTGTATTCTAAATGAAGTCTGGGTGTTATGTTTAACATGTCTGCAATAATATTATGGATGAAACACCGAGATATTATTTAATTCACCAATGGGTTAGCACCTGTGTATGGAACTTCTAATTATTTTAAATGGTTAAATGAATGCACACATTGAAGGGCTGTTAAGAATAAGCTATTGTGCATGCGGATTATAATTCCTAATAAAAGAGGGCCATCCAGAAGTTCACAGAAGGTCTATCCTGCCATACACGGCTTGTGAGGAAAAACAATTATATAAACCTGTATTCCATAGTATATCTACTTGGCAACAAAGATAATTATTCAAAGGTTTTAATGTTTTCAGTGGACTTTTTTCTTTCTAATTTCATATTACACTAACCTCCAACAATAAAATTGAGCTATTTAAATAATTATAATGTTAATATATTTGCAATAAAAGTGTAGTGTATTTTAATAAATAAAGAGCACAAGCCACGCAACTGCAGTCAAATGTAACCCATCAGCATCCAAACGTGCCATCACTTACTTAATTGGACCCGCCCCTTTTTTCCCTCTATCACAGGTACATTTGACTGCAATCGCTGGGACTCGAAATCGCGACGTTTGGCTTTGAATGGATGACCAGTACATTTTGTATCCCACTAACAATCTCTGCTATTTAAGTCACTAGTGTTGTCGTGCCGTTGAAAGGGATATAAAACCGGTTTGCGAATTAGAGGAAGACTGGCTAATGTAACAAAATAATTCATGCAATATAATATATATATATTGTATGAATGATATTACAATATATTATATTGTATATATATAATATATAGCATTCATGGCGTGTTTCTATGTCTCCTCGGATATGTCACCAAACCTCTAGTACTGTTTAGGGACATACTAAAAATTAAAACATTCGCGATTACTCCGCGCAAAATTATATGCATTGCATAGAACTACAAGCGCACAATGTTTAGTTGTAATAATTAATTATGTTTATAAACAACACAATGAGGAAAGGTCATATCTGTGTTTGGGAGTAATAATTTTATTTTGTAAAAGAGGCACACTTGATTGCCGCCGATGGAACTCGAACTCGCAACGCTCGGCTTTGATTGGATTGCTAGCGCACCTCGTATAGCATGGATATTCAGGTTGCTAGAACTGTGGTGCCATTGAAAGGGAAATAAACCCCGGTTTGCGAATTAGAGGAAGACAGGCATAGGTCTCCCCAGGGACCTATTACGGTAGGTGCGTGGAGACCCTGTCAATGGAAAGGAATTTCCTGGTTGGCTGAGGGTTGCGCATCTGAGTCTGGGGCTTCTGTTCTTCAGTCACTGGGGAAGGTGCGCAGCCTAATACACCACTCTGGTTTCTGCTTCAGCTAAAAGGGAAACTAGGGACTAATCAACCTATAGTCAATCGACCAGGACAAGGTTTTATACCGAAATTCAGGGTGAATGGGACGGCGTGCCTGCTATATCCTCTGTGTAGCCCTATCACCCCAGTGGGGTCACCCCTCGTAGGGCTCCGTGGTGGATGGGGAGCACTGGGGGATGAATTACAGACCATCTTTTATGGCTCAAAAAGCTATACCCAAATCTAGTATTGTAGTCGGAAATGAAGTAGTCGAGTCAAGTGGTCCTCGGTACCAAATGATTAAAAGAACAGAGGAAGTAGGACGTTTTCTTCGGTTTGTCCATTTGCTATCCAGAAGGGTTAGATAAGATAAAGTAAGATAAAGATAAGTCCAGTAAAGTCCTGTGTTCACACTAGAAAAGGCACGCTCCTGGTAGAGGCACTGTCAGCTTCCCAGGCAGCTAAACTATTGAAAGTCAATATGATGGGCAGCTACCCAGTTAAATTCGGGATGCATAAGATCTTGAACTCCTCGCGGGGCGTTGTTACCACCCGCTCTCTGGACGGTATGTCTAATGAGAAGATTCAGGAGAATCTTGCAGGACAAGGTGTTACTAATGTGTATAGGGTTCGGTATGAAGCCCTCGAGGTGAGACCATACATCCCGAACCCTCTCAGGTGCTACAAGTGCGCTTTGGGCGCACCAGCGAGTTTTGTAGTGGTCCTTCAACATGCGTAAGCTGCGGCGATTTTACACACGATGGCAATTTCACATCAACTCCATCTTGCGTCAACTGCAATGGTGAGCATCTGTCCAGTTCCCGGGATTGCCCCCGTTTTGCAGAGCGGAGGGTAAAAGAGAATGTGACCTTCTCAGAAGCCCGTAAGCTCCTGCGTTTTCGCCAACCCTCTGTGCTGCGGTCCGGTTCTTATGGCTCATTCGCAGCTAAACCGGTACCAAGGCAGGAAATCGCAACTCAGACCTGCGATAATAACGGAACCACAATATCCGAAAAGATTATCGTTGCCAGAACAATACCAAAGCAATCTCTATCTACGTCGGCATCAGCATCTGCCAAATCCGCCGGTGTAAAGCCCAGTACAGCACAAAGCCCACCCAAAACGTTTTACTCTGGCACTAAGACCGGTAATATCGAAGTACTTTCTGCCGCCTAGAAACATTTCGGAACAGCTATGTTAGAACCGACTTTCTGAAAGAACGTGTAACGACTACTCCTAAATCCTCCAGGGGTAGCAAAAACCTTCGTCATTTTCCACGCAGATTCTCTTCTAAGGAGTCTTCTGGGAGATGCTGCGATCGGCGGTAACCATCTGAGCCAATCAGTACTTCGAATCAGTTCCAGGTACTCGAACGGAAATTTTCCAAGAGATGGAAAAGTAGGATTCTGCCCCCGCTGTACGACGGATAGTGCGTAAGCGGAATGATCGTGCTGCTGTAAAGTGTGATAGTCCGACGGCGAAGAAGAACAAATTAAACCGACCAGCACAGCCCAATTTGCAGAAATGCCTTTACATCTAGAACTTATCCCATTCTATTCACCATGGCTATCTTACAGTGGAACGTACGAGCTTTAACTGCAGCTCAACCAGAATCAGCCTTTGGTCGTCAGCTTACAGGAAAAAAAGCTCCATCCACAAGTTACCATTACCTTCAGGCGCTACTTATTTTGTGCGTTGTGATTTATCACTATAAGAAAGCGTTCCTGCACATGGGGGCACTATGCTGCTTGTTAGAGATAATATTTTTTGCAGTATCCGTATCCTTACAGTCTGACATACAGTCAGTCGCTGTAAGGATTAAGCTGCCCTCCACCAGATTTCTATTTGTAGTGTATATATGCCTCCATCTTACGACCTCTCGCGCACAGATTTGTAAGACCTCATTTCTCAGATACCAACACCCTTTCTTGTGGTAGGGGACGTGAATGTACACCACCCCGCTTGGGGCTCCTCTCGGGCTTGTGCGAAAGGTCAGTTAAATGCAGATTTTTGGACCAAAATAACCTAGCCCATCCTGAACACTGGAGAGGTTACATCTTTATCTGACGCCTTTCACAGTTTTGCCCATCTCGATATAGCGTTCTGCGCTCCACAGTTAGCAGTTAGCCTCCGCTGGAATGTCATCTCTGACTTACATTCTAGTGACCACTTTCACATTCTGATAAGTCTCTTAGCCCAAAAACGTATGTTCCACATGTATACCTAGATGGCATTTAGATCACGCCAATTGGAACCTTTTTTCCCGCTTGGCCGTTTTTCACTATAACGAGCACGACCCAGTAAACTCTTTAGTTGAACACCTCACAGCAACCATTATTGCTGCTGATCAGTCCATTTCGCGGTCGACTGGCCAACCACGTCGATTTCCGGTTCCTTGGTGGACTGGTGAAATTCCGGAACGCCATTCGTGCTCGTAGGTGTCCTCTCAGGTTTTTCCAGCTGATACACTATAAGAAGATGCGTGTCAAATCTCGGCAAGCTATTAAGGATAGCAAAAAACAATCATGGAGCAATTTTGTAGCTTCCTTTAATCGCACCACAAATTCCTCTGTTGTATGGCATAGGCTGAGTCGTGTGGCCGCAAAAATTGACCCACATGCCCATCGCCAGTCTCAAAACTACTGCTGGAGCTGTTAATACATGACGTGAAGAACACTTCTATGTGATTTCGCTCAGGTGTCTAGCTCAGACAACCATTCCTTCGAGTTTGTTACAGTTAAGGCTCAGGTGGAATCTTAAGGATTCTCTTTTCGGTCTGGAAACCTTGAAGACTATAATAGTCTTTTCACCATGGCAGAGCTAGACAATGCACTTTAATCTTCGCGACGCTCTGCAGCAGGATCAGATGGCATCCAAGTCCAAATGTTGCAGCATTTCTTTCTCCTGATGGTAAGGCTTTCCTACTCGAGGTCTATAATCGTGTCTGGGTTGACGCCACTTTACCAGACAAGTGGCGGGAGCACAGCGTAATACCTATTCTTAAACCTGGCAAGGACCGAATACTATATTCCAGCTACCGTTCTATTCCTCTCGCCTGTTGCGTTTGCTAGATGATGGAACCCATGATCAATTCACGGTTGGTGTGGTGTTTCGAATCCCAGAATTTACTCACTAACACCGAGTGCATTTTCGCAGATGTCTTTCAGTGGTTGACCACCTTTTTTCGCTCTCGACGCAGATTATGGACGGATTTCTTAAGATTTGTCAAACAATCGGGATATTCTTTGACATCGAGAATGCTTATGACATGTGTTGGCGAACAGGTATTTCACGTTGCCTGCTCCATTTGAATATACGTGGGCCCTTACCGCCGTTCACTGAGGAGTGTATGAAGGATCGAGTTTTCCTAATGAGAATAGAGTCCCACAGGGGTTCTGTACTAAGCGTGACGCTGGCTGCTATAGCAATTAATCCTATATCGCAAAGTGTTCCCTCGAGGGTCCCGTCCTGCTTATTTGTAGACGATTTTGCCGTCTTTGGTACTTCTCAGCGCACGCCGGTTTTGGTACGCCGTCTCCAACGGTATTTGAACAATCTTTCTCCTTGGAGCTTGGAGACCCGCTTTCGCTTCTCAGCTGAGAAGTCAACCTGCGTTAATTTCTGGCTCCGTAGATAGTGATTTCCGCCTTCCTTTCGACTAGGACCAGATTTAAATCTATACGCAGATGAAACGCGATTCTTTGGGTTGGTGTTTGATCGCAAACTTTGCTGGTTACCGCATATTGCATAGCTGAAAGCCCGATGTGGCTTTTCTCTTAATATTTTACGGATACTAAGTGCCAAATCTTGTGGAGCGATTCGGACAGTGTTTCTACGTCTTTCCCGTTCATTGCTCCGATCCAAGTTGGATTATGGCCGCATTGTTTACTCCTCAGCTCTCTAATCTGTGCTGATAAAATTAAACTCTATCCACAATCAGGGCATCCATGTGGTCGTCGAAGCTTTTCCGACCAGTCCAGTTGTCAGCCTTTATCGGCAGAACCCCCTCTGCGACATTGCCGGGATGTCTTGTTAGGTAATTATGGCTGTGAACTTCAGAGCATTCCTTCGCATCAAACTTATACCCCTTTTTTCAACACTGGGCTAGACCTACATTATAGAAACCTGTCACTGAATCCCAGTCCTACATATTTTCTTTTTCGCGAGTTACTTGAGAAACACGATCTTGTGTAGTCTCGCATGTTTCCCGAGGAGGAAAGAATGTACCTACCTTGGTTGCGTGACACATGCCACGTTGATCTCGGGATGACAGCCTATGCGAAATATGATACCCCTTCGTCTAGTATCCGTAATTGTTTTTTAGAATTTTTAAAAAAGTACAGTGGCCGTATTTGTATATATACCGATGGCAGTAGATGTCTCAACGGTTCCTGATGTGTCTTTGTTCTGGCATCGATTCCTATACTTTCTGTTTGCCAAGTTACACTATTTATACTGCAGAACTGTCGCTATTTATCGAGCCATTCTGTATATTCGCCGATGATTTGGTGACTGCCTTGTTCTGAGTGATTCCCTTAGTGCGCTTCAGAGCCATCGAGAGCTGTGCAATTACCATCCTTTAGTGCAACGTATCCAGGACGCTTGCGGCGTTCAGGTCGAGTGTGCATGGATGCCTGGACATGTAAACTTGCCGGGGAATGAACTGACGGATTTAGCATGAAATCGGCAGTCACAGATCACAGTGTTACTGTTCCTAGTGCAACAATGTAACATTTTAAGGTGGTTGTGCGAAAAGCGGTATTTTCGGGTTGGCATGCTAAGTGGTCGGCTCTCCACGGTAACAAGCTTAGGAAACTGAAAGAACTCCCTCTCACCTGGGCAACTTCCTCACGTCCTTCTCGTCGGGAGGAGGTGCTCTTGGTTCAGTTGCGAATTGGCCAATGTTGCTATACCCATAGTTATTCTTTTTAATAGAGATCTTGAACCTGCCTGTCCGCTCTGAGGAGCAGCACTGACGGTGGAACATGTGCTGGTAGAGTGTGCTGCTCTAGTAGCTGTTTGCACAACTCTTTAGCTGCCGGCCTCCCTAGCGGAGGTGCTTGGCGATGATTCCAGAGCGATTAACAGGGTTTTTAAGATTTTATCAACAATTAGTTTCATCGTCAATATCTGGTTCTTTTTATTTCTCATCGTACTAGGCTTTTAGTTTTACCTCCTTTTGTTCTGTTTTACGCTCCATTTTTGCAAGGTTTTATGAGATTTTTATGGTTCTCAGAGTAGCTTCTATGACTAATTTTAGCTCGCATTTTATCCTGTGCTATTTTTAACAGAATTTTAGTCCTGGCCTCATGCCCCATTTAGTTTTCTAAGGGCGCTGATAACCAGTGGTAGATCGCCCTTAAGCCCCAATCATCATAATCATCATCAGCAGCAACAGCATCATCATCGTCATCACAGGCATAGGTAACAAAATAATTCCTGCAATAAAGGATTAAACACACACACATAAATACATTATATATTTAAAATTCAAGGCCTGTTTCTACGTCTACTCAGATGTGTTACCAATCCTCTGGTACACTGGTTTACGGATAAAAACTAAACATTAAAAGATTCGCGATTATATTGCGCACAGTTACATTACATTAGACTATAAGCACACACTGGTTATTTTACTTGAACCATACTCTTTGTTTACCACGGTCACATTTGACTGCAGTCGCTGGGACTCAAATTCGCTGATTTCAGCTTTGAATAGATAGTAGTCCACTTCGTATTGCTCTAACGATCACCACTACTCAAATCGCTTTGATTATGGTGCCGTTGAAAGGGATGCAAAAACCGGTGCATAATTACATTACACAGAACTACAAGAACACAACGGTTATTTTACTTGGGCCCTCCCTTTCCTCTAACACATTCACATTGAGCTGCAATCGCTGGGGCTCGAACTCGCGACGTAGGCTATGAATGGATGGCCAGTCATTTCGTATCGCACTAACGATACAGGCTATTCAAGTCGCTAGGTTGTGGTGCCGTTGAAAGGTATATAAAAACCGATTTGCGAATTAGAGGAAGACTGGCAGATACAACAAAATAATTCACGCAATATAATATGTATTTATATATGTTTTATTCAGAGCGTATTGCTAAATTTCCTCAGATATTAGAATTCATATTAGACTACTATAATGCGCTTAATATTTAACTATGACCTCCAACTATATAAATAAAGCTCCTATCTTCCCATTCATTGCTTGTGAGGAAAAACCCGTTAATAACCCTCTAGAGCATGCTGTAGGCATTTGGCAAAACATATTGATAATAAAAGGTTTTAGTATTTTATTGGGCTCTTTGTTTTTTCTTCTAATTTCTTATTACACTAAGCTTCAAAAATAAAATTAGATTAATTATATTTTATACAATTAATATTGTTGCAATAAAGCTGTAGTGTTTTTTTAATAAAAACATAGAAAAATAAATGTAACTGTAGTCAAATGCAGCTCCATTAGCATCTAGGCGAGCCAGCACACCGGCTATTCACTTTCTTTACCACAGGCCCATTTGACTGCATTCGCTAGGACTCGAAATTCCAAAGTTCGGCTTTGAATGGATGGCCAGTTGAGTTCGTAGCACACTAACGATCACGGCTATTTAAGTAGCTAGAGCTGTGGTGCCGCTGAAAGTGATATAAAACCGGTTTGCGAATTACAGGAAGACCGGCATATGTAACAAAGTAATTCATGCAATACAGGTTTGTTGTTGTTGTTATTATTATTATTATTATTATTATTATTACTTTTATTATTATTTAGATTATTATTGTTATTATTACTATTATTTGTAGAATTATTAATAATATTTTTATTAGTATTATTACTATTATTGTTATTGTAGCTGTTATTATTGTTATTGTTATTTCATTGCAATTATTATCATCACCATTATTATTACTATAACTATTATTATTATTATTATTATTATTATTATTATTATTATTTATATTATTATTGTTATTATTCTTACTATTATTACTATTATTTGTAGTATTATTAATAATATTATTAGTAGTAGTATTATTGTATTTTGTATTTATTGTATTTCATTCGACTGACGCTTCAATTCCGGCTCATAGGCTCATGCCCAGGTCTCATCAATGGCGACTATACGCTGCAGAAATGCGTCTCCTTCGTTGCGGTATCTGTGCAGGTGGATGCCAGCCAGTGTATACCGCTGCCATTTCTGTACCTCAGTGAGTCGATGTGGAACCCAACGGGACGCAATTTTCCTCAGGTGAAGACATTTCGTCAGGACATGCCACACAGCTTGATGACTGAGACCAACCTATACGCATAACTCCCGGACAGTCCATCGATGGTCCATGGCAACGAGACCACTCACGATGTCAATCTGATCTTGCGGAATGGACGGCCGACCTGTGCGGTGCAAATCCGCAGTCTCAGTCCGACCTGCACGAAACGCCTTGACCCATCGTGTAACCGTCCTGTACGGCAATGCATTGCCGCCACAGGCTTCACGTAATCCTCGATAACATTTTCCACGGGCAACCTCGATTTTAATCCACGAACGCTGATCGCCTTTGGCAAACATGCTTTAGAGTAGTGCACTTGACACTGTTCACTTCAACGCTACACAGCAACAACACACTCTCAACTGGCAGCCCGACCAATGCACACCACACATCGACACTAGTCACCTGATCGCTCCCATATCCTATTGGCTCATACCCGCTCTCCTGTGAATGCGAGGACCATGCTGCCACTGCTTTCTTTACAGCCCTCGTATATATCGATTATTATTATTATTATTATTATTATTATTATTATTATTATTATTATTATTATTGTCATCACTGTCATTATAAAATGTCATTGTGATTGTCTCTGTTATTGTCACTGCCATCATGATTATTATTATTATTATTATTATTATTACTCTTACTGTTATTATTGTGGTTGTTATGGTTGCTTTATATTATTATAATTATTGTTATTGTTATTATAATTATTATTATCTATATTGTGTTTGTGTTTGCTATAATTGTTATTCTTATTATTAGTATTATTATTTATTATGATTATTATTATTATTATTATTATTACTATTATTAGTATTTTTGTTATTTTTGTTGTTATTAATTTTATTATGTTTAGTATTAATATTATTCGGGCCTCGTTTTTAATTTGCCTCGGAAATGTTAACATGTATTTCCATTGTTATAGCATTAATATATGGTCTCCAACTCTTTCTTAGTTGTGTTCTAAAACATTAATAACACACGTAATTATTATGCGGTAGATAGTTTTTTACTTCCGTTATATATAAGGTTATCAAGATAAACGCGACTGAATTTCGTACACATGGAAATTAGCTGCGTATTTTGCTTCTAAATGAAATTTCAAAATGTGGCAACAAATCTCATCCTGCCCTTTGCATGTCTTTCTTCTTGCCCAAGATTTATAATGGTTGTCTTAAAAGAAGAGCGGGGGGGGGGGGGAAGCAAAAGTTACCCATTGTCACAAAGACACCCATTGCCTTGGTTTCCTTATCACTTAGAACCTTTGAAGATAATTGCAGAAATTTTCGCTTTTGCGTCCTCAATCTGGGTCAAGGATGCTCCAATGTCAAAATCAAAAGCATTAAATATCAATGCCAGTGGTAGTTTTTATGACAGGTGTGCTGATAGGGTAGCATGTGTAATATGTTGCTTAAGATGTTGAAAGGCTTACACAATATGCGGTGTCAAATAAACTGGGCAGTTTTGAAGTGATCGATGGCAACCAGTTTTGTTAAATTGGTGAAGGGTGAGCAATCAAACTGTCTTCTTCGAGGTGCAATAAGTTGATACGCCAAATCGAGCTGTTCAGGCATGTATACAGCGTGAACCACTGTTTTAGTTGTCTTGTGAGTGTGGTAGCTATTGGCATATTAGTGAAGCCTACTCCTAGAGCCTACTCCCGTAAGTACTGGTTTGGCGCACCCGAAGATCCGAGTCAACCCTGAACCTCTCGGTGTGGATTCTTCTTAGTGGTGAGGGAGTAAGTAAAAATGCCCACTCACGTGCAGACGGTATGTGGAGACCCGTTTCGGTGGAAAGCAATATCCTGGTTGGTTGAGGGTTGCGTATCTGAGCCTGGACTTTCTGGTTTTCAGTGACCAGGGAGGTTGCCCTACGGAATATACTACTTTGGTTTCTTCTTCGCCTAAACAGGCAGTTACACATTAATCCAACCCACCACACCAGGCAAGAGCTAGGTATTATACCGAACTCCAAGGAGAGTGGGACGGCGAACCCGCTATATTCCCTGAGTAGCCCTGTGACCCCTGTAGGATGACGCCTTGTTGGGCTCCGTGGCGAGTGAGATGAATTTGTTCCATTCTTATGGCAAAAACAAAACACCAAAATACTATTATGTTTGGGAAGGAGGTAGTCAAGTTCCGTGGTCTTCGCTACTTGGTGATAATTAGAATAAAGTGAGGCAGAATATTTACTTTGGTTAGCTCTTCTGCTTTGAAAAAGAGTATAGATACTGCTGGTCCAATTAAGTCATTCATTAGAGCAAGCAGTGGTACACTCCTGGAAGAAGCAATTTCACCATCCTAGACACCAAAGATACTAAGAGCGAATATGTTAAGGAGCCGTGCGGTTAAGATTGAGAAGCATAAGAACTTGAACTCCTCGCGCGGCGTTGTAACCACTCGCGCAGCGTTGTAACCACCCGAGCACTGGACGGCTTGACCTGTGAGAAGAACCAGGAGAATCTGGCGGAATAAGGCGTTACATTTGTGTATATGTTCAACGGAAAGTAAATGGTGACTTGGTGCTCCCTGAGCCCGGTTCCTTACCTCAGATGATTACCTCAGGCTATGAAACCTTTGATGTTAGGCCCTATATTCCGAACCCACTCATATGCTACAAACATAGACCCCTGGGGTGCAGAAGCGAATTTTGCACTGGTGAGTCTACATGCGCCAACTTCGGAAACGTCAGGCACTATGGAGCTTGTGCCCTCGGTTCCATATATGCCGCTCCTACTGCTACACGCGGCATTGTACCAACCTTCTCGGCCGGCACGTACATAGCAGGAAGGGATATGCGTGGAGCGTTCTGCTGTTGTTATTCGACCAAGCAGTGGTGTATGTGTAAGGTGGCTCACTCATGCGATGTATGCAAATACTTTTATCTGCATCAGGGAAGAATTATAAATGTGTAGGAAGCCAATTTTCCGTTTGACGACATCGTTAGGGTAGCTCCATGCAGCATTCGCACTTAAGGTGATGCACCTGTGAAATTTGACCAAAATTTGGAAAAACTAAATTTGTTTTCAAAATAATATCAAATGAATTCTAAACATTAAGGAAACTCATTGCTTTTCCATTTGGAAAACTTTAACTATAAATTACCTGAGGCGGTAGATAGGCACATGCTTATTAAAGGGCACTCCTGGCGGATGATACCAAAGCGATGAATAGGATTTTGAATGTTTATCTAATGTGTTTTTGCAATAAGAATCTATCTTTTTTTAACTTTTATTTACCCTGATACGATCGTGGATTGATAGCTAAGGTATTTAAATTCTTGACACACTTGACTTTTAACATTGAGAATTTAGCTTTAGTTACACTAGTTTAGTTCCATTGTTTCCAGTAGTTTTTTTAGAATCATCATGGTTTCAGCCATGGGCAGCTTTATTTATACTGGAGTTTATATCTAACTGTGGATCTTATTTTATTTATGCTTTTTTTTATATTGATTGTTATTTATAGCTTGCGCCACAATTTATTTCATAAGGGTGCTAATGACCTAGCAATAGAGCGCCCTTCAACATCATTAGTTTCATTTCTAGAGAAATGGTAACAATGACCAGCTGGTAGTTGTATCCTTCAAATGGAGGAAGAATTTCAACAGTATCCACGTGGATAGAGAAGAAATTTTATCTACTGCAGCATGAGTGTTTATGAAACTGAAGGTGTGCCTGGTAACCTTCGAACTTTGATCAGCCATACGGTTCTTCGTTCTAAGTTTGGTATCCTATTTAAGTGACGATTATAGATCATGTTGTAGGATAAGTTTGACACATGCCTAGATGGTTGGATGGGGCCAATTATACAATAAGTCAAATGCAATGTTACGAAACCGACTGCTTAAAAGTGGACGGAGTTTCCTGTGGAAACCTCTACAGGTGTTTCAGTACCTTATAATAACGTGACCGTATTGAACTGAAGCGTCATGTTTCTGATTGTTGGAGATGAAGATGTTCAACATTAATCCCCTGTGCTTTCCTTTTATAATCAAAAGACGACTGCGATAGAAACGAGATGGATGAGATACAAGACCAGGCGATAGCTTGGATGTTATCCTTTCCATAGCAGTACATCAGGTCAGCAGTAAACTGGCTCATGCAATCAAGATGAAGTTGCGTTGGCAGCGCATCAGTCAATCGTTGCTGGAATGCAAACCTTAGAAGGTTGTCATTCGTTTACAAGGTTTTAGAAAATATCGAAAATATTTTATTGTAGAATATCCTTCTTGAAATTCACGGTCACGTTCAATATATTTCGACCGCGATGGCTTTAAAAATAACATTAAAGGTTCCACTTTTCGTCCTGGATCTGTATCAGGCAGGCTCCCATGGCAAAGACCGGAAGCATTAGTGATCAATGCCAATGGAGGATTATATGAGAAATTATCTAGGAGGTAGCAATCTTAATCTGTTGGATACTGTGAGGGTTAACATAAGGAACTGAGGTTAGGAGGCATTAAGGGGTTACTGAAAAAAGTGCACATGATAGCTTTAGCTGAAACGTGGCTGAAGGAGGGAATATTTTTTTTTGGTAGTGTTTAACGCGCGCTTTAACTACTTATGGAACCGCAGGAGGTGACACTGATGATACATGAATAATGATGGAGCACCAGTGGAATGCGATGGCGGGGGAAACCCGCCCCAGCGCCGTTTTGTCCATCACAAATCTCATATGCGGTCACTTGGGATCGAACCCCGGCCGTCTAGGTGAGAGGTGAGTGGTGTAACCACTCGGCCACGGCGCGGCCTAAGGAGGGAATAGAAACACAGATGAATATATGAAGCGGAAAGAGAGAATATTAGGTGGAATTGGCGTGTTTTATAGAAGTGAATGGAAGGGTAAGGTGAAAGACAGGACAACGGAAATACAAGGTTTAATGTGAATAATGGTCAGGGAATATGATTTGTGCATAGATATTATTTATAAACCCCGTCAAATTCCAAGTTTCACAACCAAGATCTCCTCTGGCAAATAGAAAGTTTTATTGGCAGGGGACCTTAATGCACGGACGGGAGAAATTGCCATCGTAATTCATGATATCTGAATCTAGGATGAGGAGATGTGGAAAATACAGAGTAAAGTTAAGGTTACTAATGACCAGGATAGAAAATTAGTGGGGTTTTGTGAGAACAATAATTGTAATTTTAAATCGGGGTTGGAAGCATGATATCTCTGGAGAGTTCATATATGTGAGTAACGTCGGAAGGAGTGACATTGATTACATATTATACAGTAAAGGTTTGGTAAGTAAACGTGTAATATTTAAAGTGATGAATATAGGTAGTGGAAGTTTGCATTTTTTTATGGCATGGGAAAATATAAGGTATATAGTTAAAGATGATAAAGGTGATTAAGTTAATAAAGGTGATTGTTAATATTGTTAAATTTTGAACAATTAAATGGGTTTATAAGAAGGCAGAAGAATTTCGTGAAATTTTAGAATGAAGCAGACGTGAAAAAGGCCCTTGGTATATGTACAGTTTTACTAAAATGAGCAGGGAGAAATGTGATTACAAATAATATAGAAATTAGGAAGAAATACAAAAATAGTTTGATATTGAGTATCGGGGAATGAGAGAGGCGGTAAGAGAATTCGTAATAAGATGGACGTAGGGAAACAGGGAAGAAGATAGATTAATTTTATTGCATTTACAGAATGAATATAAGGCATTACTGGAAAATAAGAAACAGGAGTGCAGTAAAGGTTAGGTGTAAGTTATTGCTGAAGTAATTGGAAAATGTAGGAGTTAGTAGATATGGAAAATGAATAGGATTTTTTTTAAAAATGTAATTAAGAGAAGCCCATTATTAGTCCAAATTCTTGTATGTATTATATTTTATGGAATGCAAGAATTTATGTGCTTTTGGTGGCATTAAGATGGGCATATGGGATTGAATTATGGGGAATTAATAGTGGTTGGGTGGGGATTGAATAATTAGAATGTTTTGTAAATTTATTTTAGGGATCCCCAAGAATAATATAGATGCAGGAGGTACGAAATTGGAACTAATGGGTTTAGCAGTTGAAATGCTATTAAAACCTTTATTTAGAATCCAGGCGTTATTTAATAGTGATTTATTAAATATGTTTGAATTAAAAAAAAAAAAAAAGATACTTGGAATCAGATAAATGTACGGTTCTGAAAATCTAAAGAACTGTTAATGGTAAATGGGCTAGGGGATATGTGGGCTCCAGGATACAAATTAGTAAAGGGAATTTGGAAAATAATAAGAGAAAGGCCAGATAATATGGAGGGGCAAACGCTATATGCACAAATAATGCACTTCGTTTTTACAAGGAATGGAAAAATGAATTAGGTAGGTAGCTATATTTTAAAGCTTGTGAAAGCAACGAAAGAGAAGAGATTGCTTGGTTTCGATTGGAAATATGGAAATTGAGAAAAGAAAGGAAGTATGTGGTGAAGGAAGGATGCACAATATGTAATGGCAGAGCAAATTATATTCATTTTATTTTAGAATATTCAGGTATAGATGATTGGAGGGAAGAGCTGATCTGTAGAAAATGGTTAAATAGAAATGAAAAGTTCACAGTGAGACAAATTTTCAAAGATCATTAGAAATTAAGAAGTGTTAAAATGTTTTTATGGAAGATACGAAACAAATGGAAGTGGTCAGTGGACAGAACAGTTGAAGGGAGGGTCTTTGAGAACTAAAATGAAATGTTATAATTGTTAAGGTTTTGTGTATTGTCTGGTGAATGACTAGGGCCAATACCAGGCAAACACGTATACAACATTAGCAGAGTACTTATACTAATAAATAAATAATAAATAAATATTAGCGGTAAATCTGTTGGATAAGATTCGAAGACCTACACAGCATCTGGCAACAGATGAACTGCACATCCATCTCGTGTATCCTTGTCTTAAACTGCAGAAGCTGTATTGTAACAGTGTGTGGCATAAGTGGTTGTAAATGTTCACTAAGCCAAGGAACCGTTGCAAATAGTGAGTATTGTAAAGCTGTAGGAAAGCAAGACTGGCTCCATCATGACCAGAAAGAGGCTTGATTTCTTTCGTTGTCGCAGAATATTCCAAGAACAAAATTAGAGAAGCACCAATAATATATTTTGAAAGAGTTGCATTAATGCAACGTTTATGCAAGCGTTCCAGTAGAATTTTAATGTGGCGTTCATATACGGCATAATTTTAAATGCACGAAGATATTATCCAGGTAACACAAAACCAACTCTACGTCTCTAGAATGGAATCAATTCACCTTTGGAATGACTTGGCAGCATTCCAAAGTAGAAATTTAAGCTTCAGGGTCACGAAATCTCTTAGCTGAAATTATACTTGCTCACATAAAAAGTGAGTGAATTGGATTTTCAGCTGTACTTCGCTTGAGGAACATCCCTCTTCAGTGTCCAACAGCAGTCTGCCAAATATTTGGACACCATTTACTCTAGTAGCGCCTTTCCTTTTCCGCGATATCATGGAAACGCTTCCCGTGATCGACGCTGACAACCCCTAGGTTTTCAGGGAATAAATCGAGATGGGAGTGCAGAAAGTATACTTTTAATGACATATTACTTCCCATTGTATTGTAGTTCTTGATTATCTTACTGACAAGTTCTCTTTATTTTCAGCAATGAAGTTGCCCAGAACGTTTTTGATAACTCTTTTGAAAGATTGCTATGGAGCTGCTTCTTATAAATTTAACTGCTTTTCAAATTGCGTATCTTTCATCAGTTCCCTTATTCGGAGACCAAAAAAATATTCCTTCTTTTATTTTAGCTTCACTGGAACTTGTCCTTCGGGAAGACACACATTACAATTCATTTCCTTCATAAACTTTTTAGTACAGCCTATGTTGCTATGCAGTGGAGGCGCTAAGATTTTTTTTCCAGAGCCCACAAGTGGCTAGTGAAAATCATTTTATTTTCCTGGATCAAGTGACTTTTTCTGGTAAGTTATTTTTAATATAATGAATACGTATATCTCTGCTATCCCACTTGCACAAGAAGCAGCAAAATTTGATATAGCCAAGCTGTAACTCAAGTGAGATGACTATACTTTTCCAATCCCCACATATCTGACAAGAAAAACTGTCATACTTGATAGCGAATTATAAGAGCTTCATATTATCATAAGTTTCCTTCAAACAAACTCTTTGGAACAAAGGAATGGGTAGATATATGTTTCCTTAATGCAGAACACTCACTTCGAACTGTTTTCGAGGAGTCTATGAACAAACGCCAATCCCCAATGACTACAACAAATTCTCAACAGCATTGCAAAAAGCTAGGTATATCTCTTTAGAAATAGAATACTGAAATTCCTTTTGGCGTTGGCGGAAAATTTACTTTAGAGTTACTCTGCCTTATTTATATCCTCCTGTGCTAGAAAGTGAGGTGAGTTTATAGCATCATCTTTCACAAAATCTGAGTCATTCTGTATTTCACCTTGAACATCAGGTTCTTAAGTCATTGTTATATCAGCTGGGGGAGAAGGTATGTTGAAGTCCTAGACCATGCATTTGCGGTCGAATTTTTTAATCTATAGATGGATATCTAACAGTGTATCTTGACTTCGAAATTATTCCAGATATATTTGTCAAGCAGAAGTAGAAGTCTGTCGAATGATTTTAGGCCCACACCATATCATTAGGACTGCAATGGGCAATGACTGGATCATTTCAACCAGCCACTTAATAGTGTTACGCATTTGGCAAAATAAATTTCCGGTACCCATATCTTTCTCTGGTCTAATTTGTTGTTAAAATAATAACGATAAGCTTTTCTAATAAGAGAAGTAAACTTTTTTTTCTGCACTTCCAAAGTGAGCTCACCACACAAGAAACAGAAGTTGTTTCTATCATTAGCATTCTTTCTGGACGTGATTTTTAAACACAATACCTTTTACGGTACTTTTATATACACTAATATGGACGCTATTACATATTTCCATCACAGTTCAATTGACAACGTAAGAGAGCACAGAGTTAGCCTTTTCTTTTAAGAAAGCCTTTATTACCAGCAAACTTTACCTAACAAATACAGCTTTGTAGGGGAATACCATTGTTGTCACTTATGAGTCACGGCAACAATCACCAAAGGTTATAAGTCAATTGTTGACACCATGAAATGAAATACAAGTGCACAATTCTCCTTCTAATATGCATATTACATACAACAGCCAATAAAGGGGGGGAAAATAATTTCATAATTAACAGAATGGTGGATGATGGAAATTCATTTTTGGAATCAATAGATGAAAACACCCAAAATTGTTTATGTAACCAATTCATTGTTCACTAGTGTATTTAACAAACTTTCAGGTTTAAGAGTATTTTATTTGAAAGGAGTTTCATTAAGAAATTACTTAGCAGATCGGCCACATCAGCGTCAAGGGAGTCAATACCGTAGTTCGAGTTGGACATTTTGCTAGTAACACTAGCGGAATCGAACACTGCCTATATGTATTTTAACATTCTATGCCGCATAAGTCCACGTTTTGTGCAATTTTTAGTACATGTCATCACTATTTGGTCTTGCAGTTGTTAACATCAGTACAAATCACTATCTAATATATACTTTCAAATATAATATTTATCTCGCGTTTGGTTCACCATTATGCTCTTGCTTTATATTGATGCAGGTACACAAATAATTTTAGTGCAGAAAACAGTTTCTTAAAGGGGGTAACTGTAAACTAGAAATAACCTAAATAAACGACTTCTTAAATATACGTAAAGAAATAAAACGAATTTACTTAGGAAATGTGAAGATAGAACCACATCAAAAACAAAATTACAACTTCTATCTCAATGGCTCCAGAGGATAATGTAACACCCGCCTTTAATTACTAAAATTTGGGTTAAAAATAAAGTGTTTAATCTGCTGCTGCCAACATTTATCTTGGCGCTTCGGCGCGTATATCCTAACGGCTTTTTCACCTCGCTGCACACAATGTGAGATAACACTCCAAACACTCACGACTCACTAACTCGACTTGCAATTCTTCCTTTTGTTGATAGCTAAAATTGGGGAAATTGTGGAAGTCGAAATTTCTAGAAGAATCTTTTGTGTACCGTTCCAAATCTTCCGATAACCGGCGCGTAGTACCTCCTGTTTTTAGGCTTCCAAAGTTTCTCCGCTGATTCACGTGCAAATACGAACGCGAGAGCTGCCGCACCTAAATGGCAATGTCACTCCGCACCTTCCTCAGGGCTGGTCGTCCCGATCAGCGCAATCATAAGGGCTAGACAATACAAATGTACTGTAAGCGATTTCCCTGCGAGTAGCCTCTATATGCGGTAATCACATTATTTATCCTCATCACCACAGGTACGGACATTGCCAAAGTTGTTGAAGCATACGTATAGGGCGCTATAGCCACACCATGCTGGTCTCCTCGGATAGTGACCTGCCGGTCGTAAAGGATCTTCATCCGATCGCTTACTACTTGGATATTTAGACGGGCCTCCTCCTGCATATCAAGAGATCGGTCTACAAGAAGCTCTTCTGCCTCAGAAGGACTACCGTATATCAGGTCGTATTGCAAGACAAAACCGACCGGTGTCATCCCAGTTGTGCCGTGGGTTGAACAGTGTTAGTCAGCCAAAAAAGTGATACCCAGTATCTCTGGCGATTGGCCACAAACTTCCTCGAATGTTCTTCTAGAGCCCTGATGTTCCGCTCAGAAATGCCAACTGACTATGTGTGGAGAGGTGTTGTGCGCGTCCTTTGTACTACAACGCGCTCCAGTGTTTTTCTGAACAGTTTGGACTCAAATTGATGCCCGGATCTCTGTGAAGCTCCAACGTAAAGCCATAGCGACAAAACAATTCTTCTCTGAGACAGTTCGCGAAGGTCTGGGCATTCTGGGTGGAATGACGTACACATCCGACCACTTGGTCGGCCTTGTGTGTGAGTGTGTGTGTGTGAGAGAGAGAGAGAGAGAGAGAGAGAAAGAGAGAGAAGGGGGGAGATGGAGACAGAGTAGCTGTTTTGAGAGGAGTTTTTATGATGTTGAGTGACAAAGAGAGGTACGAAGAACGAGTTTTATTTTTATTGTTGTCTGGACGAAAACCCATCGGAGAGCACAAGATGAAATGTTGTAAGGACTATCTGCGCAATTTCCCATGAGAAATTTGTGCAACCGTATCGCTTTCAGCGAGCACAAACACTATTCTATCTGATCCACTTTAAACAAAAAAGAAATGTCTATCATTGCATTTCACAGAATTATGCTCTATTCATGAATTTCTCAGCAAAAACCTTGTTCACAAATTAGTTTAGGTTTATTCGCAACATTATCTTAGATTTTCTTAATATTGATCACTAAACCCGCATAAATTACGTCAGGACCGAAAGCAGCAGTGGTTCTGCCTAACCGTTTGTGGTGGAATCATTCACAATTACCTTGTTGGTATTTATTTCTTTCCACCGCGTCTGGATGAAGAGACATATCTGCGGTCTCTCGAAATTAATTTCATAATTTAATTGAAGATGTGCTTCTGGATGTTATCTAAAATGTATGATTTTTAAACGATGGTGATACAGCTTATTTCAGTCGGACGATGACGACAACGATGATGATGAGTGGAGTTTGCAACACCACGCCGTGGACGAGTGGTTAGACCACTCGCCTCTCACCTAGACGGCCCGGGTTCGATCCCAAGCGACCGCATGTGAGATTTGTGGTGGACAAAGCGACGCTGGGGCGGGTTTTCTCCGGGTTCTCCGGTTTCCCCCGCCATCGCATTCCACCGGTGCTCCATCTGCACTCATATATCATCAGTGTCACCACCTGCTGTGCCTGCGGGCGTTAAACACTACCAAATAAAAAAGTGGAGTTTGCAGGCGTTCATTAGTGCCCATATAAAGTAAGTCGTGGCTCTAAAAGCAGATAAAACAACATTTAAAAATAGCTCAGAAATTAAGAAGAGCCAGAGTCAAAAGTAAAAGCCGATGGAACTGAAACTGCTAAACGTAGAAACCGAAGTTTAAGCTAACAAAAAAAAACATTTAAAATTTTAATTAAGAGATGTAACTAAACTGTGCTAAAAGGATATGCTATAAATTTAAACATTTTAAAACATACAGAACATGGCTACCCTCCACTACCAGAGGAGCGAAAAATAAAAAAAAAAAAACTAGACAGACAGTGCATGAGATAAAAATCTAAAATTCTGTCTACTACTCCAGTATCGTAGTGTGGCCGGCAGCTGCAGAGTGGCTTATAAATATACTAAAGCAGCTCATGGCTTCCTGTCCACAGAAGGGACACATAGCAGCAGGTTTCCTCTGCAGCAGGTAGTTGTGTGTAAAACGACAGTGGTCAATACGCAGCAGAGATCCACATGCGGAGGTTACACAGTGCACTGGGAGATCCTTCACTTCTCGGAGTTTGCTGCAGCGGACAGCACAGCAAGCCTTAGATTGCTGACGTTTGAAAAGAAATGAGGGTACTGGGTGCTGTGGCTACCGTCTTTGCTGCCAAATCCGCCAGTTCATTCCCCGGCAAGCTAGCGTGACCAGGAAGCCATGCACACTCTACATTTAGACCCAAAACCTGTAAATCGGGGAGGGCATCCTGAATGCTCTGCAACAGGATGGTATTTGTACAGCGTTCAAACGCTCCGAAATCCTGTAAGGGAATCACTCAAAATAAGGCTGTCACCCATATTTTATCGGCAAGCATACAGAAGGGCCCGGTATATGGCATAAGCTCTTCAGTATAAATGGATGTGCCACTATGCAAACCGAAAATGTGTGTTTCAGCCCCAGTAACAAAGGCACATCCAACATAGTCGATGCATTTACCCCCATCGATGTACATACAAATGCGGTCACTGTTATTGAATAAAATTCTAAAAGAAACAAGCACGGATGCAATACACAAGCATCGCAGATTTCCCATAAGCCCTCATCGTGAGATCTATGTGAGACGTAGCACGTAACCAAGGAGGATGCACCCTCTCACCCTTGAGAAATATGCTAGGCATTTCAATACTGTGGTTCTGAAGAAGCTTTCGGAAAGGAAAACCTGCAGACCTTCGACAAAGTGATAGGTGGCGATATCGTTCATCCAGCGCAGTAAGGTTAAAAGCAGTAAACGTTGAATACGTAAGCATGCACCTAAGCGCACAACCATAATTTGCTAGCACTACATCACGCTGAAATGGCAGAGGTGCTTCCGCCGATTCGGCACAGAGGCTCACAACAGGGCTGGTTGGAAAGGCTGCAACAGCACAGGATGACCTGATTGTGGACATTTCTAACTTTCTCAGCACAGATTGTCGTACGGAGGAATAGTCAATGCACTTGTAGTCTAATCGGATCAGCGCAATATAAAGGCTCAGCAATGCTGTCCTATTTATTGCCCACTATTGGCCATTTAGAATATAAAAAATATTCAGGGAGGGTCACATGGTGCTTTCAACTGTGCTATATTATATGGCCAGCAAAGTTTTTATCCATTATCAACCCAAGGAATCCGGCCTTATCTCCGAATTGCAGTAAATCTGCCCCGAGTCGAAGAGAAGGCGGAAATCAACTTCTACGGCGCCAGAAGCTGCCACAGAGTGACTTCTCAGTGTAAAATCGAGAGCCGTTTTTGAGGTGCAATCATAAAGGTTGTATAAACGCTGCTGGAGATTTCGTTTCAGAAAGGCATACGCTGAGAAGAACAAAAGATGTCAAAGTCGTCTACGAATAAGCAAGACGAGATATAGAATTAATCACGATATGAAACAGTGCCAGCCTTAGTACCGATTCCTGCGGCTCTCCGTTCTCTTGATGAAAAGCATTCGAAAAAACCAAACAAACCCTTACTCATAGAATACGGTCCCTCATAAACTCATGAATGAACAGTGGTAGGAGTCCACGTATATTCCAGTTTTGGAAATAACTTAAAATTCCAGTCAGGTATCATAAGCCTTCTCGAAGTCAAAAAATATTCAACCTGTTTGACAATTCTTCAGCAAGTCGTCCATGATCTGCGCCGATAGCGACCAAAGGTGGTTAGCCGCTGATCGACGTCTTCGAAAACCACAGTGTATGCTGGTGAAAAGATTGTGGAATTCCAGCCACCACCACTGACCATTGATCATGCGTTCCATCTCTCTAAAAATACAACTGGTAAGGGAAATAGGCAGTAGCTTGACGGAAAGTGACGGTGCTTTCCAGGCTTCAAAATAGGTGCTATAATGGCCTCCCGCCGCTTTGCTGTAAAAGTAGCATCAATCTAGACAAAATTATATACCTTACTTTCAAGAGAAATATGTCGCAACATTTCGACGTTAATGCCATCTGGAACTGATGCAGAGTTTTGCGAAGATGAACGTGGATGGTCTAGCTCCGCTATGACGAAAAGGCGACTGTGGGTTCAAGGTTTACAGAACGGAAGCCGAACTCTTGAGATTCCACCTGAGCCTTAACTAGAAGATACTCAGACGAATAGTTGTCTGAGCTAGACAATTGAGCGAAAGCACTGCCAATTTGTTTAAATTTGGCAAGCAGTGTTTGTATTGTATGAAGTTACCCAGTGTAGAGCGACTCTGGAAAACCCCAACATCACGCTTGCAAGTACGAATGGCATTCCGGTATTCATCTATTTACCAACGAACTGGAAATCGACGGGGATGTCCAGTCGACCTCGGAGTAGAAAGCAACAGCAGCAGAGTTAATTTTTTCGCTGAGGTGTTGGACTAAATATCCCGAGAGTGGTGCTCATTGTAGTTTAAAACGGCCAGCGGTAATAAAGGCACCAGTTAACTCGTTCTAAGCACCATCTAGGTAAACGTGTGGAACATAAATCCTGTGCTAAGAGACTAATAACAATAGAAAAGTGCTCACTAGAGTGTAGGTCAGAGATGATATACCGTTGTAAGGAGATTACCAGCTGTGGGGAACAAATTGCTATAATCAGGTGTAAAAACTATTGAAGGCGTCAGAAAGAAACGTCGGCTCCCCCGTGTTCAAGAGAAATGGTTTCATGTTATCAAAAAATCGGCCAGCAGCTGAACTCCAGTAAAAGCCCAATCGGAGCCCCAAAGTGGGTTATGGGTATTCACGTCCCTTACCAATAGAATAGGTGGTGGTAGTTGGGAAATGAGGTGGTCTAAATTATTGAAAATATGGAGTCATATATATACTGCAAATGGTAAAGCTATTGGATAGTAGCTTAATCCTTATAGTGGCGCACTGTATGTCAGAATGCAAGGGATAACATTCAGCAAAGATATCGTCTCTGATAATTGTGCATCCATGTGCACAAATAACCTCCACCGATAATAAATCACACAGCACGTAAGAGTACTGCCTGTTTGTAACATTGTCTTGAGGACGCAGCTTGGTCTCTTATTAGTATACAACCAAAGGCTGACTCTGGTGGAGTAACAATTCAAGTTCCGGTCGACATGGTGTAATTCCACTGTGTTTCAGTGTAGAATACTTCACTCAATGTATTCCTTTTGGCCGTTGGACTAACACTCTTTTCAGCTGCACGATGCTGCCGCTTATTCATTATAAGTCTTGCAGCGGGGGTAGAATTCCTTTTTCCATCTCTTCCACAGGGGAGGACCCCTTACCAATAGAAAAGTTCGGTTCTAGAAGTCCCTTTTAACATAGATGGTTTTGAAGGTTTTTCACATGCAGAGTACGTTACGGTCTTGCCGGTCTTATTTTCCGAGGTCGAGGGTTTGGGTATCAATTGTGCTGAACTAGGCTTTACATTGTCGGAATAGGCAGACGTTGATGACGACGTAGACGTAGGTGTTGAGGAGTTAGAACCAGCTCTGGCTAGCAGAATCTTCTCACCATTTCTGAGCCCGTTAAAAACCCAGGTCTGAATAGTGATCTCCCTCCTCGGTACCAGTGTAGCTGCAACTGAGCTCTAGGTCCCGGAGCCCGGGACCGAGGTTTGGCGGAGGCACACGAGTTTCCGGGCTTTCTAGAAGGACACCTTCTGTTTCATCTATATCTCCTGGGTCGCTCTTTCCTCTGCAAAATGCAGACACCGCGGGAACTAGATAGATGTCACCGCCGCAGATAACACAAGATGGACTTGACAAACAAGCTCCATCTGTGTAAGGTCTCCACAGATGGCACATTTAAACTGACCAGCACGGGATTCACTTGTGTGCCCAAAGCGCAGACATTTGTAGCATCTGAGGTGATTCGAAATATAGGGCCTTAACTTGATGGGTTCGTACCCTGCCTTAATTCTTTGAGGTAGATCTACCCGATCAAAGGTAAGGAACAGGGTGGGGATAGCTGCGAATTTATCATTTACTTTCCCTTGAACCCTATACACAGATGTGATGCATTGGTCTGCCAGATCCTCTTTGATCTACTCATTAGTGAAATCGTCCAAGGAGCGGTTGGTAATGACGCCGCGCAAGGAGTTCAGGTCCTATGCACTTCAACCTTTACCAGATAGCTGTCTAACGTATCAGCTCTTAGTAGTTTGGTTGCCTGGGATGCTGAAACTGCTTCAACCAGGAATGTACCGTTACGCGTTCTAATGCATGATTACACCGGACCAGCAATTTTATCTAGACCCCTTATGATGGTAAAAGTATTCACGGATGTAAATTGTCTGCCTTCTTCTGTTCTATAAAAAAACTAGGTAGGGAACACCACTACATTCAACTACTTCTTTTCCCCCAAACAGGAAGACTGATATTTGTTTTCCCTTTAAAAATGGTAAGAAATTCCGCTCCAGTGCTCCCTACCTCCACGGAACCCAACGAGGGGTCAATCTACTGCGCTGACAGGCCAACACAGAGGATATAGCTAGCTCGCCGTCCCACTCACACTGAAGTTCGTCATACTACCTAGTCTCAGCCGATTGACTAGGGGGGGGTTAATTCCTAGGCTCCCTTTTAAACGAAGCAGAATCCAAAGCGATGTATACGGTTCCGCACACTCCCAGCCACTAAAGGTCAGTAGCGAAGGCTTAGATACGCAAACTTAAAACCAACCAGGATAGCCCCTTCGTCTGGCATGGGTGTCCACGCACGGTCTACAAGTGCGTGGGCGTTTTGTTGGACTGCCCCCCCTCACCACTTGTAGGTTGCCCACACGAAGGGGTCAGGGTTGGCTCAGGACCCCGGGTGTGCCAAACGCGCACCTACTGTAAGAGGTCCCCGGGGGGTAATTTTAGTCGGATAGTACGCATTATTTTAATGAGAAAATTTTGCATATGTGCATTGGTAAAGGGCAATACATTGCATGGTTAGCTCGATCCCATGATTTGCATCCAGTGGATGATACCGTTTGGGAGCATTTGAAGTCCCTAGGAGGCTAGGGACTAACCCACCCTAGTTAGTCGGCGAGGACTAGGTATTATACCGAACTCCAAGGTGAGTGGGACGGCGAGCCCGCTATATCCCTTGTATAGCCTTGTTACCCATGGAGTGACTCCTCGTTGGACTCCGTGGTAGGTGGGGAGCACGGGGGGATGAAATTTAATACCATTTTTATGGCAAATCTAAAATCTAAGACTAAAATAGTCAGTAAAAAAGTAGTAGTCGGGTGCAGCGGTCCTCCCTACTTTGTAATAACAAGGACAGAAGAAGGTCGCATTTATCTTTTCTTATTTGTTGTACAAAAGGGTCTCGACAAAATTATTGGTCCGGTACACTCAACCGCACCCTCCTGGTAGAAGCATTTACGGCGTCCAAGGTAGGAAAACTACTCAAGGCCAAAATGCTAGGTAGCTACCTCATTAAGGTCAAGCAACACAAGAACTTGAACTCCTCACGTGGCGTTATCACCACCCGCGCGTTGGATGATCTGTCCAATGAGGACCTTCTAGAGGATCTGCCAGACGTGGAGCAACATCTGTTTATAGGGAATCTGTGAGTATAAAAATATACTGTAAAGTATATAATAAGTGTTATATATATATATATATATATATATATATATATATATATATATATATATATATATATATATATACCTTATTAGAATCAGCGGAAGGTTAATAGTGAATTTGTTCCTACCCGTACCCTGCTCCTTACCTTTGATCGGCTAGATCTCCCTCAAAGGATTAAGGCAGGGTATGAAACCATCGAGGTTAGGCCCTATATTCCCAACCCACTCAGATGTTAGAAGTGTCAGAGCTTTGGGCACCTCAGTGAGTTTTGCACTGGTCATCCTACATGTGCTCTCTGTGGAGAGGAATCGTACGATGGAGCTTGCTCTCTCACTCCATCTTGTGTGAATTGCAGCGGGGAACTCCTATCTATTTCCCGAGATTGTCCCCGTTTACGTAGGAGAGAGCGATCCAGGAGATACGCTTACAGGAGAAGGTGTCCTGAGAAGCCCATAAGCTCCT
This sequence comes from Hymenopus coronatus, assembly GCA_030762935.1. Lineage (NCBI taxonomy): Eukaryota > Metazoa > Arthropoda > Insecta > Mantodea > Hymenopodidae > Hymenopus > Hymenopus coronatus. Next base: position 314,933,305 of record CM060900.1, on the reverse strand, counting down.
ACGCCTTTGCCAACCCTCCATCCCACGCTACAGCTCCGTTACAGCTAAGTCGGTACCGCGTCGGGAAATCACTACTAAAACTTGCAATATTAACGGGGCAACAATTTCTGACAGGGCTCTCATCGCCAGACCACATCCAGAGTCCTCCACTTCTAAGCCTACATCGGCAATAACATCTGCTAGCACTGCCAAAGTTCAGCGGAGTCCAGATAAGGTATCTCCCAAACCTTCGACCTCGAGCACCAAGACCGGCTCATCCGTTGCGTATTCTGCTCCAATGAAAACAAGTTATGTTAGGACCGACTTCCTGGAAGAGAGTGTTAAATCCCATCCAAAAACAGCTAAGGGAATAAATAGTCCACGCCAATCTCCATGTCGATGCTCTTCGGAGGAATCTTCAGGGGGGAGTACTCATTGGCAACGACTATCTGTATCGATCAGCACCTCTAATCGGTTCAATTTTCTATTGGAAAAAGGAGGAAATGGACCATAAGAATTGTGCCCTCACTGCCAGATGGATAGTGTGAAAGTAGCAGAATCGTGCTCCTGAAAACAATGTCACTCCTTCAACTAAAAAGAACAAATTGAACCGAACAGCACTGCCAAATATGCAGAAACGACTTTCGATTTAAATCTTATCCAATACTATAAACCATGGCTGTTCTACAGCGGAACATACGTGGTCTTCGACGACATCGACCATAGCTTCAACTGCTGTTGCACCAGCATCAGCCTCTGGTTGTTTTCTTACAAGAGACTAAGCTCCGACCACACGACAAAGTTACCTTCAGGTACTACTCTGCTCTACGGTGTGATTTATCTCCGGCAGACGGTGTACCTGCACATGGGAGCCCTATGATGCTTGTTAGAAATGATCTTTATACTGAATCCGTGTCGTTACAGTCTGATATCCAGTTGGTCGCTGTACGAATCACGTTGCCCTTTAGCAAATTCACCATTTGTTTTATACATCTTCCGCCCTCCTTTGACCTTTCTGATTTAGAAGACCTAGCTTCTCAGCTACCTGCACTATTTCTACTATTCGGTGTTGTGAATACCCACTACCCTTTGTGGAGATCACCTCGAGCTTGTGCGAGAGGTCGTCTTATTGCCGATTTCTTGGATAGTTATCACCTATCTCTCTTGAACACCGAAGAGCCTACATTTCTTTCTGACGCTTTTCATATTTTTTCACTTCTGGTCATAGCTGTTTGCTCTCCGCAGTTGGCAGTTTCCTTCCACTGAAATATCATCTCAGACTTACATTCTAGTGACCATTTTCCCATTCTTATTAGTTTTTTATCACCGGTTGTATGTTCCCCACATTTGCCTCGATGACGCCTAGAAAAAGCAAAAGTGAAGCTTCATTCCCGGTTGGCTGTTTTAACTGCAGCGAGCATGACTCGGTGGATTCCTTAGTTGAAAACCTCGCAGAAACCATTTTTTTTCTTCTACTGAGGAGTCCATTTCGCGGTCGACTGGTCAACTTCGTCGACTTCCAGTTCCCTGGCGGACAGATGAATGTCGGTTTGCCAACCGTGCCCGTAGACTTGCTCTTCGCATTTTCCAGGTATTGCCCGACATTGACTAACTTAATACATCATAAGATGCGCGCTAAATCCAGACAAGCTATTAAGAACAGCAAAAAGCAATCATGGAGTGAGTTTGTAAGCTCCTTTAATAAACATACACCTTCCGCTGTCGTATGGGATAAGTTAAAGCGTGTGGCCAGTAAATTGAACCATCTACCAATCGCCAATTTCAAAACACCTGCTAGAGCTGTAGCTGATACAATTGTCGTGACGAACGCTAATACGCATTGCGTTCGCTCAGGTGTCTAGCTCAGACAACTATTCCCCTGTGTTTCTTGTCGCTAAGGCTCAGGTGCAATCACAGGGATTCTCCTTTAGTTCCGGAAACATTGAGGATTACAATCGACTGTTCACCATGGCTGAGTTATACCATTCACTTTCATCTTCGCGAAACTCTGTGCCAGGTCAGATGGCATCCGCATCCAAATGCTGCAATGGCTCTCTCCTACGGGTAAGGCCTTCGTCCTCGAGATATACAATAGTTTTTGGGTTGATGCCACTTTTTCCTAAAAGTAATGCGAGGTCACCATTATACCTATACTTAAACATGGAAAAGACCATGATCTCTTTTCCAGCTACCGACATATTTCCCTCGCCAATTGAGTTTGCAAGGTGATGGAACGTTTGATAAATGCACGTTTGGTGTGCTGGCTAGAATCCCACAATTTACTGACAAAAAATCAGTGCGGTTTTCGCCGACGTCGTCAGCAGCAGACAACCTTGTATCGCTGTCGACGGAGATTATGAACGGCTTTCTTAAGAACTGTAAAACAGTCAAGATATTTTTTACCTCGAGGAGGCTTATGATACCTATTAGGGAGCAGAGATCTTCCGTTCCCTTCTCAATTGGAATATACGTGGACGCCTACGGTTATTTATTCAGGAGTTTATGAGGGACCACATTTTCCGTGTAAGGGTCGGCTTGATATTGTCTAACGTTTTCATTCAGGAGAACGGTGTGCCAAAGGAACCGGTTCTGAGCGTGACGCTGTTTGCTATAGCGATTAATTCTATATCTCAGTGTGTTCCGCCCGGTGTCTCAATTTGCTTATCCGTAGAGTACTTTGCATTCTTTTGTACTTCTCAGCGTACATCTTTTTTGGAATGCTGTCTCCGGCGGTGTTTGACAATCTTTATGATTGGGGCTCTAAAAACGACTTTCGTTTCTCAACTGAGAAATACGTTTGTGTTAGCTTTTTCGCCGTCGGTATTGATTGGCGCCTTCTCTTCGACTTGGGCCTGATATACTTCCCTTCGCTGTTAAAGCGAGATTTCAGGGGTTAGTATTCGATCGGAAACTCTGATGATCACCACATATAGCAGAGCTCAAAGCTCGGTGTGACCGTTCGCTGAATATTTTACGGATACTAAGTGGCAAATCTTGGGCAGCTGATCGTACAGTGCTGCTCCACCGCTTTCGTCCGATCCTAGTTAGACTTTGGATGCAATGTTTATTCCTCAACCTGACCATCTACGCGGAGACGATTAGACACGGTCCATAACCAAGGCATCTTTGTGGCTTTTGGTGACTTTCCTACCAGCCCAGTAGTAAGCCTCAACGCCGAATCGGCAGAACCCCCTCTGCGATGTCGGCGGGATGTTCTGTTAGCCAATTATGGCAGTGGGCTGAAGTGCTTGCCTGCGCATCCAACGTTTACTCGTTTTTTCTCCACCCAGCTGGACCATCATTATCGGAACCTCTCACTTAGTCAAAGGCAGCAGGATTCCGTTTCCGAGAGCTGCTTCGGAAACACGATATCGGACTGCCTAGCATATTTCCCAAGAGAGAAAGGGTGCAGCCACCATTATTGCGTGCTTCCTCCCACGTAGATCTCGGGATGACAGATTACACGAAATGTGGTGAGCCTGTGTCTAGTATCCGTTCTTATTTTTTAGGATTTTGATCAAAATACAGTGGCCACATTCGTCTGCACACCGATGGTAGTAAGTGCAACGACGGCGTTGGATGTGCGCTTGTATCTGAGACCGAACCGTCAACTTTCCGTTTGCCTAGTAGCACATCTATTTCCTGTGCAGAGCTGTAACGCGCCCTTATCTCTGTTCGCTGTCCAAATTGGGGTTACTGCCTTATACTGAGTGATTCCCTTAGTGTCCTTCAGAGCATTTGTTCGCTGTACAACTACCATCCCCTCATACAGCACATCCAGGATACCGGAGTTATGCGATTCCGGAGTTAACGTGAAGTGTGCAAGGATACCCGGACTAGTTGGGTTGCCGGGGAATTACCTGGCGGATTTGGCAGCGAAGAGCGCGGCCGCCGAACCCACTGTAACAATTGCATGCGTCACATCTGACGATTTTAAGTTTGTTGTTCGGAGAGCGGTGTTTTCGTCCTGGCATACCGAGTGGTCAGCTCCCCTCGAGAACAAACTTAGGGAGGTAATGGAGCTCCCCGTCCACTTGGCAGCCTCCTCACGCATCACTCGACATGAAGAGGTTATGTTGGTGGAATGTGCATTGGTCACTGTTATTTTACACATAGGTATCTGTTTGTGAAGGAGCCTCCACCTATCTGTCCGCTCTGTGGAAAGTCCTTGACAATCCGTCACTGTTGCTAGAGTGTTCTTCTAGCACATTTTCGAACATCCCTGAAACTGCCAACAGTCTTGCAGAGCTTTTAGCGAACGATGACTAAGTAGTAGATCGGGTTTTTAACTTTTTAGCAAATGTAACTTTCGCATTGCGCGTTTAGTTATTTTTATAACTTTGGAGGCCAAATTACTGCGTTAATGTATCGCTTTTGTCCTTGATACTGAATGATTCGTTTTAGCAGCCTTTAATCCCTATTTTAGCCCCATTTGGTTTTATTAATCCTCTTTGGTTATAATTTTTAGATGGCTTGTTTACTATCAATGTTATGAATCGTTTTAGCTATTCTTTTACTCCGACTGGTCACTCTTGGCTTTTGCCACAGGTTTTAGCAGGGCATTAATAACCTTGTAGTTCGGCGTCCCAAAACCGCATCTGTCATCATCATCATCATCATCATCATCATCATCATCATCATCGTCGTCATCATATCTGGTATTACAATTAATGTTTCCATCCTTAGCTTAAGAATGTTAACTGATGAGCTCCAAATGAGAGTTTCAGTTGTTCAAATTAACAATATTGCTTACGTAACGTTTAACAGACCTCCTCGAAGTGTGAAAATACCCGAAATGTGAAGGTTAAAAAGTGGCCCTCTTTCGAGTATTTAGTAACATGATTAATTACTCGTACCACCGTAAAGCAGTATTACAACCGCAGCACATTACACCCTCCCCAGCTTGAACGAGGCTTTGGACGTACAACCCAAAGCAATATACAAGACAAATAATGGATATAAGGATTTTATAAGGTAAGTATGAATTAAACTGAATTTGTATTGTTTGGTGTAGAGGTATACATCATCAAAATTGCATTAGTTATATTTATTATATGGCTTTAGCTTTCATTACAGGATTAGTAGATGGTACGCCTTTACCATTCCGTGCGGAAATGGTTAGTGTCCGTTGCCTTAATCTTACTTGTTCATTTATGCAGAATTGCAAATATCTGAAACAAAAATTGAAACACATATTTTGCATATTCAACATTATTTAAAGAAATGTAATGATCGTCGGTTAGTACACAATTGCCTTGCGTATCTGCTGAAATCACTTTGCCGGATACCTTACCTGCAGGTGCAGAAGTTCCCATGGTAAGTAGCTCATAGCTGTGTTCTAGGCTATGGGAGTCATCTTTTCTCGGTGTTAATTTGGAGTGTTGCTTTCGTCGAGAAACAAATTTGAAATACCAGTCCTGTTTATTGTAGATAATAAAGAGCAAAATTATCCACAGAAGAAATATGACTACTCCCATATCACACCAAGCAATGGAGCTGGCAAACCCGTCGTCGCTAAGTAGTGCTGTTCGAGCATCTTGCACGCCGTTGATAAGGTGTTGAGGCGATAGCTGCAATTGTTTATCATCAACTCGTAGCTCTTTCTGAATGACGGCTGAGCTTTTCAGATCCTATAGCTTTTCGTCGTCAATGGTGGTGAAATTTAAAGTTTCTTCTGGTGACAGGATACTTCTGATATCAGGAAGGACAATGGTGTCCTCGGCCATATTCAAATGACTTTCCACTCTAACAGCAGGTAACAATGTAATTTATACCTAATGGAAATAACAATCCAGATCATCTGTTAGAAGACCTTTACCATGTAGGACTAAAATACTTAAAGATTCCCTTTTTTTGTGCTGAGCATGATTTAGCGGTCTTGAGTGTACTCATAACTGAATGCATCCAATAACTTATTGCTCTGTATTTGACATGATATCAGACTGAAGAAAATTCAGAATCAACGATGACTCGTTTGCATAGGCAATGAACATTTGATTCTTGCCCAAAATAAACAGAGGAAATACAAATACGAGTACTTGCTAAATATAGTCCGCAGGGCAGGTGGAAATGGAACTGGACTTATATGTATTTATTAGGACTCTGTGAGTAGAGCATACTTTGAGTTCTCCAAATTTGTGACAACACAGGTTAGTAGTAGTAGTAGTAGTAGTAGTAGTAGTAGTAGTAGTAGTAGTAGTAGTAGTAGTAGTAGTAGCAGCAGTAGTAGTAGTAGTAGTAGTAGTAGTAGTGGCAGTTGTTGTTATTATTATTGATGTTGTTAATGTTATTATTATTACTACTCCTACTACTACCTCCACTACTACTACTACTCCTATTACTACTGCTACTACTCCTATTACTACTACTACTACTACTACTACTACTGCTGCTGCTGCTAGTGGCGGTGGTGATGGTGGTGGTGGTGGTGGTGGCGGCAGCGGCAGGTTGTTTGTCCGTCATATAACGTTTGCAGTCACCATAATGAAAGAGTTATGATGAAGTTTGATGTCAAAACTAGAGTTCTTAAGCGACACATTGATGCAGGTTGTAGGTATGAGGAATTGGAAGTAGAATGGGCTGATCTCTGTTACTATTATTCTGGGGAATTGCTCTTGGAGCAAAAATCAGGAATTCCGGAGGGGAAAAGAATTTTAATTACGGCTGGAACTACTGCTTACAGGTTTACAGAGGTAGCGAGGGAAAATAGGTGAATACTCCTGCTAAAAGAAGAGAATACCATCATTTAAGGTAGGTAACCAATGGCTCATTATATTTTTCAGCACTATCTGCAAGCGTAATATACATTTTCCCGCCTCTTATTTTGTTTAACGTACACCATTTTCCCTTTACATCTGCAGTAAATGCGTACTTTATTTCTGTGCCCTATGACGCACTTTCTCAGTTTAGCAACAATTTGTCCTTATATGTTTGAGCCAATTGCAGAAAAAATGCATTCGCCCACACAAGTATATTGTGCCCCGCGGACCGCCAGCGTGAGGTCATCACCTATGTCTCTTATGAGGAACAAGGGCTGTTCCAGCTCCCTCAGTACTTGATCGTCTTTAGAGACAACAAACGAAGTATCTCCATCGTCTCACTGGGCCATCCGCTTGATGCAACACTCGGAACCTAAGCAAGAAAGAAGGAGAAATAAAACAACGAAAATAACGAAATAGAGGAGACAATAAATACATAAAAACGGCGCCTGCCGAAACAAAAATTAAATAATTGCAGCAAAATGTTGCTAATCTCATTGTTGTAAAATTAAAAGATATGAGTTTGGCCAATGCCATAAAAGAATACATTGAAGGTCTAAAGGATGGGGCGGTTAAATACTTTATTTTAAATTTTGGGAAAACGACAGTAGCAGGGAAATGGGCAATGGTTGGTTAGTTAAATATTGTCAGGGCTAAGCTAGGTGGAACTGCTCTTCCAAATTTACCGTGGCAAGACAGAACTGGGAGCAGAATAATGTTCTTGCAAAACACTTAAGAAGGCGTTAATTGACCGATTTTTTAGAGAAGTTACCGCTTCTGTAACACTACACTGGACTCCAGGATGGAGTAAAAAATGTGATAAAACTGAGGAGATGTTTGCCTACAGATGTGGACAGCTATAACAGTAAACTGTTAGAATTGTTGATAATTCAAGAACAGAAAATAGTTACTGTTAATTTTGTAACTAAAATAAATGAATCCATCACGTAAACACTCACAAGAAGCTTGAACAATTAAAACTCACATAAACACTGTCATTGTAATGAGAGCAACGAGCGACCGCTACACCAGCTAACGTCATCAGCATGGAAGTTTACTGCGCATCTAGCTGGTGATACCTATCATATTACTCCATATTTCGTGGGTGTACCTATGAACTATTACCTGCAGTGAGTAATAGGTATAAATTTACTAACAGAATTAAAAGCAGTGAATTGACATAGCAGGGTTTATCTTTTATTTTTTTTTTTTTGCTGTTTTTTATAGTGTTTAACGGCCGCTTTTACTTCTTGTGGCACCGCAGGCTAGGATGAGGTTTATGGCCTAAATTTGACACGGTAGAGTTAGAAGCACACAAAACATCATCAGATAGGAATTTGATCACTCCTGTTCTGGATGGAGTCTGTGTAGTGTATGCGGATGATAGTAATGACGCAAGTTGGGGCATAATAATTGAACATATAACTACTGCACTCTGGTCAGAGAATTAAGTACTTGCAGCTGTTTCGAGAATAAAGGGAAAATATTTTCCGTCTGAAAGTTATGTAGAACCTGCGGAGCTAGAAATGAAGAAAATAGGGTCTGAGTAATATCTAAAGTTTATCCCATGGGAAAAACAGACGAGAAACTTGAAAAATTAAATTGGCTTAGCAGAAATGATGTAGTGTTGCCTAAAGATTCCTAATGAACACTTTGAATACATGAGGAAAAGACGACCTTCCGAAATGAATAAAGTTGTATATGTAGGGAATTTATTGAACATATGACGAATAAAAATGCCGTATTCAACTGTAGTAATGAGGTAACGTTGACTATGTGTAGATTATGTAAGGTATTTATAACAGGTATGGGGAAACCACAAATATACTGATGAGAGAGACCTATTTTCGAAGGCCTGAGTTCGATTCTGATGATGGAAACCAGAGCGAAGTTCATCCGAACAAGCGGAAGGGGCATGAAGTGCCATGCCCAACGGGCAGTCAGTTCATTCCTAGAGGAGAGATGGAGTAGTGGCGGCAGACTGGTGAGAAACTAGCAGGTCAAAAAGGGCGGCAGCTTGTTCTTCCGAGAGCAAATAGTCCTACTGGTGCCTGGAACCCTACAGTGCGAAGTAGTGAGCGACCAGAAGCCCAAAACTTTGAGTGTGCCAAGGAAAATTCTGATCCACCGCCACGGAGGTCAGGAGCTGGCATATAACATCACGAGCAAGTGCAGCGAAGAGGGGAGTGTGAGACCCAGGAGTACTGAAACTCATTAAATAGGCAAATGGCGGAGTGTCAAAAGTTAGATTACAATTTGTGTAAGAGAAACATTGGATGCATTTTTTGGTAGAGTTTAACGCCCACTTTTACTACTTGTGGCACCGCAGGCGTGAGATGTAGTTTATTAGAGTTAATACACCAACGCTGCAAGAAAGCAGATTAGATACACCTTATTACAACGCAGATCAAATTGATGAAATTTATCAACAGTTAGGCCAATGAGAGAAAAAGAAGTAATGTTTTTCGTACTCTTTGTTTTGATAGTTTTAGCGCCCGCTTTTACTATATAGGCACCGCAGGCGATGGAACTGGTATTCATGAACTGGAGATGAAGCACCGGTGGATTGCGAAGGCGGGGGAAACTGGAGAACCCGAAAAAATCGCAGCTTTGTCCACCACAAATCCCACATGCGGTCATCTGGCAGTGAATCTGGGCCACCTTGGTGAGAGGAGAGTGGTCTTACCATTCGGCCTCGGCGCTGCCGTTATCCGATCTCTATTATAGTATTATTTATTTTTGGATGAACCTACAAGCGAATTACCATGTACAACGATTGTAGAACATTAAATATATGCAGGAAATGCCCGGCCAGTTAGATTAAATCCGTACCCTGTAACATTTGCTCTTGAAGGGGAACTTTGATGTAAAATTCAAGTAATGTTGGAAAAACGGTTAATTGAACACAACAGGTCTGAATGAGCTGGTCATGTAGTTTTCGTACCAAAGAAAGCTATAGACGGTATAGTTAAATATCAATTATATATCGATTATCGGAGATTAAATACTGTTACTAGGGTACCATCATGGCTTAAACCTAATATCGTTCTGCGTGGTCTAGGGGTAGCTGCTAGCAACTGGTTCCCATGGTCTCGGGTTCAAACCTGGAGGGCGATGGCTTTTTTTGGGCCTAACGATTCCTTGAATGGCTTCTTTCAGAAGGGATCGTTGGTCCCGTGTCATATATTTACGGCACGTAAAAAAACTTCAAGCCTGATAAACAGGCATCTGAGCACAATTAAGAAGTTTTTCACGCCCAATATACAGAGGGATGCTAAGATTCGCTGCAGTTAAGGACCGTCCATAAATAGAAGTCAGTTTATTTTATCTTATACCTGATATCAAAGAAAGTTTGTCTATGCTGTCTGGTAATGCATATTTTTCTGTAATTGCTATTAGCTATGCTTATCATTCCATATAAGTAAAGTAAGAAGAAAGACCTAAAACTGCATTTGTGTGTCCTGAAAGGAGCTAGCAATATATTAGGATGCCCAATGGTTTAGTTGCCGCACCTATGGTGTGGTCAAAAGTCATATATTTATTCAGGGGAAATCATAAAGATATAACTTGCTTAGTTTATATCGACGATATTCTAGCTTTTGGAAAAACTATTTAAGAACACACTGAGCACCTTCGTCTAGTTTTTTTTAAAAACGGTAGGAAGCTTATTTAAACCCGAAATTGAAAAATGTAATTTTCATAAACCAGAAATTATTTAGGTTGGTCATATTGCAAGTGCTCGAGAAATTCGACGAGCTACAAGTAAGTAAGATAGAAACTATTAAACATTTAGCTCAGCCAAAAACAGTGGATAAAGCCAGATCATTTATAGGAGTTGTTAAATATTGCAGACCGTTCATGCATGACCTTTCCAAAATTAGTAAACCGCTCACGTAACTCACTAAGTCAAACAAAAATAAAATATTGTTTACAAAGAAGCTGAGGAAACATTTAATATCTTAAAGCACACACTGACGTCCTCTTCATTACTCTCACACCCTGATTTTGACAAGTCTTTATCTTATCATGCGACTCGTCAAACCATGGAATTTCTCAATCTTAAATTATAAATAACATGCTTTGGATTGACCAAAGGGTATGCCATCAGATGGTTAAAAGCTCCAGAGTTAAATTATATACCGACGAAAAATATTAAGGTGGTTTTTGAGACTAAGAAATTTGGAATTTATATCTTTAGCCATAAGTTTACTATTATTACTGATTATAAAGCATTAACATGGCTGCTAACAGCTAAAGACGTTAAGTTGTAGATTAACCTGATGGACGTTCGCATTAAGCGAATATAACTTTTAAGTTAACCATAAACCAGAAACAGCAAATGTTGTACCTGATATTTTGTCTCGGCTACCAATGGCGCACCACACTGCAATCCCAAAGGAAAAGGTAGTATTAGTGGAGGTGGAGTAGGATTCAACGGAGCCTCAGCACCTTCTGAGGGATATTCCTCCCTTGATAGCAAGGACTTCGGCGTTTCGGGAGGCGAAGTGGGGTCTTTTTCGGGGCGTGTTACTTAGATTCAGAGTGAGTTGGGCGGTGCCACAGAACCGTTTCGCGTTGTTCTGGATCTCGCCAACGTGCAAGGTTTTCCTCCATTAACTCGTAGGGTACTGTAAGAATATCCAGGAAAATATGAATATGAACATTGCCAATAATCAGTAGATGAAAGAAGTCTTAGTAGATTATTTTTTACGGATTCCAATCATATTCTCAATGTACAGGAAGGAGAATATGACAAGATTTTAGTTCCTAATGCATTAGTTAACACTGTTATTTCAATGCTTCCTAATGCTCCACTTAGTTCTCATCAAGGGATTAAAAATACGCAAGACATTATGTCTCAAACGCATTTTTAACCTACATTATGAGGTGTCAAACAGTACATGCAACAGTGCCAAACATTTGCGCTACGAAAAGTAACAAAGAAGTCAGTAGAACAACTAACAGTCTCACAAACTGCTTCTAGACCTTTCCAACTTCTTTCTATAGACATAACGGGGCCATTGAATGTCACTAAAAACATCAACAACTACCACCTATTAACAGCCATCGATCATTTCACAAAATTCCCGGGAGCAATTCCAAATATCTGATTAACCAGTCGTTGCGGTAGCTAGCCGAAATAGGGGATGCAGCGGCCGGGCGGTAGGCCAAGGTTCCGTGTGGTCTGACGTATCATGTAGTTAAGAGTTATACGGTAGCTAGAGCACTAGTTACAGAAATATTTCTTCGATATAGGACGCCTGAAAAGATTTTGTCCCACTAGGGCACACATTTAAAAGGAACACTTATCTTAGAAACTTGTAAAGTGTTTAAAATCCAGACTATAAACAATAGTCTTATGCACCCACAATCTAATTCAGGGATTGAAACTTTCCACAGATGTTTCAATGGTTCATTATGGATGAACGTAACACGTTATAATGAAGACTGGGATCGTATGGTGCGCTTCACATTGAGTGAGTGAGTGAATGGTCTTTAAGGGCCCGTCGACAACTAGGTCATTTGGGCCCGAAGTTAAGAAAAAGGAAAACACATTAAAACAAATCTACAGGGTGAAAAGTTAAAAAGTGCTAAAAACTCTTACACAGGCACGCACGAAAGAAGGCCCGGGTGATGCAAACAGGGCTAAAAGGTTAAAAAAGATAAAAGCATACACACACACAAAAAGTAGTTTCATGTGGTAAAAGTCAAGGGCTAAAAAGTTAAAAAGGCTAAAACTTCACACACGCATGAAACAGGTCAGATGTCTTTGCTGAGACCTATAGAGCCAACAAACCGAAGCACCTTATCGATGGAATGGGCGTCGTCGCATAAAATGGCTGGTAAAGCGATACCCAGGCCGCTGGATTGCCGTTCGCGATGAAATTTCGGACAATCAAGCAACATATGTGCCACAGACAGACGAACATCGCAGGTTTAACAGATCGGAGTTGGCTCAGCGCGTAGAAGGTAACCATGTGTTAGCCGCGTGTGATCGATACGCGGACGCGTAAGGATAACCTCCCGGCGCCGGTTTGGTTGGCAAGATGTGAGCCATGGTTGTACCGTGTCTTTGAGGTGCGAAGCTGTGTACCTTATAATTTTGCCAAGATTGCTGCCAGGCTAAAAGAAGAGACCTATGAAAGTCACGTGAAACATCCCCTGAGGGCACAGCCGCTTCTGAGTAATCCTACAAGGAGCAGGCAGCCTTGGCAGGCCTATCCACTACCTCATTACCTGCAATACCGACATGACCTGGAACCCATGTGAAGACGAACTAGTAGCCGCAAGCAATCAATTCAGAAATTTGAGATTGAATGCGCATAACGAGTGATGAGGAGTCAGTATACTGTTGCAGAGCCTGTAGGGCACTCTGGGAATCGCGGCAAAGAAGAAAACTACCAGGTGCTAAAAGCGAGATAAAATCTAGAAAGTAAAAATAGCGTACAGTTCGGCGGTGAATACCGTACAGGCGCCCGCAAGGCGATAAGTATGTGTTGCCCCATTGAAGTAAAAGGCACAGTCTGTAGCTCCTGCCAGCTGGGAACAGGTGAATACCGGTGTAAATGCCCGGTAATTGCTCAGAAGTTTTTAAAACAGTCGCCGAAATACCTCCGGAGCGGTCGAGAGCTTCACAAGGTTGGAGAGGGTCAGGTCGAAACTGGGACGCCTCAGTTCCCAAGCAGGTTCCGGGTATACAAAAACACGCTCCACAGGAGGCAATCTGAGACCCCTACCGGAGAACAGTTCACGAAACCGAATACCACAGGGGCGTGAAGCAGTGGCGTTCCTCAGATAGCGGTGTGAATAATCCGGACGTAACACAGGGTTAAAACAAGGATGGCAGGGGTCCGCAGACAACTTAGCAGCATAAGAACAAAGTAAAAACGAGCGACGCACTGCCAGTGGGGGTTCACCAGCATCGGCATACAAGCATTCCACACGACTAGTGCGGAAGGCTCCTGTAGCAAGACGTATACCGGTATGATGAACGGTGTCTAAAAGGCGAAGTTTAGAGGTGGTCGCTGCGCCATAAATAAAACAACCGTAGTCTAGTTCTGAGCGAACGAGTGAACGGTACAAACGCAGCATCACGGAACGATCGTCGCCCCAATACGCACCAGAAAGCAGTTTGAGGAACCGAAGCGATCGGACACAGGAGGCACGAAGGTGTCGGATGTGGGGCACCCAAGAAAGTTTACGGTCCAGGTGCAGACCTAAGAACTTCAAGAACGGAACGAAAGGCAGCGGCACACCGTTCAATTGGAGGTGAGGAGGAGGGTGTACTCCACGAAGACGGGGTAGTGTATGCACTGCGTTTTCGTAAGGGGAAAACCGAAAACCATTGCGAAGCGCCCAACCAGCGATGGAGTTTATGGAGAGCTGGAGTTGTCGTTCTAGATGATCAGTGCTGTAGGAGTGATAGTACAGCGCAAAGTCGTCCACATACAGTGACGATGATATCCCACTACGAATCACGCTAGTAATGCCGTTGATGGCCACGGCAAAAAGCATAACACTAAGAACGGAAACTTGGGATACACCGCTCTTCTGAATCTTCTCCCGCGACAGAGCACATTGCCAATACGGACACGAAAGCGGCGCAGCTGGAGAAAGTTGCACAGAAACAGGGCCAGATGGCCACGTAACCCGAAGCCGTGCAAATTACGTAGAATACTGTATCGCCAAGTGGTGTCCTAAGCCTTCTCGAGGTCAAAAAAGACACTCACGACTTGCTGCTTCAGAAGGAAAGCATTCTGCACATAAGCTTCCATACGCGCCAGGTTATCAACGCTTGAACGATTGCGACGAAATCCGTACTGCTCGGAACACAACACGTCGTTCGCCTCCAACCACCAAGTAAACCGAATATTGATCATGCGTTCCAAGGTGTTGCAAACGACGCTCCTGAGGAAATCGGCGGGTAAGAGGATGGGAGGGTCCGGTCTTTACCAGGACGAGGGATAGGAATGACAATACCCTCTCGCCACACAGGCGGGAAAACCTGTTCCCGCCAAATTCGGTTATAAAGGTCCAGAAGGAACGGCTACAGGTGGGAGGTGAAGTAGCATTTGTCGGTGAATATCATCGGGACCAGTAGAAGAGTCCCTCGCAACGTGTAAAGCATGAGCTAGTTCCGAAAGGGTGAAGGATGCTCACTGCAGTCACTAGTAAAATCAAGTCGAATTCTCTCAGCAGCTTCCTTAATGGGAAGAAATGCGCTGTCGAAACTGCCTGTTGCACTTGTCGCAGCGAAGGACGTGGCTAGGGCGTCGGCAACATCCAGTTCGCTGGTGAAGTTGGAGCCGTGAACGGCAAGGCCAGGGGTGTTCATCCTGAGACATTTGTCGGTCATGCGGCGCACCAAAGTCCACACTCTCTGTGAGGAGCTCCTGCGAGAAAGGGAGCAGACATATGATTCCCACGACTTTCGCTTGGCATTACGAACGATGTAGCGCGCCTTAGCCCGGGCGCGTTTGAAAGCAACAAAGTTCTCCGTCGTCAGGTGAAAGGTGGAAAAGACGAAGAGCCTTTTTCCGTACCTTTAATGCCAAGTTGCAGTACTCGGTCCACCACGGTACTGGAATACACCAAGGGATAGATGAGCTCTGAGGAATACTGAAATCTGCGGCGAGCAAAACCGAGCAGGTAAAATACATCACCATGTCTTCTATGGAGGTACAGCCATCGGAATGGAGCAGAGACGAAAATTTTTCCCAATCAGCCTTGGAGATAATCCAGCGGGGATGTTGCGTGGACAATGGATAAGATCCCGAAAAACGAATGTCAATGGAGTAATGATCACTGCCGTGAAGATCGGAAAATACCGACCAATCCAGGAAGGGTACTAAAGCAGGGCTGCAGAAAGTTACATCTAAGGCGGATAGGGTGCCGTATGCGGAAGATAAGAATGTGGGTGCACCGGAGTTTAAGAGTAATAAACCAGACCTATCGCAAACGTCTGTTATTATTGTACCTCGAGCATCGTCAGCAGAAGAACCCCAAAGACCATTGCTCGCATTGACATTGCCCAAAAGGATCAGCGGCGGCGGAATTTGTGCTAACAATGCCCGAAGCTCAGTGTCTGTGATCACATCGTGCGGCGGCAAATAGACATTGCATACAGAAAAGGAGATGGAAGGCAATGTTACGCGCACAGCTACCGTTTGTAGCGGGGTGTTGAGTGTAATACTGGTGACAAGGATGTTAGGAGCCACGAGGGTAACAACATCGTTGCAAGAACGCAGACCACCAACAAAGTCGTGTCTGAAGGATTGAAAATGAAGAAATGGAAGGGTATGATGGGGATATAAGTGGGTTTCCTGGAGGCAGAGGATTGAGGGTGAACGCTTGTTGATTATATGTTGAAGGTCTGGAAGACGGGCCCTGATCGCACTGACATTCCACTGGATTATATCCATGGTGAGATAGAAATTAAGGTGGTGTAATTTCTTTCTTTCTCACCTTAGCTGATCTAGCACCAACTAACCTAAAATTCGTGTCGTCCTCAGACTCCACTGGTGTTCGGGAGTCCGAAGAAGCCTTTCTGTTCGCAGAACGAGAGCGGGACGTTGCCAAATTTCGGCTCATCGTTCTGCTACGTTGACAGGAACGATCTCCAGCAAAAGGGCGAACTAGGAGCACAGGGATTAGCCGACGGCTGAAATTGCTGCTGTGCATCAGACGTTGTGCACTGAAATGCAGATTATCGAGCACGTAAAGGAGCGGCTTCACACAAGTCAGTTTGCGTCGACGCGTCCGCGACAGGCACAGTCTGTAAACCGACGGAATGGACAAGCTTACGGCGAACGGCTGAGGAGTAACCTGTGGTGTTGGAAGGCTTCAGCTGCTAAAAGCGCCGTCTCGCCTCAGGAAAAGTAAGATGTTCCTTCACACGTAGTTCTTGTATGCCAAGTACATGGGCCACTGTCGAGAGCTAGACGGATGACTGCCTTCAGATTTTACACAGCACGGTGCACGTGTACAGACGGTGTCAACGTGTGCCGCTAGACCACAACGATCGTAGGTTGCAGGTCGGGCACAGGCAGCTTGGGTATGCCCGAAGCGCCGACACTTGAAGCACTGCATAGGGTTCTGCACATACGGGCGGACGTTCGTAACCACAGTATATAAACCCCGGAACACTAGTACCCTTGAACGTGAGAAAGATCTACGCAATGGGTACTCCTTGCCGTCAGGTTTACCATGTAAACTATATGCCTGACAAACTCGCTGTTCTGAATGATGGGTGGCAATATCTTCATTGGAGAGGTCGTCTAAGCTAGAGGTGGTCACTCCTCTACAGGTGTTCCTCGACTTGTGGGGGCACACATTGATGCTGTAAGAGCCCAACAGAGAGGCATGAAGTAGCTTGTCTGACTGGCCTTTATTGTGGACCTCCACCAGTAGCGTACCGTCTCGCAGCCTCGTCGCGTTTTTAACCTTGCCGCAGATCCTGTCAACTTCCCTTTTGTACGTAGAATGGACTTACATCTGAAAATTTCTACGTCTCGTTCAACATAGCCGTAACTATAAACTGGTCAAAATAAGAAGGTGTTGCGTGGTTTGACATATTGAAAGGACCCCCTTCTGGAACCGTCGGCGTCAGCGTCACGGGAACCATACCGTGACCGATACCTAAGGCCTACGTCACAAGGGTTACCCTCCAAGCACCACTGCTGGTCCATATGCGTATATCGTTCACCAAGTACGCCCCGGTTTTATGCCCCTACCACAGGAATAACCGCCTGTGACTCCCCACTCTAGGCCTTGCAGCGACAGAACACATGCACGGATTCAGGGGACTTGTGGTTGATTACGCCGGGGCAACGTCAGCGGTAACACGACCGGCCCGTGGAACTGTCCCAACGACGTAACGCGGTCGTCGGGACACCAGCATAGGCCGGGCTTTCGAAGAAGTTACTTGAATGTACTTGACGGTATGGACGGGCTCCGCACCTAAGGCTACACACAGGGGCAGTGAGGAGGGTACACTCAAGCTTCAGGTCTGGGACCTCCGGAGAGCACACACATTGGGAGCTGCTCTGGAACTGTGGGACAGGAACCACGGGGATAGTGAAAGACCCCTGCTGGTGAGACAGGAGTTAATAAGCCTAATGTCCTACAAATTAAGAAGTTCCATAAGCCTAGAAGAGGAAGAGGGTGATAAAGTAAACAAACGAAAGAAGCAAACACAGAACAAAAGACGTGGCAACAGTGGATGGCGATGAGCAGGGTGAAGTGGCGGTGAGCGGCTCGGGAACCCCCGGGTGCGCCAAACCCGTACCTACCGAAGCAGGCCCCTGGGGAGGGGCTTCACGTTGATGACGTACAAATCAGACCCTAATGCAACTACTACTTACCGTCCCTTTTACAATGCTGTACGCTCGTAAAAGGAGATTGTCTACCGCATTTTATCTTCAAATGTTGAACTGAGTTCAGCAAAGGAAGAAGCAAGTGATTTGTAAATGCTATATCTCAACCTCGGAACCCAAATTCACTGAAATAGCTCCTCACAGTGAACGAGAACCGTGTCCCATTTTGGAGGTTGGGGATTCTAAAAACCCTTGCGATGGAACCGCGGCAGAACGAACTGATGAAAATGACGCAAATAATAGGGCTAGGGAAGATGGGCCTCAATGAGAAATGCCGTATAACTTGAGGCCCCTGGTTCGAACAGAAACATAAATTCTTACATATATGAATGCTAGTTCGAAATTAGTAATTTTCATATGGTTAAGCTAAAATTAAAATAATTTGAAAAAAAAGCGGCACTAAAATAAATGCAATTTAATAGTTTATTAATTAAGCGACCTAATCATGTTTATTTTCCCCTCATATTGCAGGGTTTAATGGGGCAAACATTTTATTGACCCGTTACATTTATGTAATGAACCCACAATGACAAAGGGCCTATTGACCTATCAAGAAACAATTTTCAGGAAGTAAATAGATTGATGTACCGATCAAGTCATAAGCTGAATCAGTCACATATATTGAAGAGGTTTTTGAAAAATTAAATGTTGAGCTATTGAAAACTGAAGCATAGTTTATGATGCTCGTGAAAAGCGAGGAGCTGTGGATTTAACTGGCACAGCTTTAAAATTTATATTGGGGTACCACAGAGAAGTGCATTGCCGTGTCATACTTTGTCTTACCCTTCCAAAGATGCCAGGGGTTTCCCTGATTTCAACTGCTGCGCTGGCAATTTGCACTACAAGGATTTCCTTCGTGTCAACAGTAATTTAATAAAACATTGCCTTCATGTGGCCCCACAAAAAGAAATCCATTGGCGTCAAATCAGGAGAGCGTGGTGGCCAGGCAGTGGGTTCACCTCGACCTATCCAACGATTGCCGAATGTAGCTGTTAGATGGTTGCATACGTGATTCCCATAATTAGCTGGTGCCCCATCATGCTGAAACCACATGTCCATTCAGGTGTTGAGAGGAAGCGGATGCAGTATCTCAGGCAGAACATATTGAAGAAATGCTAAATAATTATTGGCGTTCAGTCGATTGGGCAAAATGTATGGTCCCACAAGGAATCTATAACACCTGCCCAGACATTGACATTAAATTGCTGTTGATGTGATTGCACAATCGGGGCATGGGGTTTTTGAAGCACATACATAAGAATTGCGGCAATTGAATATCCTCTCACGTGTGAAGTATGCTTCATCCATGAACAATGCTCGGCTTGCAAACTCTAGTTGGAGTATGCATTTGCTCAAATACGAGTACCAATTACAGAGGTTCACTCGAAGTCGATAATCGCCTGGTGTAAGAGCATGGCCTCTGTCAAAATGATATGGATGCAATAGCATTTCCTGCAAAATTCTCCAGATCGGGATATGGCCAGTATGAAAGTGTGCGATCTCTCGAGTACTCAGCGAAGGATTATTCGCTACCCACTGCAGCACGGCTTCCTCGAGTTCAAGAGTTCGCACAACACGCCTCCGTCCTTGCCCATCTGCTCGTCTGTGTAATGACCCCCATTCGCTTAGTCTCTGATGAATACTGGCAAATGTCGTATGGTGAGGACACTGGCGGTTTAGAAATCTTTCCTGGTAAAGCCTCTGCGCCAAACGACAACATGTTAATGATTCACCGTATACCAAATGCATGTCCGCCAATTCATGCCATGCGTATCGTTCCATGTCTGCTGTACTTCCCAAACGTCACTATTCTGTTCACAGTGAAAGACGCATTACAACTGAAGCAGTACGTAGAGTAACAGTAAAAAGGGCCAGACTGGGAAGTAAACACACATACTGTAAACAATACCGAATGCTAGTGAGCTGTGGAAGTAAACAAACCTAGTGATAGTAGAAATAACAAACGTCTCTTGGACTGACACGAGTGTACTCTGATTTCTCCTATTCCTTCCTAACTCGCACTGAAACGAAGCGTCGTAGTCCATAGGTTACTTCATAAAATATGACTCACATAAGCTTATCTATCAACCGCCAAGTTTTGTCGGTTCAGAATCACCATATATATACGGTGTAAATATAATATAGCATTAAGAGGTGTATAACTAGATTTATTTGTAGTTGTTTAGGTAGGTCACTACTATTTTTGACCCACAAGTGGCCTGGAAGTTTCGCCGTGCGGTTACCAAAATATTTGTTTTGTTGTATTTTGCAGAGGAAAGAATATCACTTGAGTTTAACATTTTCCAACAACATTTTGAAAAATCAACACAAAATATTCTGAAAGTTAACCCTAGTTAACATTTAACAGTTTTCGTGTCAAACCTATTTTTTCATCCGTCCACAAAGCGTTTGTGACAAAAAATACTCTTTCTGCAGCATTATTGGTACCAGGTAGAGCTAGCACAAATGCAGCAATGAGCTGAAAATTTTTGCAGCAGTTATCTTGGGACGCAAGGAAGTTGAAAATGACTGACCATTTTTACCAACATACTTAACAGTGCATAATTCACAATTTTTCACCTCACAAACATTTTTAACATGCTTAACTTCCTCAAAATGTTCATCTTCAGATATGTCTTTCACAAAATGTTCATTAAACTCTACCAAAGTTTTAATAATTTGCTGCACCGACTTCCAAAAGAGAGGAGCTTTGAGCTGAACCCAGTTAAATGGTTTTAGTACATGAAATGGTTAGGCCCATTTTCAATATAGGTAGCTAACGTGTCGTAAAATAAACTTGAAATGTCCAAGAAGTCAGATTCTTTAAGCAAGCCATCCTCTTGCAATGTACTTATCAAATACTGAATGTTATGGTTTGAAAGCTTCCTCCTTCCTCATTTTCACTTTCTTTATCAGAATTTCTAATTCCTCCAAAACTTCATTTGCTGACATATCTGCTGCCTCAGTAGCTTTTATTGTTGATGAAAACATTTTCAGTTGACTGTGAGTAAAATAGAGCCAAAGCAGTGATTGAGGATATGTAAAGAATAATCTTAAGAAGGTAGGACATTTATCTTGAGACAAAAATAGGATTTTTGCCTCTCATAAATAGCAAAAATTCTGTTAACAGCTAGTTCCAAGGAAGCCATCTAGTTTTTGCACTTCCAAGCACCTGTTTATACTCCACTTCAGCAAACTGGCAAAATTCTTTCAGTTTCTCAACTCGAAAGGTGTAAATGTGAAAATACTGAAAATTTTTGTTTACAATGGTATCTATGTCCACTGGGAGAATATCAGCACCGATTTGTACAGTATTATGTACTACGTGTACTGCACAACCTACATCATGAATGTTCTTCTTCAGCAAAAGTTTAAGTCTTGCAAAAACATTGTTTTGTCACTTTCTTCCTGCACCTCCAAAGTTTGTGTTCCAATTGTCACCACAGAGCGCAACAATTTTATCCCTGAGATGGAATTTACTAAGAACTTCCATGATGAGATTTGTTATAGCCTCAAGAGCTTCATCTGTTATATCCTGGAAGTCAATCACCTTAACCTGAATGCCCGTATCTGGCACAAATTGTATAACAAGCACAGTTATCAGTTTTGCCAGTTTGTGGTTAGAAGTGTCCACCAATACGGAAATAAATCTCACATCCTTCAGCTCCTAATATATTTGATGAAGTGCGTATGGAGCCAACACCTTCACTATTATGGATTCACACTTTGTTCTGGAATAGGTAAATTTCTTCTCAAACTGCTTTCTGAAGATCACAGCAGTGCAGTACATTGACCTGAAGGAATGGTTCTGTTTCATTGCATGGAAAACTAGCAAACCTTCAGCAGCAAGACATTTTGCCTCATCATTTATAATGATATTGTTCTCCCGTTTGGTAACAAAAGACAATATACTATGTTGCGATGTTTTGTTCGCAACTGCTAACTTGTGTTTCTTCACGTTAACGTATTGTAACACATCAGTACGACAACAATGGTCAATTTGGAAAATTACTTTTACATAACGTGCAAAATAATGTCTTGATCTGCGGTTCCAATTGTAGAAATGGAAATTCTACTTTAATTTCGTCCGTAAAAACACATCCTTTCGGCATTGTTGTGAAAAGTTGCAATAAAATGCATGCAGCAATGTAACACTTCCACACACGGTAATCAGCAACCGGAAACATACACAATCCAAAACAAAGCGGAAGTAAGAACTCACATTTAAAAGCATTACATACTACCAACCGAAGAACCTAAAACTCGTGTCTTGTTCAGTTTGGTGTGATCAAGGAGTATATTTTATATGCTCTTTGGGTAGAAACACATGCAAACCAAGTAACCTACGTCATGAGCTGGTCGCAGAAGCCTCTTAAGGAAGCAAGCAGTAGTGTCGGCAAATAAAGAGCGGGGACACGGGACGTCTGGTCACCCAAGTGTACGGTCAAAACCAAACGCAGTAGATGTGTTGCTTCCTCATAGACAAAATCAAAATCACTGTTAACAATGTATTATAAGAGGATCCTTGGAAACATGTATTCTTTCCTCATCAGTTTAAATGCTACACAGTAGATTTTCAAGTTGTTCCAGTTTGAAAAAAGGGTATTGTTCTAGTAACTGATACAGCTTCAACTTTTGAAATCTTTTCTGGTAGTCCGGGAAGTATCTTTCGTTCAACAATTCAAAAAATGATGACGACGATAAACATGGTGATTAGGGTTTAAGGGTAATCAACTTCTAAGGTCATTAGCGGCCTTATTATACTGAATGTGGCAGTGAGATGCAACTGAATAGAAATAAACCAAAAAAAAAAAAATAGAGCTAATAGATAGATACACACACAACACCCAGGTTAAAAATACTACTGACCGTTAAAATCGACATTAGGGATAAAAGTTTAACGTTAAAAGAGCCAAAACGAGCAGAAAAACAGCTAAAATTAATCCTCAAAAGATAAAGGTGATAAAAAAAATAAAAGTCTTTAACATTTAAAAAAGCACGCCAACCACTCCGATATCACTTCAGATAATTTAAGCAAACTGAAACTCAATGTAAAGCACACTTCTGCTAAAAATTTATAAACCTGATGTGCCACGCTGTAATCATCATCCAGTACCCGCGCAAGCGAGGGATGTCTAAAGATGACCGAATATGTGCTAGATTTGTTATAGTGTTTAACGTTCGCTTTTAGCACTATGGCACCGAAGGTGATGACACTCATGATACATGGAATGAAGATGCAGTACCGGTGGAATGCGATGGAGAGGGAAACTGGAGTACCCAAAGAAAACCCGTCCCTGCTCCGCTTTGTCCACCACAAATCCCACATGCACCCGCCTGGGATCGAATTCGGGCCGCGTTCGTGAGAAGAAAGTGGTCTAACCACTCGGCCACTGTGTGGCCTGTGTGTATATGCTATATGATCACACTCTAGCAACACATGACAGCCTGGCTGTTCCTCCCTACAGAGCGGACAGATAGAAGCGGGTTCCCTTTTAAGAAGGTAACTCCGTAGAATTACAGTAACCAATGCCGTAATCGAGCCAGTATCACCTCTTCCCGTCGAGATAGACGACACGAAGTGACCCAGCTTGTAGGGACGTCCTTCAACCCTCTAAGAATGTTTCCTTGGAGAGTTGACCACTCTTCATGCCAACTCGAAATCACCGCTCTCCACAGAACAAATCTTAAGTCTTCAGATGTTATACAATGAATTGCAGGATTGGATTCCGCGGTTGCCGTCTTTGCTGCCAAATCCGCAACCTCATTCCCCGGCAGGCCAACGTGACCATAAATCTAAACATTCCACAATTACCCCAGAAGCGTGCAAAATATGGAGGACAACCCTAATGCGCTGACCAATAGGATGGAAGTTGTACAGCTCACGAATGCTCTGGAGGGCCCTACGGGAATCACTCACCGTAAGGCAAGCCCCAAACTTCGACGGTGAACATATAGAATGACTCCGTATATGGCATAACGCTCTACAGAATAAATGGATGTGTTACTAGGCAGACATAAAGTGTATGGCTCGGCTTCACTAGCAAAGGCACATCCAACACTGTCGGTGCACTTACTTCTATTGGTGTATAAAGCCGCAGGCATCCAGAGATCTACGTGGGACATAGCACGTAACCAAAGTGGGTGCACACTCTGCTTCTTGGGGACATACTAGGCATTTCAATATCGTGTTTCCGAAGCAGTTTTCGGAAGCAGGCCTTGGACTACGTGTAAGGTTCCGATAACGCTCGTCCAAATAGGAAGAGGAAAAAGGGATAAACATTAGCTGCGTAAGTCTAACAACTGGACTGGTTAGAAATGCTCCAACAGTCACTCGGATGACATGGTTATGGACACTATCTATCCTCCTAAGCACAAATGGTCGTGCTGAAGAATAAACAATGCATTCATAGTCCAACTTGAATCGGTTCAGTGCACGATAAAGACACAGCAACACTTTTCGATCCGCTCTCCAAGATTTGCCACATAGAATCCGTAAAATATTCAGAGAACGATCACAATGCGCTTTAAGCTGTCCTTATGTGGTAATCAGGAGTGTTCCCGAAGGAATATCAACCCACGAAATCTCGCAGTATCTGTGAAATCTGGACCGAGACGTAGAAAAGGTGGCAATCGCCTTCTGCGTCGCCAGAAATAAGTGAGGAGTGATCTCTCAATTGAGAAACGAAACCCGTTTTTAAAACTCCAAACAGAAAAATAGTGTAGACACTGCTATAAACGACGTTCCAAAATTGTCGTACGCTGAAAGTACAAGGGATGGCAAAGTCATCTAAACTAAGCAAGACGGGAGCCCTGGTGGAGCATACTCCTATATAGAATGAATCGCTATAACTAACAGTGTCAGACTTAGTATCAATCACTGTAGCACTCCGTTGTTTTGAATAAAAGGATTCAATAAAACCGAGCCGAACTTTAATTGAAAAGCGCGGTCTCTCATGAACTCCTGAATCAGCAACTGTAGGTGTCTATGTATATTCCTGTTATGGAGAGACCGTAAAATCTCTTCTTGATTTCCATCGATAGCGGTACAAGGTGATCAGCCGCTGGCCATCTTGTTCGTAAACAGCATTGGGTGTTGGTCAGTAGATTGTGGAATTCCAGCCACCACACCAATCGTCCATTCATAATGGGTTCCAGTCTACATTTGCCAACTCGGGAGACGTCGTGCATTACAGAGCTGGTACAATTCAATTTTATGTTAACTTCAACGGAGTGACTCCATCTGGTATCTGAATAAGCCCCCATTTTGCAGAGCAGAAAGCGATCTAGGAGATCGTGTACGGTAGAAGGGGTCCTTCTCGAAAGTCCGGAAGTTCCTGGGAAATCACCAACCACCTTGTCGGAGTTCGGCACTTATAACTCAGTTACAGCTAAACTGGTACTGAATCGGGAAATGAAAATTCAGATCAGCAATTTAAACGGGGGCACCATTCCAGAAAATATTCTCGTAGCGAGACCACCGTCAAGCCCTTCGGCATCTACGTCTGCATCTGCATGAGCCTCTGCCAAAACCGCCGGTAAACAGTAGTACGACAAATGTTTCACCCAAACTGCCGACCTGGGACAATAAAACTGGAAAACCCGTGACATTCTGCACCAGAGATGAATTTCAACACCAGTTATATTCCTGGAAGAAACGCTAAAGTCTACTCCCAAAACATACACAAGGGCAGTAAAAGTCCATACCACTTTTCATGATGATCCTCTTTTGAGAAATTTTTGGGGATCAATAGGGTGCTAAAGACCCAGCAGTTGAGCGTTCTTAAACGGCAAACACGACAACGCTTATAATAATAATAATAATAATAATAATAAGAAGAAGAAGAAGAAGAAGAAGAAGAAGAAGAAAAAGTACAATAACAACAACAAAATGGGAGCACTATGGTGATTATCATAGATGATATATTTGCGTTATTTGCATCCTTACAGTCTTAACATCCTGTCAGTCGCTGTAAGGATCGAGCTGTGATTATCCAGATTCATCATTTGTAGTATATATATCTGCCTCCACCTGATGTGCTCTCACTCAATGACTTGGAAAGCTTAGCTTCCCGGGTACCTTTTCGATTGGTAGGTGACGCGAATGCCCTCTGCCCACTTTTGGGCTCACCTCCGGCTTGTGCGGGAGGTAAGCTGGTTGCCGATTTCTTGGACGATCACAGCCTCGCTGTCCTAAATACCTGAGAAGCTATCTTCCCTTTTTATACCTTTAATAGTTTTTCACACGTGGATATAGCAGCGAGTTCATCACAGTTAGCAGTTTCCTTGCAATAGAATATTATCTCTGGTTGACATTCTAGTAAGAGCTTTGCATGTCTTATTAGGCTGTTAAAATAGGATATATGTGCCACAAGTTTACCTAGATGCCGCTTAGATCCAACCAACTGGATCCCAGTTGGCTGTATTTCATTACGACAAGCACCACTCTATGTATATTTTAGTCAAACACCTCATATATAAGAGTCTTTCTGCTCCAAGCAGTCCATTCCGCGGTGGACTGTCTAACCACGCTGATTTTTAGTACCTTGGATGAAAGCTGGAATGCCATTCGTGATCAAATTCTATCAGAGGTCTTCAGCGTCGTTCTACAATGGAAAACCTGGATAGAGAAGGGTGCTTGCCAAATTTAAGCTATTTATTACAGATAGCAAAAAGACATAGAGCAAAGTTGTAGCTTCATTCACATGCAACTTCCTCTGTCGTATGGCACATGTTAAGGCGTATGAGCGGAAAATCGACTCATATGCCAATCGCCAGTCAAAAAATAGCTGCAGGAACTGTTCTTGATGCGTTCGATATTGCTAACATTTTTGGCAGTGCTTTCGGTCAAGTGTAGACAGCAAATATTTATTCGCCTGAATTTCTTCCACTTTACATTCGGATGAAATTTCAAGATTCTTCCCTTCATTGTGGAAACCTAGAAGATTACAATCGCCTGTTTAACTTGGCGGATTTTACCACGTAATTTTATCTTCACGAAACTCTGCACTAGGTCCAGGTGGAATCCACGTGCAAATATTGCAACATGTCAGAACTGAAGGTAAGGCTATCCTGCTTGTGGTCTATAATGATGTTTAGGTGGACGCCACGTTTGCAGAAAAGTGGCGGGAGGCCACCATCATACCCATTTTAAAACCTGAAAGGACCATCTTCTTCCACTCAGCTACCGTTATATTTCCCCCACATGATACATTTTCAAGGTGATAGAACGCATGATCAATGTAAGTTTGGTAAGATGACTAGAAATTCAGTACCTACTGATTAACGGTGCGGTATTCGACGACGTCGCTAACAATTGACCACAATGCATTGATTTTGACGCCGATTATACACGGATTCACGAAGAACAGTGAAACAGTTGGGATATTTTTGACCTCAAATAGGCTTATGATATATTGGCGTGAACAGATATTACTTACCAACACAACTGGAATATAGGTGGCAGCCTACCATTGTTCATTCAGGACTTTATGAGAGACTGCATTTTCCGAGTAAGGAGCGGCTCGATTTTTTCGAATCCTTTTTTTCAAGAGGGAGGGAGCTTCAGGGACCCCTACTAGGAGTTATGCTGTTTGCTACACAAAATAATTCTATCCTGAAATGTGTTTGCCCAGAAGTGGCGTCCATCTTATCCGCAGACACCATTGCCATCTTTTGTACTTCTCAGCGCATGCTGGTTTTGGAACGTCGCCTACATCCGTGTTAAGACAAACTCTAACACAAACTAAGAGTTCTAAAAATGGCTCTCTTAATGGAGAGGTTATTCTGCGTTAATTTCTGGAGCCGTAGGAGGAAATCATAACCTTCCCTCCGATTTGGTCCAGTTTTACTAGTATTCGAAAATGAGGCGATATTCCTTGAGTTGGTATTTGACCGCAAACTTTGCCAGTCACTACATATAGATTAGCTGAAAGTGCCATGTGACCGTTCCTTGAATATCTTACAGACACTAAGTGGCACATCTTGGGGCGAAGATCGATCGGACAGTCTTGCGGCCTCTTTATCGCGCACTGATCCCATCCAAGTTGGATTACGAATGCACAGTTTATTCTCCAGCACGAGCATCTATCTTAAGAAGATTAGACACTGGCAGTAATCACGACATCCGTGTGGATATTAGAGTTTTTTCAATCAGATCATACTTACACCGGATCGGCCGATCCCCCTCTGCACTGTCGGTGTAATGTCCTGTTAGCAAATTATGGCTGTGGGCCTAAGTGCATGACTGCTCATCCAACGTTTACTTCTTCTTTGCCGCACTAGCTGGTCGGACGTTATCCAGACATCTCAAATCGTCCACGGCCTGTAGGTTTTTGATTCCGAGAGCTTCAATGGAAGTACAATATTTTTTATGGTGTTTAACGCCCGCTTCAATTACAAACGGCACCGCAGATGATGTCACTGATGATACTTGTAATGAAGATTCAGCATTGGTGCAATGCGATGGTGGGGGAAACCGGAGAACTCGGAGTAAAAAATACCCGTGCCTGCCCCGCTTTACGTCTCCGGTTTACAACACATCGGAAGGCTACGATGCCTGTGTCTAGTATCTGAACTTGTTATTTGGAATCTTTGGCGAGCTACAATGACCGAATTTGTAAACACGCCGATGCAAAAATTGCACCATGGTGTTTGTTTTTACTGTTCAACGCCCGCGTTAACAACAAATAGCGCCGCAGGCGATACCATGGTATTGGATGTGGATTAGTTTATGAAACTGACCCATATACATTCAGTTAGCACAGTAGTACATCCATTTACACAGCACAGCTCTACACCATACGCCGAGTCATTCTCTGTTCCCCGTCGGAATTTGGATGACTTATTATGAATGACTCCCTTAGTGCACTTCAGATCGTTCGTGAGCTGTAAAAATATCACCAGTGTTTTCGTGCTGGCATGAATAGTGGTCAGCTCTCCGCGGAAACAGGCTTAGAGTACTGAGGATTTTTCATTAAACAGGGTTATTCCCTCGTCGTGAGGAGGTAATATTGTCTCGATTGTGTATTGTCCACTATAATTTTACACACAGTTACGTTCTTAAGAGGGAAACCGCTTCTATATTTTCGCTCTGTAGAGAGGAGCTGCCTGTCCGTCAGGGTTTGCTAGAGTTTTCTCCTCTAACACATATTCGAGCAGCTCTGCAACTGCCATTCCATGCTTCGGAGGTCCTGAGCATGATCACGGTGTGATAAGGAAAGTTTTTAAATTGTTACCCCAAGAAACTTTTACAATAAGGATTTGGCTTTAGTTTCGTTTATCCCGATGGATAATAATGGAGTGATAGATAACTTTGAAAGTTTTATCAAAAGTGACTATTGCAATAACAGTTTTATCCTGACGGATGATAATGCACCCGTAAATACAAATTTAAACTTAATAAAAGTGACATTACCAATGCAGATTTAATTTCTATCTCTGGTTTTGGACATGGATAGTTTTATTTACACTGGGCTTTATATCTAACTCTGTCTATTTTATTATTTATGATTTTATTTGTATTGATTTTAACTCTGACCTTTGCACTGACTTGTTTTATAAGAGCGCCAATGACATAGCAGTGTAGCGCGCTTAAATATCAATCATCATTATCATCACCACCACGGCCGCGCCGTGGCCGATTGGTTAAACCACTCACCTCTCATCTAAACGGCCCGGGTTCGACGGCCATCACATTCCACCAGTGCTCCCTCTGCATTCTGTATATCAACATCATCGCCTGTGGTGCCACGGTAGTAAAAGCGAGCGTTAAACACTATAAAAACACCGCCACTACATGTGCTGTTTGCGAGTGCCGTACATTGAAGCTCCGACTGATTGTTGTCCTAATATATGAGTTTGTGACACCTGCGGTGGTTTACATGTACGACAATAAGCCTTACTTCTGGAAACTACTCTCCACATCATCGACAGGTATAAAAACGAGATAACGTGCCCCGGAAGAGGTCAGTTATAGCTTGGAATGCACAGGATTCAGCAGCTGAGTCAGAGTTTTCACGGGAAAATTCGAGCATGCAGTCGTAGACGCCAAGTGTCGAAAAAAGATTGTAGAACAAAATGTTTGGCAAGGCATCGAATATTTTTTCTTTCTTTAGAAACAAAGATCGGTTGTGTTACAATATTGAAGTTTCAGATAGCCTGCACCGTTGAAGAGGCTTATTATGTTCAAGAAAAGCTGGAATAGTTTTGGGATATTCTGCTGAAAACATGTTATTGTTATATTTGGATCTTGTTTGAAAGCTCGAGTGATACAAAGTGCATTGCAACTTGCATGCACTTAGTAGGCACCAATAACTACTACCTCAGGCCGATATGCTGTTAGAAGAACATTTTTATCTATTCGTTTCTTCTATTTATATTGGTGCTAAGATAATGTGTCGTAGCAATCCTTCACACTTCACATTAGAAAAAAAAAAAGAAAAAGGTTTAACTGTTCGCTTAATATTAGAAAAGTTAAACTACTTTCTTAAAAAAATATTTATTGCTCTTTACGTAAAAACATGTATTTAAAATTATTACATATACGTTTTAAAACGACACCGAATATAGATATAGTCGTTATTACTCAGATCCTATGTGACACAGAGAACAGTTTCCAACACCAACAGATGTACATCAACAAAACATGTCTATTTGGCAGCTATCCAAGAGAAAACCCATGTTCCTGGTTCACGCTGTGATCGGCAACTCACATAGGTGTAGTAAGCACGGATTCACGATATTTTAGCAGTGATTTTGTAAATATACCGACATACTGAACAATAGTTATTAACATTAAGGGATTATTTGGTCTTACAAAACCCTGGTAAAGAACCTACGCCTTTAAATATTTGTTTATTCTTCCAACATGCAATTTTTTTCCATTATCATACACAGCGCATGGAAGGAAATGACTGGGAAAATACCTAGGATACGCACGCCACTAAGGTTTTTTTTAGAGCCAATTTAACCTTAGCGATCTTGAGACAAACAGCTGAGAAAGACATCAGAAGGAAGAGTACTATCAGTATACTACCAAAGGATTGCAAATAAAGTCAAACCAATATAAATCCCTTTTGCAGTGGGAAAACAAGATTATTTTACTCTCTTCATCTCGTAATACTAAGTGAAAGGCATATATTTAATAGCACTTCCTGGTTGATTTTCACACTGTGTTGCTGAGAGTATACTGTTGGAATAGTTACGAAAAGGTAACGATTAGTTGAAAAGACTCGTGGTTAGGGCAAAATGTGCATGTTTCGCATTCAAGAGCAACACGAGGTGGTCCGAATCAAAAGCAATATTTTGAGTAAGTAACTACCCTTTCTCCCCTTTCCTGAAAACTAGGACCAGTTTGCTGATAATCGCCTGCGGTGAACCAGTAGTAAAGGCGGGCGTTAAACACTACAAAAAGGGGTTTGCTAATAACTAACAAGAAGTTAGGTGATGTTTTCAGTGATAGATAAAATGGGACGCACTGTACTGTAAGCGCTATTTATAAACCTACTTATACAGAGTGGACAGTTTAAATTGAGACTGCGAAATACTTCCAAAACTAAGCGTTGTAGAAAAAAAAATGCCTTGAATAAAAGATCTTTGTTATGGGAGAAAGTAAATGCTATTAGTCGTGCTTTATTTGGAGGACACTGTGATGGTCATGTTACGGTCAATTGAAATTTAATAAAATAGGAATCTATATTTTATATGCAGTTTTCTCACCCATCGTAAAAACTAAACAACATTTGTATATAGCGCTTAAATCACTTTGCAACTGCTCTTACTCCAACTTAAATAACAACGAAAATCTGATTGGCGGTGTACAATGAGCGCAATTGGATATTGTACATACCTATACAGCACTAGGCGTAATACTCGAACGACTTCCGCTCCAGCTTATTCTTCTGCAGAACTGCGTATTTCCCATCCCGATCTTGATACTGGTTGGAATACCTTAGTATAAACTGTGTTTATTAAGTCCTAAGGAAACACCTTAAACACTTAATCAAATAAAGTATTTCTTAATTTTTTGGATAGTTAATATATTTCTTGAATCGCAGATTATACAAACCTTCAACCATAAAATGCAATCAGTTATAACTGTTTTATGCTCTAAAAATATTAAACCCTTCGCAAAAAATATAATAGTAATTTCTTTAAGGCACAATAATCAATATTCATGGAACTGTAGTCAAATGTAACCCCATCAGCTTCCAGGCGTGTCATTACGCCAGTTGGTTTACTTGCGACTTCACCGTCATTTACCACACGCACATTTCATGGAAGCTTCTGGGATTGAAACTCGCGACATTTGGCTTTGATTGGGTGGCCAGTTTTTTAGTGTCGCCTTAAGGCTCACGATCATTTGAACCACTTCGGTTTTGATGCATTGTGAAGAGACATGAAAGCCGGTTTAGGGATTAGAGAAGAGCATATGTAGCAAACTAATTGCGGAAATACATTTTTAACATTTAAATATTAAAATATAGTACAGACCTTGCATTGCCTGAAGTACTGATTACCGATGCAGCTTGAAGGACACCACATCCTTCAGATGACTGGTTCCAACAGTATGTCGCTAGTAAATGCGTCGGGCTCGACTCCGACTCCGACAGGTTACTGGCAGGTTGAGGCTCAGCCAAAGAGTGTTTGCTACGTGCCCACCCTCAATAGGGTTTTACCAATGGATTTATTTTTGGGGAGGAGGATGGGGTTATCAGGATGGATTTTGTTTGGGGGGGGGGGAATGGTTTGGAATGTAAGGAGGTAAAACAGCCTCAATGGCTGTTCTTTAGGTAGCGGCCCTTCTGCACCTCTGGTGAAAGTAGTTTCAATAAATTTAAATGCTTTATTGGACGGAGAGAATTTTGACTCCAATCACCTCTTGGTGAGATTGTAAGGGACTTCAGCTTTCGCTGCCGGTGGAATTGCTCCACGTTTATCTGGTGTAACCGAGAGGCATGCGGGAAACCCTAAGTCGACTGAAGTGGCGTTTTATTTCATCGTAGTCACCAAGAGACCTAATCAGGGCACTCTGATATTGAGTTAGGTTCCCGTAGAATTTTGTGGCCTGGCCTTTAATCTCGACCTCTACGTATGGAAGTGAGGAGGCTTTGTGGAGCAGCCTCACAGGGAAGGCGCAGCCCACGGAATAGATAGACCGAAGTCCTCTAATCTGTGCCCGTTGGAGCCATAAGAGCGGTAATACCCCGGACTTCACAGGCACACAGCATAAGGGGGACTATCAATGCTCGGAAAAGGTGTAACTTTAGGCAAACCGGCACCCCGGACCTCAGCAAGGGGTACAGAGAGGCCACTGCCTCCTGCACCAGGGCCGAGACGTCCCGGATATGTTCGCGAAAGGTTAGATCCTTGTCCAGCTTGACTCTTAGGTAGGTTAATGAAGTTTCGCCACTCAAAACTTTGGCCCTGGTAACTGAGTGTGGGGCAGTCTGTGGAAATGTGGCGCTTTATCAGTGGGGTAAATTGGCTCATGTCCACCTTCACGAGCATTCGCCATCGCCGGTATCACTCTTGGCGGAGGAGTTGCTTAATGGCGTTGAAGGCTCTGAGGATTGGTGCAGTACAACAGCATGTCATCCACATACTGAGCGATGTTGGCGGGTGGCTTCTGCCATGTAGAAGCTGAAAAGCATGGGATATAGCAGAGCCTTCGAGAACTCCGCCTCGTGTAGGTCTTCGTGTCGATGTTTTCCCAGCGACTGTGACCCTAAAGTGATGGTGTTGGAGGAAGCTGTGAAGTATGTGGATTATCTGTGTGGGTACACCCAGGTGGCTGGGTTTATAGAGGAGACCCGCGTGCAAGGTCGTTGAGAAAGGCTACTCAACCTCCGGCATCACAGCGGCGGTGAAGGCGCCCTTCTGGAACCACAAAGTAGCCGCCTCCACCACGCGCAGCAACTGCTGAGACGTCGAATGCCCATGACGAAATCCAACCTGGTGGTCTGGTATTACGTGGATGTCTCCCAAGAGTGGGGACAGGCGGTTTCGGACCATGCGCTCGAAAACCTTCTAGAGGGTAGGTAAGAGGCTTATGGAGCGGTGGTTGGACGGGTGCATCGGGCCTTTCCCTGGCTTAAAAATGCATATGTGCCTCTCTCCACTTTTGTGGAAAGTAACCTAAGGTGAAAATATATTTTATTGACTATTTTATGTTCCAGACTCATGTACATTTTTATTGCTATTCTTTTTTCTTTCATTATTTTATTTATAAAGATTTTATAAATCAGGAGGAAACTACATCTAAAATAAAAAATCAATAGATAATAAATAATTTAACCAACAACATACAAATTGTCAATCAATAATCAGTTTGCAAATTAACAACTTTCAAGAATTAGTATAATGTAATATAATTAATATAATAATAGTAATAATAATATAATAGATATAATAATACAACAATTAAAATAAGCAAGTCCAGCTTTCTGAATTCAAAATCTATCTCGGGAAATTCAGTTGCAATTTGACAATTACTAATTTTGAAATGGATCTAAAATGTTGTCGTCGTTGTCACCTGGTGAATGCCACGTTTGTCATCGTGATTTAAATT
Source organism: Hymenopus coronatus (assembly GCA_030762935.1). NCBI lineage: Eukaryota > Metazoa > Arthropoda > Insecta > Mantodea > Hymenopodidae > Hymenopus > Hymenopus coronatus. The sequence continues at coordinate 314,898,623 of CM060900.1, read as the reverse complement.
GACCACATAGTGTTGTTTACTAGTGATTAATTAATTAAAGTGTCGGAAGGCACTTTCCACATGTTAACTTATGTGTGTCAGTTGAGTGATTTACTGATAACCTATAACACTGAGATGGAATTCACCGTGGTCGATGCTAGGATCTGAATGTATGACGTACCTCTTTCTGTAGATGAAGCAGTTTTTCCTCATCCTCAGCGTCGCTAACTCAGGGTTCGTTGTCTCAGTATAGCATGTGAAGTTCTCTGGGTGGCTACAGAAGAGATTCTAGGACGGATACTTTATTTAAACCAATAACTGCAGCAGGTTCCTATTTCACTCAAATAATTATTTGAAGAAACATTTAACAATTTGGTAAAGTCATCTCGACAAAGCTGTTGAATATTTTTATGTACACATTGGTAGATTTACGTACATACTTTAAATATTGACAATTTAACTTGAATAAGACTTTTACAGTTAACACTTATAAATCTGTACCTGAGAGCCATTGTTTTGTAAGTCACATTTTATTGATTTTACAGGAGAAAGGGAAAAACACAAAATGAATAAAGCAGCATAATTTTCAAGGTTTATTTTTTTATTTATTGCTTCAAAATGTACTTCCATGGTGCATTTTTCCTTATTCTATCATGTCATTTACTATAACAACAATGTTTTTAGCAAGATACACAATTAAAGAAATATTAATATGAAAAGTTGTACTTAAGATTGTATGGTCCAAGCTTTAAAACCTATTTTAGGGACTTAAGATGATCAAACACAATACATAGAATGATAAACTCAACAATATTGCATAAACTTACCTCATGCATAATATGTATTAACTTGCTGAATCAATTGTGCCAGTATGAAATTGAAAAATGTGTACAGCTCTTTAACAATATTTTGGAAAAATCGTATCCTAAATAATACGAAATGGAATGTTCTTCAGGAAAATCAGCTAGGTCGTTCTGATGTGGTAGGCTTTTGAAGTGATCTCTGAATTCTTCTGGAGTCCACTGTAATAATTTAAGAATGTGGTCTTATTTTGCTTTATTTATGGGCTTTTTTCGATCTCTGATGAGCTGTATATTTGAAGGTAAGTGAAGCTGAAGTTGTTTGTTCCTTCGAATATCAACTGTGTGAAAGTCATCTTCATCAAAAGCTGCTTTATAACTATAACATCCTTTGTTCTCCTTGCGCACTTAAAGGTGCACGATTTTAGAAGATTGAACATCTTTACCGTTAAGATCCCTTTTTCGGCTTACAAATGGGGTGTTGATATTGCAATAAAGCTGCTGAAGTTCTTAAAATTCTCTAGCTTCATCCCCAGAACATTAATATTTTTCTCACTTTGTTTGACAAGATCTATCCAATCGTTACGAGTGAAAATGTTCTGCTTATTTAATTTCTTGTTCTTTCTCTCTATTAGGCTGAGAATATTATCAACCTCCATATGTGTGTGTGGCCTTTAAGCAAACATTCATGATTTATCTGTTTCAGATTTTTTCCTATAGTCAACAACAAAAAATACATCATTGCTTGATTTCGAATTTGACAACAGTTGTGTAACCAAAATTTCAAAGTTTCCACTTTCTTTTCAATTACTTCCTCTGCTGCCCATTTCAAGAAAACCTGAGACCATCTTATTTCAGCCAGACCTCCTATGTTTTCATCTTACATCATGCAGAAAGAAGTTTTAGAAACTGTATCATGTTGTATAATTTAGCGTCCTCAAATAAAAACTCTGAGAATTAGTGAGCAATGGTGTTGGAAGACAACCAGTTGGTTGCTGCATGTTGCAGATTGTGTCATTGCGGACACTTTGTTTTTTTTTTCCTCTTCATTTTCATTGAATTAGTAAGAAAACGTGTAGATGTGTCAACTAATAATATGTCACACATTTGGTCGCTGCTACGAAGTTTCAGATTTTCAAGTAGTTGTAATGATGTAGGGTCATAATTAGCAATGCTATAATTTTAATTACAGCAATTTTCATAATTCACTTCCCCAGAGGCCTGAGACATTCAATTCTTCATTTACTACTGACAGAGCTTCATTTAAAATATCTATAAAATACAGTAGTAAAATGTTGGTGAAGTGGACAAATGAGCTTAAAAGAAGTACATTCAACACCGATTAAAATGTTGGGGCTATTATTTTCTCCTTAATAATTGTTATCTAATGACTCATTAAGTAAATGTGATATTTCGAGCTGCTGACTTTTGGGAACATCATGAGTCCTAAAATTGAAAAAAAAAAATTAAAAAATAAAAATGTTTATAGATTCAAGCACTGGGGACATAATTCATTATAGGCAAACTAGTGTATAGCTTTTGTATGTTTATTTTATAGTCTTATGTTCCTGCAGTTCCTCGTTAGTGGTGAGTGGATTTTCAATAACTTCAGTAGCGTTAACTATTTCTAGTGCCTGTTGAACCGCACTTTGTGCATTAGAACTGATCAACTCTGAAATACAAATTTCAAGTAAGATACAAACAGATATTTAATTGTTTTATTTGTATGCACGTATTTAGAGACTATTATGATTATAACTTGCAAATAATATAGTAATGTCACGAGTTGTTTCAAAATCTTTAATAATTTATACATGAATCCGAAGTGATGACAGAATTTATGTGTAGCATTTTGCAATGAAGAGTAGTATTTCGTAGGACTGTTTTACGAATATAGTGAATGTTTCACGAAAATAATATTAATACTCTGAGTATACTGGTAAAGAGATTTCGATAAACATTTGAGTCAGAATGAAACGGTATAAACAATAATTTATTTACCTTTTAATAGAGCAAGTTCAGCAAGCTTCCTTCCTCTGCTAGCCATGTCACACATTCACATCATGTCACAACATGATTGGTATTGTACATTTCATTGTCAACAAATGAAGATAAGTAGGTGATGCTTGCCAAAGCTCACTGACTGTAGGCATTGAATGAACCAAACTATCTTACGTGAACTAACAATAATCATAGAAGCACTGATGTTAGTCCTTTTCAGATGCTTTGGCATTAAAGAGTGAAGGGACTTACAATCATATGGTCCTCAATATCTCACCTTCTATGAAAAATCCAAAATATATGATAGTATGGCACTAAAGAGAAGTATTTTTTATCAGTAAAGGTGCCAAAATCTCAATTTTCCATTTTTCGAACTTACGATAGTATGGCTCTCAGGTACAGAAATATTATGCTCGCGTCACACTTTGATGGCTGTTGCGTGGTATTACATAATTCTTGGTACCTTGACGCGAAACCTTTCCACAAAGTATCATGAAGTCGTCGACAGACAGAACAACCTGTGTATTTTCTGAATTTTCTTGTAGGTATATAGTAAAAGAGGTAAGATGGCTGCCTTTAGATTTCTGAATTTTCATGGTTGGAAATTTTCTTCCAAAACTGACTCGTAGCGTCACTATGTCACATGATTTTATTTTAGGGACTTTTACTCTGCAAGCGCTTGTTACCCTAATGCACGCATAAACCATAAAAGAAAGTCAAGAATACTCAAGGCTTTTGAGGATAATGAAAGGCGTGCTTTGTTAGATTCAACTAAGCAGTACCTTGTAGCTTTAACTTAGAAATGTTAACATAGTTACAGTTAAAACTTATAAACTAAATACAAGAAAATAACATAAATTGCACATACTGGCATATAATTACAATATCAGAACCATTATTAGCTGTTTAGAAACCCTTTAATATGAGCTGATAACTATTCAGGAGCGAGGACTTAGAGAAATACAAGCTGAACTTAAATCTAAAATTCTATACAATACAATAAAATACACAATGTGCCACTTTAGCAAGCTATATGAATTTATAGAATTAAGAAAAAATTAATGGTTTAACTGTTATACAAGATTACAACTAGCTTAATAACTAAAATATAAAACAAATCATGATAAAATGCCCATTTATTTTGCAGTTTAAACGCTGGTACTTCTCTGATCGAAATCACATTGGTTATTTGATTTAGCCAGGTCCATAGACGATGTCATGCGTTTCCATAGATTATCTTTCTTGTAGATAGAATACTGCTGTTATAGTCCAGTTTCTGTTGAACGGACATTCCCAAATTACAGGTTCCGAAGTATGAATTTCGCCGCACAAGCATTGATTTGATTCTTTCTGCCCGAAAAGTTTTAAGTAGTGCAATATAGACCCCGTCCAGTTATGCAATGAATCATCCCTCTGGAAGATTTGAGGTATACCATCTTCATTCTTTCCACGATGTTTAGGAATATTTCGTAGATCCTTCTTCCAGTTGTACCAGTGTTCCATTCCTGTTATCATTCCTCTGTCAGCATTTCCCTTATCTATAGTTAATTTCTTACAGATAATCTTGTTAACTGCGCAGCTCCTATTGTGTTCCCTCTTCTCAGCCAATAATAGGCACCTCAACGGGAATATACTGAGAGCAACCAACAGGGCATCCATAGGTGTTGTGGCGAACGCTCCTGTAAAACGATTCAAAATTTTCCTTTGCAACATCTTTACATCTTGTGCGGTTTTTAAATAAAGCCGATGTGCCCAGACACTAGCTGCGAAACCGGTGATGAAGGCAAGAAGAATATTATTGTACAATCTTGTCACATTGTATGGTACCGTACTTTTTACCTCTGGCTATAAGTGTGATTTTATTTAAAATGTTAAAAGATTTATCGGTTATGAAGCATAATTGTCTTCTAAATAAATTGTCTTTGTCTAGTGTTAAAGACTTGACACTTCCTATGGGATTACCATTTAATTTTACTGTGGGATCTCTTCTAAACCTGCCGCAAAGGAATACATATTTTGTTTTAATCGTGATATCCGCAGCTTTCTTTACATGCATCCTTTAACTTAAAGCTTCTTTGGCTCGTGTGTCAATCACGTTTGGAGAGTTTCCCCTCAATGATTAACAAGATATTATCCCCATAGCTGTTTGTCCGAAGATTTCCGAATTTTTTCTTAACATACTAAATATGGATTCCAATCCAATATTCCATAAAATTGGTCCAAGTACTGAGCCTTGCGGACATCTCTAATTGCAAAGCCTGGTATTTACGATCCATCCTGGTTTTGCGATCTTTGAAATGTATTTCTCTATTTCGGCAATAGTCTTTAAGAATTACATATCAGTATTTTGTCATTACATATTTCTCAGTTCTTCAAATATTGAGGGTCGTCATAAATTATTAAAGGCTCCATCTATGTTTAGGAAGATTCCAAAAGTATAGGTAGCTATGGAATCTCCGATTAAATCTCAAGAACAATTACAGACATCTTCACATGATTTTCCCACTCTATACTCAAGCTGTCTGTCCGAAACACCCTAATTCAATGTGATGGGGTGTAACTTGTTGCAGACGAGTTTATCTAATAATGTACTCATACTCCTTGATAGAACAATCAGTCAGTAGGTATTGGGTATCGTGGATATATTCCTTTCCTTAAAATTACTAGGTTTGATCTTTTTCATATTTTTGGGATTTTTGCCTTGGTTGAGACACATATTTAAAATTTAAATAGATACAGAGGAAAGAAGTGACTGATGAGCTAAAAATTTCAGTGATTATTCTATTGGGTCTAACGGTCTTTGTTTGCTTCAATTTGATAATTTCTTTGAAGATTTTCTCTATCGTAAATGGTTCGCAGATAGTCCTGCAATCGTGTTTCTCTTCCATTGTTTATTTAAGGCATTGTTGTTCTTCGGTGACATCCACATCCAATTCTAACGGAATGAGGATTTTCAACAGCGCATCGACCGTTTGTTCCCAGTACTCGGTATAAGTCCCATCACTTTTCATTATTGTTGGTTAATCTCTGAAATTTTCTTGAGGCGTCCTGTTCCGTAAACCCCATGAATCCTTCTGCATACAGTCGTCGATAAACTTCTTCCAGGAGCTATCCTTAGTTCGGTTCAATAGTTTTTCATGCGTTTTTATTTCCCTTCGATAAATCAATAGCATCTCCCGCTCTTCTAAAGAAGTTGTTTTCTGCTACAATTTCCTTGTTTTCCGTATATTTCTTTTGTAACGCTGAAGTTTGTCGTTCAAGGGGATCTTCTGTTTCACCACTGTGTGACTGGCAAAAGGGTACGTTGCTGTCATACAACTTGTTATTTTGTCAGTGAAATCATTTGTAGTTTTCTCAATATGTTGTCCCGGTATAATATCAGGTGGTGGTTTAAACATTTCCCTTAAAGATTCCCAATTACATTTATTATAATTGTGAGTCCAATTTGAGGGAATTTGCTCTGGGTTTTGAGTCATCAAATTAAAATAAATTACATTATGATCACTTGTAGTCTGTTGATCTGCAACTTTTCAACCTTATAATAAAGGTTTTGCTTGAATACTTGTTACGGTTTAATCAATGTTTAACTCAACTCCTACACGCCCTATATAATTTGGAAGGCTGTTCGGAAGATTTGCTACTTCAAGTTGGAATTCCATTAAAATGTCTTCAAACTGATTCTTACGTTCATTCAATGAGCAACTCTTTCACCGCGGAGACTTCGCATTTGCATCCAACGTATATACGATCGGAAGAGGGGTTAAGTGATGAAGATAGGTTTTGAAGATATTGTTCAATGTCGTAACTTGGTTGGAAATATCCATTTAGCAAGACGAAATGAGAAGTTTCAAATGCCATTTCAGTACAAATCACATGTGTGCTACAGTAATATGAATGCCAGGATTGAGAACTATATTTGCAGTCATAGGAGGAGTCTCTCTTATTATTGACTTAGACGTAATCGGCATAATAGGAACTGCATTATAACTGATGAAAAGTTTTTGTGTACAAAGAATATCCGCGTTCCACTCTTCCGCTAATTTTTTTAGCTCTTGCATTATAAAACGACTTCTTGCAGCAAGACCCCTAACTTAGTAGAAGAACTCCTTCCTTGATTCCAATGTTCCCCATAGTCCAAAATCTGTTCCAATAATATGTCTTTCTAACAGCGCTTTAAACGTTAGATTTCTTTTTCTTTCTGATCTTTACAAGAATGTTTATTTCGATTTTTGCATACAATGCATATACCTCATAATTATTTTTGCTGAAACATTTTCTTACGCGGCCTTGTTCTACACAATCACTGCACACCTGTTTATCTCTTGAATAGTTTTTTACTACGTGTCCAAGATTTTGGCATCTAAGACATCGCGAAACTACTAAGAAGTCCTTAATAATAATGAAAATAAAATCAACGTACAGACTCCCTCTTCCAATTAACCCCTTCCTAATTTCTTCTGTTACTTCCACAACTTAATGTGCTAATGTTTCCTTCCTTGGCCAAGTTCAAAACGCGGTTGGCTTTATCTCTTTCACTGAGTACTCCTACACGTATTCTTGAAGTGTTTGTAAAATAATCCAATTAGATAGTCATATATGATGACTCTTGGACACCACTTTTTAGGCGAGAGTGAGGTATATATTGAAGACTATTGCAAGGAAGAGCTTGGTGTTGAAGGATAGATGACGAAGCATGAGGGAGGGAGTTCATCAGGCCTCAGGTTTCGAGTGCACCGTGGGTTTCTTTGGGACGTATGACGGGAAGATCTGCCTCATCCTCTGTGGGCCTCAAAAGAACCGTCGAACCTCCCGTCGGACCCGGTCAGAGATGATGTCTTCCTAGGGTTCATCTCTTTGACGCATGTAGTACTCAAGATAGTTTGCGAACACGTCTGCTTTGGTTTGGGGATCATAGACGAGATCTCTGGTGCCTTGAAGGAGTATGTTATATTGGCCTGACCGGTTATGTAGGCTTTTTGCGATCCTCCACGTGTCGCCCTCATCGATGCGCAACCGAGACATCGTCTGCGCCGGCGCTTACACTCGATACTCACGCACTCTGAGACGGACCTGCAGAAATAGTCACCGTAGTAACGCCCGATTTTGCGGCGTGCGTGTCAGTGATACAGTCTCCGTGGCCACCTGAAGCGGCGGGTGAGTATGTAAGGTCCAGTGGAAGGACGTCGAGTGCAAGTGGCTGCGGCTTGTAGCGTTAATTTGTGGGTAGCTCGTTTAACGATGGAGGTGAAGGAGGACATTGTAACCTCCAGGACATCTGTGAATCCAGTCTATGATTCTGGACTTAGGCGGGATGATAGTGCGTATTCAATTACCTACGCCGTCCCAGTTGACCTCAGGACTTTTGAATGTGCTGTCGTAACAACCTGGGTGTTCATCTCTGCCAACACCGGTTTATGATCGGAAAGTAGTGCATTGATTGTGGTGAGAGTGAGGTGCAATGAGGGATGCTTGGTGATCGCTAAGTCGCTGATTGAAGCCAAGTCTCCACCTCGAGGATGTTGGGTGGTTTACCAACGACACTACACTTGAAGCTGTGGATCAATAGCTGTGGGTGAATATTTGTATTACCTCGGCCTTCTGTCCATCGACTGCAGTGCCAGCGAAGTGTTTGACGTTGAGGTCGCCGGCCAGGTAGGCACTCGGATGTAGGGCTAGGATGTATTGGTAGTCACTGGGCACGAACTGCCTTCTAGGAGGATGGTACCCTGAGACCTATAACTTCTTGTCCGCCGAGGTCTAACATCGCTGCTATGTCCTCTAGGATTTGCAGAGGTGAGAGCTGGAAGGGTCAGGTCTCTAGGATCGCAGTGCCGCCTACTGGGTGGCTTTGGCCGTCCCTCTTGTGACAGCCGTAGCCCGGTAATCAGAATCGGAAATCTGTTCGGAGATGTCCTTCACAGACTAAAATTATGTCCAATGCTTGGTGGCTGGCTAAGTAGAGTAGCTCTGTCCCCTGACTAAACAGACCACTCACGTTACGGAACGCGAACTTAAGCGAGGAGTGAAGTCTCTGCGAAGTCAAAGCCTGGGGTTAGATTGAAGTGGTAGTGGTAATGGTGGTGGTAGTGATGGTGGTAGTGGTAGTGGTGGTGGTGGTGGTGATGGTGGGAATCGGGGTAGAAATGGACGGGGTGGTCTGGACGTGGCGTGGTGCCCGTTGTCCGACCCGTCCCGCCTCCATTGAGGCGTAACTTCCTCGCGCTCACTGTCGACGCGTGAGTTGGTGCGGGCCATCATGGGTTTTCGTGCACTCTGTGCCTGAGGGCAGGGTGTGAGTGTAGCTGGCGTTGGTGTTTTATAGGTGTATGCGTGCGCCTCGGGACATCCGTGTGTCACCTGGGAACGGTCGTGCCACCTTAGCGAAGGAATGGTCCGGTCGTGACACCGGGTGCTCCTGACGCTGATGGTGTGCTTCGATGGTGGGCTCCTGTCACTGGTGTTGCCTGGGTGGATTGAGCGAGCTCCTGGGTGGGGCTTCCAGCTGCCACCTCTAGGGCAGCTGTGAATGTCTTGAGGCGATACCAGCATTTCTGGCGGGGCACTTAACGTTAGATGCCTCTGCTCTCCCTTACAATTGGCATTTGTAGGCACATTCGTGAGCGTGCGTGGACACATCTCCTTATAAGGAGATTCGGCTCAGAGAAGACAGTGAACGTTTCTAAAGCAGAAGTGACGGAGTGGTTGAATCCCATACACCGATGGCAATGTGGAGGTCTGCCGGAGCCCCTAGACATTTAGATTTTCACCCAGAGGCAACAGAGGGTTGTGGCACCGTCTATCTTTGCTTCCGGCTTCTGGCTTCTGGCTGCTTAGCTTCTGGAGCGGTTTTGGTGTCCTGGCGGCGTAGGGTACTGAATATACCTCACGGTGTGTGCTCTTTAATCCACCGGTTCTCCCGTTGGATAACCCTAGTTTTGTCCAGGCCAAAGCTGATGAGGCATTTGCACTTCCTTCCCAGGGAAGCTAAGAGGCTCAGATTAGAGGCGGTCAAAACCCCTGTCACTTTTGCTCGTTACTTCTAAGCCACGCCACTTCTCGAGAGTGTGACAACGAGAGACTCTTGCGTCAAGAACTAGTACTCACGAGCGAGGCGACTCGAGTATTCTCGTAGCTACAGGCGAAGTAGGTTGACTTATGATCCGTAGTATAAACTGATCACAAAATAACTAGGGGTCAGAGTTTTAGGTTTTAATCTATTTTGTCCCTTAATAATAAGTTAGAAAGTTTCAAAGTGTCGTTAGAGTGCCCATGTGTGAATGTTATTCTAAAAAAATGAATGGGAAATTAAGGCCTAAAACTTTATAAACATAAGGGTTTTTTATATAACCTCAGTAGAAAATGTATCAATATTTTCTACAGTGCATTTGACTTACAATTTTTATTTAACAGTTTCTTTGGTTTTGTTTTCAGTGTGCATGTGCGAGGGAAGTAATTTGTCACTATCTTTATATTGGTATAGAAATGAAATATACATAAATGACATCTTACGACGCTGAAAGATCGTTTTCTGCCTACAGGAATATATTAAATAACAGAAGAAAATTTGGAAATGTGGATGGTTGTGTACAGCAACAGTGCTGAAATGTGAAGTTTCTTTTATGTGTATGATATATATATATATATATATATATCAAAAATACATAGTGAAGATTTTAGTTAAAATGTTCTAGCACGAGCTTACTGCGTGTCAAATTGCCTTAAATAACAGTACAATATTAATAGCATGCTTCATATTTTCATATGTATTATGTTATAAAAGGCGTTTGTCATCCGTTTTTTAAATGGGAAGGGAAACTGTCTAAAACCCTAGAAACCAGCTAGGAATATTGCTAAAAAAACTAGGAAATTTTCTAAAAATCTAAAGAGGCTAACACAAGATTTGCATTTATAAAAAGCTAAAATTCCGGACCCTAGTAATAACTCAAGAGGACTCGTCGTTTGGCAGTGTGTGTGTGTGTGTGTGTGTGTGTGTGTGTGTGTGTCCAAACGCGTTCACGTCAAACTGTTTAAATCAGCGATATTAACCGTCAATGATGTGCCTATACTTTGTGTTGCTAGGTGTAAATATGTATAACCGAAAATAGAATCAGTTCTTGAAACATAAATGCATTAGAAGTAATAAAATATATTCACACTTATTTGTAACAACAGTGGGGACCATGTACACATACCCGCAGATTCTGTGATACCACATTTCGTTTTTAGCCCTGTGCCTAGCGTGGGTCATTTAAATGTCATCCTTATCCTGGTAGGCTATTTAATTATTAAATCATTTCAGCAAATGAAATAATATAACTTACAAGACTGATTAGGTGAATCTCCGCGCCTTGCATCGCAGTCTTGGTATTAATGAGACGTATGAGTCTTGCAAGTAATCGAGACACTCTTACACTTGTCAAGCTCTCTGATGCCAGCTATGCCTTCAGCTGCCATCTACCGGCTGCAAGAAGCGCGCTTCGCGGCAGCGAGAAACGAGGGAGATAGAAAGCTGACTTGACCGGCACTAGCGCTGATAGTCCTTCATGGTTTTCGTCTGGAAGACAAAGCGGCTATTCCGCCGCGGCACCCTACATGCCCCCGATAGGGTCAGTGACCTGTTTTAGAATGCCCGCCAAGTCCCGAAAGTCGTTCACGATGATCGGCGGGAGATTCCGTCTAATCTGCCCCGGCTGACCGGAGGTCGAGCACTTCGATGTCAGGGAGGGGGTACGGTCTCGCCTTCTGCGGGTGCACTGCGTTTGCCAAACAGGCTCGCCCTCTGCCTCTGTGGAAATGTCAGACGAGCTGGCATCGTCATCTTCCATAGTGGAGTCGGTGTGCATGACCTCGGTCATGTCGGAGGTGGTAGGAATATGCGCGGTATTTCGTTCACTGCGTCTGGGCGGCCGCCGAATTTTGCCTATCACGTTCGATGCTTATGTCTCAAAGAGAACTCTAGGTGGTGCCGTTTTTGGCGGTCTCCAAGGTTTGTTCTAGCCATGATCACCCTGCGGGCATAATGGCGAGAACGATTGGAATTTGCAGGCCTATTCGAAATCGTGCCTGCTAAGGGGGCAGCACCAGTGCATGCTATTGAGCAGGCTCGGGCCTGCTATTGGGGTGGGGGTTCGGGTGGTGGATGGTATACTTTTTGGATATGTTTCACTGTATCCGGGGGTGCAGCGATGCTCAAAGACTGCTGACTAACCCCTTAACTGCAGTAACGGGTGCGTAAAAGCCTGACCAATAGAGGGCCGACCAGCTAGGTGCGCCTAGATGTCCGGAGACGTTTGTGGCATTATTGGTCACCCACCAATAATGCTGACGTTGGTTGGGTTGGTGTGTTTCACCAGAAGCTGCCCTTGCGGATCGTTTCACTCTAGAGGTAAAGACATCCCATTGGAGCTACCGTAAGCTGCTATTTTTAAAAAACTAAGCTGCTCTCTATAGTATTGGCTGTGCTGTAGGTACGACTCCTAGTGGCCACTGTAGCACCGCTTAACCGAAGTTAAGCAGCATCGACAGGGGTCGCAAGTAGATCCCACCGGAGTCGGAAGTCAATTACTGTGACTGCATGCATCGGGCATTGGGGGGAGGGGTCCTACACCCGCCGTCCCCGGTAGCGATCAATCGCAGAAACTAACTCGCCTCAACATGCAAATGCTGGTGAAAAGTTTTTCTCGTATTAGTGAAAAGCTTTCCAGCAAGAAAGACAAAGGACAAAATGGGACGGAATTCGCATAAGGACCCCGGTTATAAGCCATGCGTTAGTACTCATGCTGGCATGTTAGCATGAGAGCGTGTCAGAGGGATTGCTGGACGACACTTCTGAAGAAATCTGAGTGGCACCCAGTGATTAATGTTTAGATGAGATGAAGTTAGTTGATAAGCGGACACTGTATTTTGATAAAAACTCTAAAAAAAAAAACAAAAAAAACCGGATAATATATATAGGTGTAGCTGATTTCACGTAAGCCGCCATCCCGAGATCTACGTGTGAGGAAGAACGTAACCAAGGTGGGTGCAACCACTCCCTCATTGGTGTAATGGTTACCATGCTAACTTCATACACCCAAGGTCACAGGTTCAAACCTGGCGGAGGGTGATGAATTTTTTCGGTCGTAAAAATATCAACATTCGGAAAAGAAGTAAAGTCGTTGGCCCCGTGTCGTAGATTTACGGCACGTAAAAGCATCTGAAGCCTTATATAGAGGCCTCTGAGGAAAATTAAGCGGTATTTCACGCCCAGTATAGAATGGGAGGCCTAGAACCGCAGCAGCTTAAGAGGGTCCATAAATAAAACTCCATTTGATTTAATTCCTCTTTCCCTTTGGAAGCACGCGAGACATTACAAGAGTGTACGTTCGAAGCAGGTCCCGGGAACGAAATCCCGCAGACGATGGACAACGTGTGTATAGTGGTCGTTCAATGCAGTATTAAAAAGAAAGGGAGGGTAAATGATGGATGCGTAGGCATGCACTTAAGGTAACAGTCATAGTTAGAGAGTAGGACAGCCGCGCCGACATCGCCGAGGGGATTCTGCAGACTCCGCGTAGAGGCTCACAACTGGGCTGGTCAGAAAAGCTCCAACAACCATAAGAATGACCTGACTATGGACGGCGTCAAACCTTCTTACTACAGATGGACGTGCTGAAGAGTAAACAATACCTCCATAGTCTATCTTGGATCGGATCAGTGAACGATAAAAACGCGGCAATACTGTCCGATCCACTCCCCAAGATTTGCTCCTGAGTACCTATAAAAGAGTAAGAGAACGGTCACATCTCGCTTTCAGTTGTGCTATATGTGGTGACCAGCAAAGTTCGTGATCGAACACCAACCCAAGGAAGCTAGCCTGATGTGCGTATAGAAGTAAATCTGGACCGAATTGGAGAGTAGGTGACGTTCGCCACCTACAGCGCCAGAAGTTAATACAGCGTAACTTCTCAGTTGAAAACCGAAAGCCACTTTCGGAGCTCCAAGAAGAAAGATTGTCCAAACCCTGCTATAAACGCGTTCCAAAAACGGCGTATGCTGAGAAGTACAAAAGATGGCAAAGTAGTCTACGAATAAGTAAGAGACCCCTGTGAGAATACATTGCGATATAGAAGTATTTGGTATAGAAAGCCGCGTCACACATAGTACATACCCCTACGGAACTCCATTATCTTGAACAACAGAATGCGAAGAAAATAGAGCCTACCCTTGCTCTGAAAACCCGGTCGCTCATAAATTCCTGAACGAACAAAGGTAAGCGCCCACGTATATTCCAATTGTGGAGGGAACGTAATATACCTGCTCGCCAACACGTGTCATTGGCTTCCTCGAGGTGAAAAACTATCCCGATTCTTTGATAGTTCTTGAGAAAGTCATCCATAATCTCGGCGATAGCGAAACGAAGTGGTCAGCCGCTTAACGACGTCTTCAAAAACTGCACTGGGTATTAGTCAGTAAATTGTGGCATTCTAGCCACCATATTAACCGTCCATTGAGCATGCGTTCCATCACCTTGCAAACGAAATTATTGAGGGAAATTGGATGATAGCTAGAAGGAAGATGTCGGTCCTTTCCAGGTTTAAGAACAGGAATGACGGTGGCCTCCCGCCTCTTTTCTGGAAAGTTGACGTCAACCCAGACACGAGTATGTACCTAGAGTAAGAAAGCCTTGCCACTAGGAGAGAGATGTTGCAACATTTGAACGTGGATGCCTTTTGGCCTTGGTGTAGAGTGTCGCGAAGATGAGAGTGCATTGTCTAGCTCCACCATGGTGAAAAGCCGATTATAATCTTCAAGGTTTCCAGACCGAAAAGAGAATCCTTAAGATTCCACCTGAGACTTAACTGTAAGGAACACAGGGGTAATTTTCTAAGCTAGACACCTGAGCGTAAGCACTGCCTAAAGCGTCCGCCATGGCCAATGTACTAACAACAGCTTCACTAGGTGTTTTGAGATCGGCGATCGACATATAGGTCGATTTTCCCATACATTAGAGGAAAGTGTATTGCGATTAAAAGAAGCAACAAACTTGCTCCACGATTGTTTTTTGCTATCCTTAATAACTGGTGGAGTTTTAGCACGCATCTTCTTATACTGTATCAGGATCTCTATTGCTGGGCGACGCTGGGAAACCCTGAGAGCACGCCTACGAGCTCGAATGGCATTCCGGCAGTGATAGGTCCACCAAGGAACCGGAAATCGACGTGGTAGCCAGTCGACGACCATGGAATAGGCTGCACAGAAGCAGCAAGAATTGTTGCTCTGAGGTATGCGACTAAAACGTTACGGATTCGTGCTCGTTGTAGGTAAAAATGGCTAAACGGGAAAAATAGTTCCAGTTGACTCGCATTAAACGCCATCTAGGCATGTATGTGGAACATACGTGTTGTGCTAAGAGATTGATAGGAATGAGGACGTGGTCACTGCAGTGTAAATCAGAGATGATATTCCAGCGGAAGAGGAGGACAACAGGCTCTATCGAGGTGGGAAAAACTGTGAAATGCGACAGATAGAAATGTAGCCTCTCTGGTGTTCAGGAGGGCTAGGTTATTGTGGTCCAAAAGCAATTAGCTTACCTCTTGCACAAGCCCGAGAGGAGCCCCAAAGTTGATGAGTGGGCATTCACGACCCCACCAACAGAAATGGTGTTGGTAACTGGGAGACGAGGTCTTCCAACTCGGTGCCTAAGAGGTCATTAGAAGGAGGCAGATAGAAACTCCAACGGTAAATCTGGCAGAGGGCAGCGTAATCCTTACAGTGACTGGTTGGATATCTGACAGTAAAAAGACGGAATCAGCATATGAGCTTTATAGTGCCCCCATGTGCTGGAACACCCTTTTCTGGTGATAAATCACACCGCATAGAAGAGAAGTGCCTCAAACTCAAATTATCATGAGCACGGAGCTTCGTCTCTTGGAGGCAGACGACTAAAGGCTGGTGTACGTTGTGCATCAGTTCAAGCTCCGCTCGATGGGTTCGAATGCCACGTATGTTCCAGTCTAGTATAGCCATGATATTTGTGATGGAATATGTTCTAAATAGAAAGACTTTTCTGCAAACTGGCTGGTGCTGGTCGGTTTAATTTATTCTTTTAGTCGTTGGACTAACACTCTTTCCAGGAGCACGATCCTGCAGGCTACGCACTGTTCCCTGGCAGTGAGGGCAGACCCACCTGTTCCATCTCCTCCACATGGGAGAACCCCTTACCAATAGAAAATTTCGGTTCGAGGACCTCGAAACGATTTTGTGTACTCATCGCCGAAGATGGACGTCGCTGATCGGTGCTCTTCCCAGAAGGTTTCTCAGAAGAGGATCCACGTGGAGGATGACGGTGACTTTCACTACCCTTGGGTGTTTTGGGTGCAGACGTATGACACTCTTTAAGGAAATCAGTCCTAACGTAGCTTGTCTTGAAAGTTCTTGCTGGTATAAAATACGCTACGGTTTTGCCGGTCTTAATGCCAGAGGTCGACGGTTGGGGTGACAATTGCTGTCGAATATGCCTTACATTGGCGAATTGGCGGATGTTGATGCCGGCATGGATGTGAATGTTAAGGTCTTCGGTAGTACTGTGGCAACGATGATATTTTCCGCATGTGTATCCCCGTTGATATCGCCGGTCTGTGTTGCGATTTCCCGCTTCGGTACCGGTATGGCTGTACCAGAGCTGTAAGAACCTAGCCGGGGTACAGAATCTTGTCGCATACGCAAGAGCTTGCGGGCTCCGGAGAAAGACACCTTCTCTTTCACCCGAATATCCTAGAGAGCTCTCTCTTCAGGAAAATGGGTGAAATTTCGCGAACTAGATGGATGTTCCCCACTGCAGTTCACACAAGATGGACCGGTAGCACAATCCCCATAGTGGAATACGTCGCCACATATTGCACATGTAGATTGATCAAAAAAAATTCGCGGTTATGCCCAAACCGCTGGCACTTGTAACATCGTAAGGGGTTGGGAATATAGGGCCTAACCTCGGTCACTTCTTACTCCGCCTTAATCCTTTGAGGAAGAGCTACCCGATCAAAGGTGAGGAACAGAGTGTGGATTGGCACAAAACCACCGTGTTTTTTTGTTTTTTTTTTAACAGTACCGGAGTCTGATCATGACTCCGGCGCTGTATCCCCTATTTACACCCCCGCTGTATGATTGCTGGTTTTACTGTTCCTGTTTTACACAAACATATACACATTGCACAAACATATAACACCCATGCCCAAGGCGGGACTCGAACCCACGATCCCCTGCCCACGAAGCACTAAAGCTAGACGCCTTAGCGAGCGTAGCCATGGGGACCGGCACCGTTAACTTTCGCTGAACCCTACAAACGGAAGTTACGCCTTGTTCTGCCAGATCCTCTTGAAGCTCCTCATTGGACAAACCGTCAAATGCGCGTGTGGTGATAACGCCAAGCGAGGAGTACAAGGTCCTGTGCTTTTCGACTTTAACCAGGTAGCTGTCCAACAGTTTCGCCTTAAGTATTTTCGCTGCCTGGGAGGCTAAAATTGCCTAAACAAGGAGTGCTCCATTTCGGGCCCTAATACATGATTTAACCCGGCCAGTAATTTTGTTGAGACTCTTTAGTATTGCGAAAGGGCTGACGTACGTAAAGGTTTTTCCTTACTCTGTTCTGAATACAAATAAGTAGCGAGAACCATCGGACTTAGCTACTTCTTTCCCAACTAAAACATTCTTTTTTGGTTTAGTTTTTTCCATAAAAGATGTGGTTTAAATTCATCCCTTGGTGCTCTCCCCGCACCAAAGAGGCCAACAAGGGATCATCCTTTCTGGGGTCACAGGGCTACTCAGGGGATATAGAGGGCTCGCCGTCCACTCTCTCTAGTTTTCGGTATAATACCTAGTTCCTGTCTGTGTTCTAGGTCTGGATTAGTATGTAACCGCCTGTTTTGGCGAAGAAGAAACTCACGTAGTATATTCGGTAGGGCACCCTTCATGGTTACTGAAAACTAGAATGTTCAGGCTCAGATACACAACCCTCAGCCAACAAATATTTCTTTCCACCGAAACGGGTCTGCACGTACCGCCTACACATTGGTGAGCATTTCTACCTACTCCCTCATCACTAAGACGAATTTACACCGAGAGGTTTAGGGCTGACTCGCATCTTCGGGTGCGCCAAACCAGTACTTGCCGGTGTAGGTCCCTGGAGGAAGAAGTTAGTTGTTCGGGGTGTAGGATATCTGATGGGGCGACTTTAGATACTTTAGCAGTGATACGAAAGCACTTGCTCTAAAAGCTATGGAGTCGTTGTATGTGTGAATAGGCCATAAAATTTGCGCAACTGAGCGATGGCCTTGTTTTGCGTAATTTGTATCTGATCCTTCACGTAAGTCCTTGGTTAATATGGAGGCCTAGGTATTTAAAGGGGTCGGCCGAGCTAATTTTGTTTCCAAAGAGAGTGAGAGGTTGCAAACTGTGCTATGGATGTCGGTGTTGAGGGGTTTTGTGAGTGTGATAGCATGGCAGTTGCGGGCGTTAACTTTCACCGGCTAAATTCTTAGCCAATCAGTTAGTGCATCTAGGGCTCTCCGGAGGTATCTCTCAATAAGCCTCAGTTTTGTCGATTGAGTCATAATGACCGTGTCATCAGCGTGGAGGAAGTACCAAACAGGGTGCTCCTGAGGTAGGCCGTTCATGTAAATATTGGATACTACCGGACAGAAAACGCTTCCTTGAGGCACCATGATCAGGGTTGGTCTCGAGCAGGATTGGGGTGTTCACTACGGAAATACATTGGCGCTCTGCAAGGTAATTTGGTATGAGTTTAAGCACTCAGTCTGAGAAGGTAGTTAAGGATTTTCATAGGAGATCCTGGCGCCTAATTCTATGAAAGCGCGGGCCGCGCCGTGGCCAAGTGGTTAGACCACTTGACTCTCACCTAGATGGCCGGGGTTCGATCCCAAGTGACCGCACGTGAGATTTGTGGTGGACAAAGCGGCGCTGGGGCGGGTTTTCTCCGGGTACTCCGGTTTCCCCCGCCATCGCATTCCACCGGTGCTCCATCATCATTCATGTATCATCAGTGTCACCGCCTGCGGTGCCATAAGTAGTTAAAGCGGGCGTTAAGCACTACAAAAAAATATATGAAAGCGCGTTATATATCTAAGAATAGAGCGCGAGCGGATCTATTGATGTTGAAACCATGACTAATAAACTCTGAAGCGCATAGAAGTTGTAGGGTTGTGGAGAGTTGGGAGCGGGAATCGAGCTGTTCGGGAATAAGTATGTTGCGTTTTGTGTTGTGCGCATTTAGCCGTTTTACAATGACTTCTTCAAGTAGCTTTCTAAGTGTGTTTAATAAGCTGATTGGCTGGTAGTTGTCCAGCTGGGTTAGGTCCCTGTTAGCTTTAGGAAACTGGAAGACATGGGCTGTCTTCCATTGCTGAGGGAAGTGTTCGGAGAGAAGTACATAGTTGAAGATGACGGCTAGAGACGTTATTGCCTGAAGTGGGAGGTTTTTGAGTGCGGATATCGGAATTTTGTCCCCTAGGGGCCTACTACGGTAGGTACGCATTTGGCACACCCAGGGTCCTGAGCCAACCTTGATTTCATCGTACGGGCAGCCTGTAAGTGGTGAGAAAGTCAGTAGGTAAAAATGCCCACCGAAGTGTTGGCCGTGCATGGTGACCTGTGTCGGTGGAAAGGGATATCCTAGTTGGTTTAGGGTTGGGTATCTGATCCTGAGCTTCTGATTTTCAGTATCTCGGGAGGGTGCGCAACCTAATACACCACGTTGGTTTTTGCTTCGCCTAAACGGGAGGCTAGGTACTAACCCACCCCTAGTCAATCGGCCAGGAGTAGGTAATATACAGAACTCCAAGGAGAGTGGGGCGGCCAGCCTGCTATATCCCCTGTGTAACCCTATCACTCCAGTGGGCTGACCCCTCGTTGGGCTCCATGATGGGGGATAATATTTTATACAATTTTTATGGCAAACTCAAAACATAAAACTAATGTAGTCAGTGGAAAAAAGTAGTCGATTTAAGTGGACCTCGCGATTCAGTTGTATTCAGAATAGAGGAAGGAAGAAACATTACGTCCGTCAGCCCAAAATGGTCTCGACAAAATTGCTGGTCCGGTTAAATGTTGCGCTAAAGCACTAAATGGAAATCTCCTAGTCAAGGCAATTTCAGCATCTCAGGCAACGAAATACTTAATGCGAAACTGTTAGGCAACTACGCGGTTAAGGTCGAAAATCACAAGACTATGAACTCCTCGTGTGGCATTTTCACAACCCGCGCATTGGACGGTTTTTCCAATGAGGAGCTTCAAGACGATCTGGCAGAACAAGGCGTAACATTCGTTTATAGAGTGGGGCGGAAAATTAATGGTGGTTTTATACCAACTTGTACACTGTTCCTTAACTTTGATCGGGTAGATCTTCCTCAAAGGATTAAGGCGCGGCACGAAGTCCTATATTCCTAACCCCTTATGGTGTTACAAGTGCCAGCGGTTTTGGTATACCTGCGAACTTTGTTTTGTTCGGACTACGGGTGCAATATGTGGAGATTGCGCTACCCGTCCATCTTGCGTGAACTGCAGTGTGGCTATCCATCTAGTTCCCGAGATTGCCCCTGTTTTGCTGAGGAGAGGGCCATCCAGGAGATACGGGAGAAAGAGGGGTTGTCCTTCTCCGTAGCCCATAGGCTCCTGCATATCCGATAACCCTCTGCCCCGCGATCCGGTTCTTACATCGGTGGTACAGCTAAACCGCTACCAAGCAGGACATCGCCACTCAGACCTGCGATATAACGGGGCTACAATTGCGGAAAAGGTCATCGTTGCCACAACTCCACACAAGACCTCAACATCCACATTCACATCGGCATCACCGTCCGCCAAATCCGCTAATTAACGGCATATTCGAGAACAACTGCCACCCCAACCATCGACCTCTAGCAACAACCGTTGCGTATTCTGTAGCAGCAAAAAATTTCAAGACAAGCTATGTTAGGACTGACTACATTAAAGAGCGTGATACGTCTACACCCAAAACACCTAAGGGTAGTAAATGTCTGTGACATTCTCCAAGTAGATCCTCCTCTGAGGAACCTTCTAGGAAGAGGTCCGATTGGCGAAATCCATTTTCACCTATGAATACCAAAAATCGGTAGCAAGTCCCCGAACGGAAATGTTATACTAGTAAGGTTCCTCCCATGTGGAGGAGCTGGAACAGGAACATTCTGCCCTCACTGTATGAAGCAGTGCACAAGTGGCAGGATCATGCTCCTGGGAAAAGCTTTTAGTCCAACTGCTAAAAAGCATAAATTAAGCCGACCAGCACCGGCCAGTATGCAGAAACGCATTTCTATCTAGAACATATACCATCATAGAGATCATGGCTAACCTGTAGTGGAAAATACGGCGGCTTCGACCACATTGAGTAGAGCTTGAACTGGTGCTCAACGCGCACCAACCTTTAGTCGTCTGCCTCCAAGAGACAAAGCTCTGTGCACAAGATAATGTTACATTTAGGCATTATTCTTTTGTGCGGTTTGATTTATTACCAGAAGAAGGTGTTCTAGCAAATGGGAGCACTATGATGCTTATCACAGATGATATATATGCTGACTCCGTCTCCTTACAGTCTGACCAGAAGTCAGTTGCTATAAGGGTTACGCTGCCCTCGGCCAGCTTTACCATTTGTAGTATCTATCTGCATCCTTATAATGACCTCTCACGCACAGAGTTAGAAGACCTCGTCTCCCAGTTACCGACACCATTTTTGTTGGTGTGGGACGTGAATGCCCACTGCCCGCTTTGGGGCTCTCTCGGGCTGGTGGGAGAGGTAAGTTAATTGCTTATTTTGGACAACAATAACCCTTCCCTCCTGAACATCAGAGTTCTCCACAGTTAGTAGTTAGCTTCCGCTGGAATATCATCTCTGACCTACACTCCAATGACCACTTTACCATTCTTGTATATCGATTAACAACACAGGTGTGTTCCACATGTATGTTCCACATGTATGTTTCACATGTATGTTTCACATGTATGTTTCACATGCATGTTCCACATGGCGTTTAGAGCAAGCCAACTGTAACCTTTTCTCCCGTTTGGCCATTTTTACATACAACGAGCACGACTCCGTAAATTTCTTAGTCGAACTCACAGCAACAATTCTACCGCTGCTGTGCATTCGATTGGCCCACTACGTGGATTTCCGATTCCCTGGTGGACCGATGGTTGGCGGAATGGCGTTCGTGTTCGTAGGCGTGCTCTCAGGGGTTTCCAGCGTCGCTGGAGAACCTGATAATGTTTAAGAAAATGCATGCCAAATCTCTGCAAGTTATTAAGGATGGCAAAACAAAATCGTGGAGCACGTTTGTGGCTTCCTTTAATCGAAATACACCTTCCTCTGTTGTATGGGATATTTGAGGCGTGTAGCCGGAAAATCGAATCATATACCCCTCGCCGGTCTCAAAACACCTGCTGGAGCTGTGCTTAATACATTTGACGTTGCGAACACATTAGGCAGTACGTTTGCTCATGTGTCCAGCTCAGAAACTTATTCCTCCGAGTTTCTTACAGTTAAGGCTCAGGTGGAATCTCAAGGCTTCACAATTCGGTCTGGAAACCTTGAAGATTATAATGGCCACAATGGTGGAGCTAGACAATGCACTTTCAATTTCGTGACACTCTACACCAGGACCAGATGGCATCCACGCCCAAATGTTGCAACATGTCTCTCCTGGAGGTAAGCCTTTCCTACTTGAGATTTATAATGGTATCTGGGTTGACGCCGTTTTTCCAGACAAGTGGCGGGAGGTGACCGTCATACCTATTCTTAAACCTGAAAGGGACCCACAACTCCCTTACAGCTACCGTTCTATTCCTCTCACCAGTTATGTTTGCAAGGTGATGGAACGCATGATCAATTGACCGTTCGTGTTGTGGCTAGAATCTCACAAGTTACTAACACCCAGTGCGACTTTCGAAGACGTTATTCAGCAGTTTACAGCCTCGTTTCACTATCGACGCAGTCATGGACAGCTTTCTCAAGAATTATCAAACCGACGAGATATTTTCGACATCGAGAAACCTTATGACACATGTTGGCGAGCAGATATACTACGTTCCCTCCACAAATGGAATATATGTGGGCGTTTACTGGTTTTTATTGAGGGGTTTATGAGACCGGATTTTCCAGGTGCGATTTTTTCGCATTCTTTTATTCAAAACAACGCAGTTCCACAGAGGTCTGTACTAAGCGTGACGCTGTTTGCTATAACGATTAATTCTATATCACAATTTGTTCCCACAGGGGACTCGTTCTGCTTATTCCGAGACGATTTGGTATCTTTTATACTTCTCAGCGTACGTCGTTTTTGGAACGCCGTCACCAGCAGTGTTTGGACAATCTTTCTACTTGGAGTTCGGAAAACGGCTTTCGCTTTTCAACTGAGATGTCACTCTGTGTTAGCTTCTGGTGCCGTAGGTGGCCAATACCAGATTTACTTCCATACGCAGATCAGGCGAGATTCCATGGGTTGGTGTTCAATCGCAAGCTTTGCGGGTCACCACATATAGCACAGTTGAAAGCGAACTGCGACATTTCTCTTATTCTTTTATGGACACTAAATGACATATCTTGTGGACCAGATCGGACAGTGATGCTGCGTCTCTATCGTGCTCAGAACCGATCCAAGTTAGACTATGGATGCATTGTTTACTTTTCAGCACGTCCATCTATGCTAAGAATGTTAGACACACCCCATAAGCAGGGCATCCGTGTGGCTGTTGGAGCTTTTCCGACCATTCCAGTTGTGAACCTCTAAGCCGAAACATCAGAACACCGTCTGCGATGTCGGCGGGATGCCCTGCATTCTAACTATGTCTGTAACCTCTGGTGACTGCTTGCGCATGCATCGTTCACTCCCTTTTCTGATATTGCATTGGACGACCACTATAAACACCTATTACGTTGTCCAACGCCTGCGGGATTTCGTTTCCGGGAGCTGCTTAGAACGCATGATCTTGCAATGCTTCGCATATTTCCTTGGGGGGAGAGGGTTCACATACCTTGGTTACGTGCTTCCCCTACGTGGATCTCAGGATAACAATTTACGCGAATTCCGTTACGCCTATGTGTAGTATCCGCTCTTGATTTTTAGGATGTTTATCAAAATACAGTGGGCCGCGGTGAATACGGTTTTTAACGTTTTGTCCAAAGAGACATATGCCTTAAGATTTTAGTTTGATTTTGATTTTATAGATTTGACGGCAGAGTCAAATCAATAAAATGGAGTTCTATGTGAGGCTTTTAGATATTTTATCACTTTTGCAGATTGCATCCTCCGTTTTAATAATATTCACACCCTTTTCTCTCCATTGTTTTATTTGTATAGGTTATATATGTCACGTTAGCTGTTCTTTTATTCTCTGAATCATTTAAATTGTGTTTTTGATTCCTGCTTCCTTGCGGGGCTTTTCTTGAGTTCTTTTAAAGGTGTTTTTATTTCTGGTTCTAGCCGAGATTATATTTTCTGAGGGTCCTAATAACCTCTGTCGTTGATCGCCCTTGAACATAAATCATCATTTCGGAATGTTATCTGGTCCTAGGGCTTTCTGAGAGGAGAAATGTCTAACGAGTCGATGGATTTCAGACGTCTTGGTTTGCCGTATGTGATTAAGTGTTTTTATTGTTGTGAACTACCGTGTGATGGTGTGTGTTTCCTGCATGCACACAGGCAAGAAGACTTATCATTGGGTGAAAAGTGTGGATTTGGTTGGCATTAACGAGCGTTTCCGCTTTCTACTGATCGGAGGTGGATATGTTGTTGTTATTGTGATGCAGGGAAGGAATTTGCGGAGTTTCCTGAAAAAAAAAAAAAAAACGCTTCCATAAGACCCAAACTGAAGTTCGTTTAGTTTCAAGAGCTTTTAACGTTTCGTTCCCTAGTTGAGTGACTAAGGTGGAAGTGAGATTGCGTAGTCTGTCGTTGAGACTTTTGAGGTTGTCGCAGTCTGCGGGGTGCCTGGATTTTTGCCATATACGGCATGCCTTATAACACTCGTCGGTGAGCGCCCTGATGCTGAATGAGTTGGGAGGAGCTTGAGCTCTGGGCCAGTTAAGGACAGCTTGAGGGATTGCGAATTTGGTCGTAGTCTCGATATGCAATATTGATTGCTCCAGGTCGGCAGGTTTGTTGACCACCGGATCGTTCACATTTGTGTTTATGATTTCCTGGAATAGAGGTCAGTGGGATTGTAATTGTAGAGAGATGGAGGTTGAAAGTAGCTTGGGGTACCTTTTATGGTGATTAGCAGAGGTAGGTGATCTGAGGAGAGGTAATTAATAGATTAGATTGGATAACGGGAGTTAGTAGGAGTCTTGTTGACCTCCTGCACGTCAGCTTAAAAGGTTTATTGTACTACCCCATCGGAGCGGGCTCGTTGTAAACAGGGAAAATCCCTTCCTTTCCAGGAATGGACAGTCAAACAGAATATGTGAGGCAGTTTCCTCTTCCTTTTTGCACATTCGACAGATGGGTTCATCTTTATATTTGCCCATTCTGTGTAAATGTTTCCTGAAGTGATCATGTTCAGTAATCAGGGCAACCACACTTCTAATCCCCACCTCGTCCAGTTTGAGCAATTATAGGGAGAGAAAGTTGTTCGGACTGAAACCAGTAGCTTGGCTAGTCTTGGCCCTGTATAAGTTTAAACCTAAATTGGCTTCTATCCTTAATCCAAGTCGTAACCGAGGTTTTAGCAGTACGTATACGGACACCATCCACGGGTTCAGGGTCAACAAAGGATGTCTCTACGCCTTTTTTACCTAACTAGTCCACTTTCTCGTTTCCTTGAGTTCGTTGATGCCCGGGCGCCCACCACAATTCTAATTTATTGCAGGAGAACAGCGCGATCAGGGCATTCAGGATATTTCATACCAGTTAACATTTAACCTGGTATGAAGACAGTGCTTTTAGAGAATTCGTTTACCGTGGTAGCCCTATTCTAATCCTCTAAGAACACAGTTCAGGATGGCAAACACTTCTGCCTGAAACAGTGTGCAACATTTTCCAAAACTTATGCTAGTAAATATCCTTGGAGATAGGCCATCTATGCCTGCAACTGATCGATTCCCTATACGGGCTCCATCCATAAACCACACAAGTTGGTCACGTATTATATCAGGTGTATTTCTCCATTCCAATCATCTCGAGAACCAAAAGTTGCCTTGAATGGAAGAAAGAGTGCTGAGTGCCCATGCGGTCAGACGTCATGCTCAGTAATAGAATATTTCGGAATTTCAGAATGGACGTGTGTCCAGTTATGTTCCTCCATATTCCTGTGTGCATTAAACGGCAAGCAATGATTCCGGCTTTCGTTTTTAAACATATGTCAATAGGCGGGAGACCAAACAGTCTCCAACGCAATAGTAGGTTGCTTCTGAAGGCCCCCGGAATGCATAGACATGCCTGTCACTGTAGCTTAGTATGTTTATCTGCTACGGTAGATTGAAATGTTTTTGCTACCAAATTTTAGCGTCATGTGATACTAGGTACCTGACCATTGTAACATACAGCCAATGACTAATGTGTGGTTGTAGGCCCCAGGTTGTTCCGATAGTGCGCCTGGTGGTTCACAGGGACCATCTGGCCCTACGAAGGACTTTTCTATGTAGACATTCCAAGTCAGTTTCCTATCTAGTGTAATGCCCAGATGTTTAACCGACTCAGAATACTCCAGGAGTGAGTCACCAGGCCTAAGACACCTTACCAATAGCAACATTTTTGCTGGAGCACTTCGTAAAGATTTGAGGTACGGCGAAGATGGTGGTCGCCGATCTATGCTCCCTTAGAAGAGGATAGTGACTTTGACTCTTTATTCCCTAGGATGATTTGGGAGAGGACTTTACCGTTTGCTTCAGCAAGTTGGTCCTAATGTACATGATCCTCAAATTCTTTGTTGGTGCAGAATACCCTATGGATGTACCGGTGTTATTGCCCGAGGTCGACGGTTTGGGTGACACTGTTGCCGGTCTACTCTTTTCGGTGACGGATTTGGCAGATGGTGGTGCCGACGTAGACGGTGATGTTGAAATCTTTGGTAGTGGCCTGGCTATAAGAATCTTTTCTGACATGGTGGCCCGTTTATATCGCAGATCTGTGTCGCGATTTTCCGACACGGTACTGTTTAGTTGCAACGGAGCTATGGGTAATGGATCGCGGAACAGAGGGTTGGCGGAGGCGCAGAGGCTTAACAGCTTCTGCGAAGAACACCTTCTCTCTCATCCGTATCTCAGGGATTGTTCAATCCTTCGCAAAGCGGGGGCAATTTAGGGAACTAGATAAGTGTTCCCATCTGTAATTCACACAAGATGGAATGGTAGTACAAGTTCCATCGTGCGATGCCTATTCAAATATAGCACATGTAGAATGACCAGTACAGAATTCATTAGTATGCCCAAGCTGCTAACTCTTGTAACAACTTAGTGGGTTCGGAGTATAAGGCTAGCCTCAATAGCTTCACAACCTTTTTTAAACTTTTGAGCGAGATCTACCCGAGCAAGCATAAGGAACAGGGTACTGGTTGACGCGAATTCACCATTTACCTTCCGTTGAACCCTATATATAGATGTGACGCCTTGGTGTGCCTGATCCTCTTGAAGCTCCTCATTGGACAACCCGTCGAATGCACGGGAGGTGATAACGTCGTGCGAGGACTTCAACATCTCGTGCGGTACGACCTTAACCGAGTAGCTGACTTAAATATTGGCTTTTAGTGTTTTTCCTGCCTGGGATGCAGCAAATGGGTCTACCTGGAGGGTACCATTGCGCTTTCTAATACAGGAGTGAAGTGGACCAGCAAAAGGGCTAACCGACGAAAACTTCCGACCTTCCTAGGGCCTAGTTATTACTAAGAAGAGAGGACCAGTACACACGACTACTTCTTTTCCAATTACTAATTTGTTGTGTTGTTTGCCATAAATATGGTAACAAATTTCATCCCCAGTGCTCCTCACCCACCACGGAGCGCAAAGAGGAGTCACAACTGGGGAGACAGAGAATATAGCGGGAATGCAGTCCCATTCACCCTGGAGTTCATTGGAGTACCTAGTCCTGGATGATTCACTAGGCGCAGGTTAGTCCCTAGCCTCCCGTTTAGGTGAAGCAGAAATCACAGTTATGTATGAGGTTATGCACTCTCCTCTGTTACTGAAAGACAGAAGCCGAGGCTTAGACACGCAACCCTCAACCAACCAGGATATCCCTTTTCACCGACACTGGACTCCACGCACGGCCTACAAATGGTTTTGCGTATTGGTGGTCTGACTCCCTCACCATACTCACCCTGCCCCCACGAGGAAATCAGGGTTGGCTCGGGACCCCAGGATTGCCAATGCAAAATGAGCACTTTTATCCCAAATATCAGACACTTTAAAATTGCTTACTATGGACAACATTTCTGCATTAAAATTGCATATTCTGCTAAACTTTGCCCCTTAGTAGTAGTAGTT
The DNA here is from genome assembly GCA_030762935.1 of Hymenopus coronatus. Taxonomy (NCBI): domain Eukaryota; kingdom Metazoa; phylum Arthropoda; class Insecta; order Mantodea; family Hymenopodidae; genus Hymenopus; species Hymenopus coronatus. The sequence continues at coordinate 314,870,360 of CM060900.1, read as the reverse complement.
AAAAGAGCAAATTCCCGTGGTACAAGATGAGGTTATTAGCCCCGTTATAAAAGTCGAGTGTAAGGATCAACTAGCCGTTTCTAAAACAAAGACGAAATAAATCTGTAAAAGAGCAATGGGGAAAAAAGGATAAAATGGCCAAACCTAATTCTCCTTTCCGAAGGGGAAATGTGGTAACAATTAAAAATCAAAATAGCCGGATAAGTAAAACAAACTAGATCCTTGTTGTGCACGGAGCGTTTGTTAGGAATTTAAAAATTGTAATTGGCCGGAATGTGTAGTGGGATCGAATGTGTGCTATAGAACACATTCTAGCAACACATGATGGACAGACAATGGTTCTCTAATTAGCGGGCAGGTAGGAGGAGATCTCTTTGTAAAAAGGTAACCGTGAGTAAAAAAGCAGTGAGCAGTTCGCAGCCGAGTCAACATCAGCTCATAATGAAGTTACATGAGACGAGGTTACCAAGGTTACAGGAAGATCCTGAACTTGTCTAAGCTTGTTGCCGCGGAGTGTTGACAATTTTTATGGCAGTAGGAAAGCACCATTCTCAGCACAACAAGCCTAAAGTCATCATATTTTACCTATTAATTGTAACACTGGGCTCAATGGCTGTCGTCTTTGCTGCTAAATCTGCCAGTTTATTCCTTGGCAAGTCAACGTGACCAGGAATTCATGCGCACTTCAGATTAACGCCGGAAGAATGTAAAATGTGAAGGATGTCCTGTATGCACTGCACGATAGATGGTAGTTCTGCAGCTCACGAATGCTCTGAGGTACACTAACGAAATCGCTCAGAATAAGGGAGACAACAAACTTTCGACGGCGTACTTAGAAAATGGCTCGGTATAAGGCATCGAACTCTGCAATATAAAGGGATGTGCTACTATGGAAATCGAAGGCATATGATTCGGTCCCAACAACAACGGCACATCCAACAGCTTCAGTACAGATACACATGCGGCCACTGTAATGTCATAAAAATTCTAAACAAAGATAGTACGAATACCACATGCAGGCTTCGAAGATTTCACTATGTCGTCATTCCGAGAACGATGTAGCATGAAACCAAGCCTTGGTGCACCTTCTCCCCCTTGGGAAGCATTTCAATATCATATATCCAAAAAGGCTCCTGGAACCGAAAACCTTGCAGACCTTGGACTATGTGAGGAGGTTCCTATAACGTTCGTCTAATTCGATTTCGGAAAAGGGAGTAAATGCTAAATGCGCAGCTATACTCTTAAGTCCAAGGCCTTAGTTTGCTGACAAGATATCACGCGGGCATTGTAGAGGGTGGGGAGGGGGGTTGCTGACTCGGTGTAAAGGCACACAACTGCGCTGGTTGGAATAAATCCAATTGCTACACGGTGCCCTGATTATGGACTGTTAGTGCAGATAGTCGTTCTCAAGAATAAATTATGCACCCATTATCTATTTTGGATCGGGTCAGTGCCAGATAAAAACGCAGCAACACTGCCCGAACCACTTCCCAAAACTTGCCACTGAGTTACCGTAAAAAGTTTGGAGAACATTCAGATCATGCTTTCAGCTTTGCTATATGGGATAACCAAAAAGATTTTCAATTGAATATCAGCCCAAAGAATCTCGTCTCAACTGCGAATGGTAGTAAAGCTGAACCAAGTCAGAGAAAAGGTGGTAATCGTCTCCCACGGCGCCAGAAGTTAACGCAGAATGGATTCTCGGTGAAGAAACAAAAGCTGTATTTAGAACTCCAATCTGAAAGATTTTCCCAACACTGCTGAGGGCAGCGTTCTAAAAATGGCATTCGCTGGGAAGTACAAAAGATGGGAAAGTCGTCTAAAATTAAGCAGAACGATACACCTGGGGGACACAGAATTTGAGATATAATTAATTGCTATAGCAAACAGCATAGCGTTTAGTACTAATCTTTGTGACACTCGTGAATGAACGAAAGCAGTGTCCACGCATATTCCAGTTGTGTCGGGAACGTAATATTCCTGATCGCCAATATATATTATAAGCTTTCTCGAAGTTGAAAAAGATCTCTAAATTTGACAATTCTTTAGGAAGGCGCTCACGAAATGTGTCGAAAGCGTTACTAGGTGGTCAGCTCTGACCTACGTCGTCGAAAACCGCACAGATTTTGGAGAGCATATGCGAGTTTCCAACCGTTATACCAAGCGTCCATATATCGTGCGTTCCATCGTCTTACAAACGCAACTTGAGGGAATTATGACGATAGCTGGACAGAGGATGATGGCACTTTCCAGGATTCGAGAAGGGTATGATGTTGTCTGGCCACTACTGTTCTGGAAAAGTGACGTCAACTCAAACACGATTATAGTCCTCGAGGAGGAAAGCCTTATCTTCAAGAGAGAGATCTTACAAGATTTGAGTGTGGATTCCATCTGGACCTGGTGCAGAGTTCTGCGAAGTAGAGAGCGCATGGTCTAACCCTGCCATGGTGAATAGCGATTGTAAACTTCAAGGTTACCAGAACGAAAGAAGAACCCTTGAGATTCCACCGGAGCCTTAACGAAAGAAACTCAGGCGAATAATTTTCTGAGCTATACACCTTGACGAAAGCACTGCCACTAGCATTGGCCACTCCAAGGGCACCAATATCAAGGGCTGTAACTGTCTTGAGACCGGCAATTAGCATAAGTGTTGAGTTTTCGGTCACACTACTCAACTTATACCATACGACAGAGGAAAGACTATGACAATTAAATGAAACTACAAACCTTCTCCATGAGTCTTTTACTGTCCTTAATAATTGGTCCAGATTTAGCACGCATATTCTTATATTGTATCAGATTATCCAGTGTAGGGCGACACTGAAAAGCTCTGAGAGTACGTCTGTGAGCACGAATTATATCCCGGCATTCATCGCCCCACCAAGGTCCCAGAAAGCGACGGTGTTGGCCAGTGCACCGCGGAATAGATTGCTCAGTAGCAGAGAGGTTTGTCCCTGTGAGGTGTTCGACTAAGAAGTTCACAGAATCTTGCTCATAGACGTTAAAAACGGCCATGTGGAAGTAAAGTTCCCATCTGGCTTTATCTAAGCGCCATTTAGGTAAACGTGTGGAACATACACCTTGCGTTAAGAGACTAATAAGACATGTAAGTGGTCACTAGCGTGTAAATCATATATGATGATCCATTGTAACGAAATTGCAATCTGTGGGGAACAAACAGCTATATCTAGGCTTGAAAAGTTACGGAAGGCGTCAGAAAGAAATGTAGGCTCTTCAATGTTCAAGAGAGCAAGGTTACGATTATCCAAGAAATTTGCAATAAGTTTATCTCTCGCACAAGCATGAGGTGAAGCTCAAATCGGGTGCTGTGCATCACCTCACCTACCAACAGAAAAGATATTGGTAGCCAGAAAATTAGAACTTCCAAGTCGGTGAGCGGGAATCATCAGATGGAGGCAGATATATACTGCAAATGGTGCAGTTAAATAGATGGTATCTTAATCCTTACACTGACTGGCTGGATATCAGAATGTAAAGGTACCAATTCAGCGAAGATATTACCTCTGATGAACCCCATAATACCCACGCTTGCAGAAAAATTCTCCGCCATTGATAAATCGCATCATACAGAAGAGTACTACCAGATTGTAACGTTGTCTTAAGGATAGAGCTTTGTCTCTTGTAAGCATACGACCAAATGCTGATTCTGGTGGAGCAACAATTCAAGCTCTGGTCGATGTGGTCTAATACTTCGATGTTCCACTGTAGGATAGCCATTGTCTATATTATGGGATAAGTTCTAAATAGAAAGACGTTTCTCCATATTGGGCTGTGCTGGTCGGTTAGGTTTTTCTTTTTAGTCTTGGGCTAACAATGTATTCAGAAGCACGATCCTGATGCTCACGCATTGTCGGTCTCGTAGTCAGGCCGAATGCTCCTGTTCCATCCCCTCCATGGGGAAGGACCCCTTTTCAAAAAAAAATTATTCTGTTCGGGAACCTCGTAACGATTAGAGGTACTGATCGTCGAAGATGATCGTTGCACACTTTGCTACCCCCAGAAGGTTCCTTAGAAGAGAATCTACGTGGAGAGTGGCGTCTACCAGTCTTATTTCCCCTAGGTTGACGGTTTAGGTGACAAGTGCGTTGGACTACTAAGTATCTGGCGGATTTAGCAGATTCTGATGCTGACTTTGAAGTAGATATCCAAGGTTTTTGCAGTGCTGCAAGAACCTCTTTTGTAATTTTGGCCCCAGTTATATCGCCGGTTTGATTTACGATTTCCCGACTCGGTACCGATCTGACTATAATTGAGCTATAGGCACAGACTTCAGGACAGAGGGTTGGCGGATTCGGAGGAGCTTCACGGCTTCCGAGAAACTCTTTCACCCGTACCTCCTGGATCTCTCTCTCTCTTTCTCTCTCTCTCTCTCTTTCTCTCTCTCTCTCTTTCTCTCTCTCCTCTGCAAAACGGGACATCCTTGGACACTTGAGGGACGTTCACCGTCACAGTTCATGCACGATGAAGATTAAATACGGGCAACAACGTGGGAGGTATCACCACAGTTGACACAGTTTGATTTGCCGTTGCAGAAATCGCCAGAGTGGCCATAACTTTGGCTCTTGTAGCACCTAAGCGGGTTTGGTATATACGTCCTAAGCCTCGACGGCTTTATACCCTCCACCCGATCAAAAGTAGGGAAGAGAGTAAGGGTAGGCCCATATTCCTCGTTCACTTCGGCTGAACCCAATACACAAATGTTACACTTTATTCCACCAGGCTCTCTTGTATCTTCTGAACGTTTGAACCATCCAGTGCATGGGTGGTTATCACAACGCATGAGGAATTTAACGTCTCGTGTATTCCGACCTTCACTGAATAGCTGACTAATATGTTGGCCTTGAGATTTTGGCAGCCTGGGAAACGGACTTTATATCGACAAAGAGCGTACCGTTACGGGCTCCAGTGCACGATTTTTACAGGACTATATAGTTTATTGACACCTTTTTGAATTACAAAAGGATCACAGTTGAAAATGTGCTCCCTTTCTCAGTCTTGTTAACACCTAAGTAAGACTCGATTGCCTCTCTTACTACAACGTGATTGTAACTTTTTTTTTTTTTTTTTTTTTTTCAATTTTGGTGGCATAAAGGCTAGTAATTCATCCTCCAGTGCTTCCCACCTACCTTAGAGCCAAACGAGGGGTCGCCCCACAGGGGATATAGCGGGCTCGCCGTCCCACTCAACCTGAATTTGGGAATAATACCCAGTCCTGGCCGCTTGTCTAGGGATGAGTTTGTCCCTAGCCTCCAGTTTAAGTGAAACAGAAACCACAACGGTGTTTAGGTTGCGCGCCTTCCCCAGTCAATGAAAAAAATAGAAGGCCCAGGACCATATACGCAACCTCAATCAGGATATTGCTTTCCAACGACACGGGTCCCCACGCACAGCTTACATGTGAGTGGGGTTTTCCGGCTGCTGACTCCCTCACCACTCAGATGAACCAACACCGACGGAGTTAGTTTTGCTTCGGGACCCCGAGCGCGCTAAACCTGCCTACCATAGTACCTGGGTCACCTGTTACACCATCCCTACAACGCAGTTCAAAATTTTTAGCTCATGTTTTTTTCACGAAATTTTGGCAACCTTAAACCTTCTCCTTCACAACATTACCCTTACTGTTTGTTTTCTTCTTCCTTCCCTACTCCTGCACGTTTAATTCACCTATTTCCAGCTCTATAATGCATTTATTAAAATACCCTGCTAACACAGCATCAGTTTTATGTTGATCGTTTTAATCATGTTTCATCCCCCGTTTAGCTGCCATAAGAACTAGGGAATATGAAACTTTGGGCTGCTGTAAATAACTCTTAGACATAACACCCGTATTTAGCCCCTAATATGTGATCCTTCCTTCACCTATGCATCCAAATACCCTTTCAGGAATTGTCTCTTCACCACCATCCCTTGATTCAGCCATTGTAACAACTGTACTTTTCGTAGTATTTTATTAATATTCCCGAACATCAGGGCTCTACCAAAACCTTCAAATTCCAAAACCTTATTTTTACCCCTTCCGTTGAAAGCTGACCTTAAGTCTAAAATTTTAGTCAACCCCTGCTTCTTAACACCTTCTATTCCGCATCTGGGTCACTATTTTCTCCTGCTGAACCTCTACATCGCTGTCAGTAGTTCCTCGTGCCAGTATCCGCATCTCGGTCACTTTTTTCTCGTGCTGAAGTTTTACACCACTGCCAGTAGTTACTCGCACCAGATTCCTGACCTTGAGCCATTTCTGGCTGCCAGCTATCCTGCTTCTCCCCTCAGTTTACGATCACGTGAAGGTCTCTTCAATGGTGATCTCATTTCCACCTAAGTTGACCACTCGCTGCTACACTTTTTCGCGGATGCCTGTCAATAATTTTCTTCGTAGATTCAACATGTGCAGCAAACGTCTTCCACGCTTTGTCCAGTAATTTCTATTCTCTCCGTCAGACGTGCCTTAAAGCATTTTCTTCTCGCTTTAAGGCTCTCAGCTGCATATAAAAATATTTGTTACTTTTAATTTTTTCGTTGTGTTTAGTACTTCATATATCGTCCGTGTTCATAAAAACCTTGCAATAATCATCCACCTTCGTCATTTTTGCCGACTAAAAATACCTTCGTGATCCCCCAAACTTTTAATTTCATCTCTAGTTTGTATTCTAGGGTTCATTTCACCTCCTGTATGAGCCATTCCCTCTTCTTTCCTGCCCACTTCTTATCACCAGGTACAATCCCATAAGCACTGTATTCACACTAGTAATATTTATGCATATTTTTGCATATAACACAACCTACACTAAATAACATAAATACAATCTGAATACAGTGAACTGATCGGCATTTGCCATAAACCTAAGTATTTACTCGGTTGCGCGTTATAAAGCCATTAACACGCTTACTAATAACGCCTAAATCTGCATATATCAGCTGTCGCAAGCGAGTGTGATGCCACTGTTTCGGGCAGACACTGCTTCCTTCCCTTAGCTTAGAGCGACAAACAGGCGAAATAACACCTCTCTTCTATACTCTATTGTATAATTATAAGTGCAAATGTAATTTTATTTTTGAGTATCTCAAATGTGAGCCCTTCGAGTGCACAGGAAACGTTTGGCAGTAATTTTATTTATTTTTATTCCTGTTTCAGGCTTATCAGTGTGCTGGAAAGTGCTTTTTTCCAGTAAGTGAACATCTATCACCTACGAAGCATGCCATTGTTCAAACACTGCTACACAGTGTAACGCCTGAGCAAGTGCCTCGAGCATGCTGTGTACCAACACGACTGGAACCCATCTCACTACTCTATGTTGATCAGCATGGTGTCCTCACTTACCGCTTTAGTTACGAAGACATGGTGGTTGCAGAATGTGGATGTCGATAATGCCGAATGTGCTGTAGTCATGACTAAGGTACTCAATGTGTGTGTGTATTTCCACGTTTAAGCACTACATTGAGATGAGCAATATCTGACCTTGTTTTGATAGTGATGATAACATCCAGCACGGCTCACCGTTTCCGTCCCTTCTAAAAGAATAGGCTTGATACTTGGGCACAACATCTAATATTAAGGAAAAAATGGTAAAATACCCCCAATACTGGGTAAAAGCAGTAAGTCCTGTTAGTATTTGATTTAAACTTGTATAGGTAGAAAAAAAACTGTTTGCAGTGAAGAATAAGATCCTGCAATGTAGTTATACAATAGTTATAGGGACAGCAAAGCTAGGGATCACATTAGTAATAGCAAAACTTTTGTAGGAGTTAATGATTCAAGAAAATCAGCTTCAGTAATGCGAAGAAAGCTGATAGATTTCCATTAATTTTACCGAGTTCAAACGAAACCTCCACTGAAATGTAAACCTAAGCTATTCTTTTTGAGAGAGAGAGAGAGAGAGAGAGAGAGAGAGAGAGAAAGGCAGAGGAGGATAATTAATCACTGTAACCACAGGCCTATTGTGCCATGGACAACCTCCAGAATGAAGGGATGAGGTGAAAGTTTCGAACGAGTTATGCAAGAACCAAATAGTGCCAAGTACGAATATTGCAGGATCCCTAGAGTTCCTGCGGACACTCCTCGCGCTCCCTGTGAAGAACACTTCCAAACTTCTCTGGACCATACCAGAGGAAGAGGATCAGTTTACAGAGCGCATACCAACCGTGCAGTACACATTACAAAAATACGCTGTTAATCCGTAACCCAAAAGGTGATATAAAATAAAATGTAAGAAATGAGGGACCGGAAAAAACTGTGGTATTACAAAAACCTCACATCATTCGAAGGACGACCAAGGCCAACCACGAAACAACCGAAGTTAGAGTTGGCGGTCTAGGGGTATTGAACCCGGGACTTGCTGAATGCGTGCCACCGATGAAACTATCTGAGTCATCCCTCTCGGCAAATTTCTGTTTTTTTTTCTTTTATTTTTTTCATTGAAATGTTTACTTACAGTTATACGAAAAATCAATGACAGCTTAATACCCGAAAAGTACAGATGTGTTAATTCAGTGTCTTAAACAGGAACCTTCCTTTAAGATACATTGTATATGCGCTCGAATTGTGTGCAATCAGTACAGGCCCTAATTTTAAATCTAAAATAAGTTTTAATATTGCAAAATCGCTTTCTGTGAATCTTTCCTATGCTTTGGAAATAAAATCTCGTATGCAAATCGTAGAATATTGAGCATTTGTATGAGTATTGAATTGTGATCACGATCGTAGTGAATAATAAAAATCCATCCACTCATAAAAATGGACCCGTTCAGCGACAAGTTGAGCAAATAAATATAATCTCGAAGGGTTATAATCTAATTGTATTTCTTACACATTTAAATAATGTTCAACGTAACTTAAGCAGCAGTTACCCTAGGTAAGTTGATAGAGGACTTACAAGTTAAATCTGCTTTTCTAGTAGCTATTTATTAACGGCTTTTCGTTATTACAAATTTTCTATGCCACGGAGTTTTCATCTCATCTGTTTGAAAAGTTTCATTCAAACGCCTGTAAATATAAAGAAAGGTCTAAGTTTTATAACAAAGCACTGCCGTATTTATGGCTCCATTTTAATTTTTTTCAGTATTTTCTGTGTAGATGTGGAATGTATATAATGTTGATCTAAAGATGTATAAGAAATATGTTTTAAACTGCTTAGTGTTGAAGAACGAACGTACAAATTGACAAGTGTATTTCAAATCGGAATTTCTCGTAATTTCCATTAGTGACGTTTTTTGAAACATAATAGTTGAAGAACTTTAAACCCCGAAACTTCTATGCTTTTTATCTCCCCCTAACTCACACGTGTGGTGGAGACAACCCGCGGCAAAATATTTAAATAATAATTAATATAGATCTTAGAATTTATTTTATTTAAAACTTGTTACTCAATTTTGAAGTAACAGTTGGGCATCTACAACAATGTTTTAGTTGTTGTTTTAAGTATACTTTTTTGACTTCCTCACTAGTTCTGGTATATATTTCTAACGCTTCTGACTGGTAACAGATAAAATGAGTTAAGTTTTTTCACTGTTTGCTCTGAATGGTGTTCAGTGTACATAACAGTGAATGTACACTACACTTTTTGGTTGTTCACAGCGGCTTTTGCAACTTAAATGTAATGTTTACCGCACTTCGTTCTAGCTTTCTTGTCACTTTCCCTGCGACATGCTGGACATCAGCCACCTGAATTGATACCACTGTATTATGGTCTCCAAGTACTGGGATCTAAATTGGATCTGTAAGCAATTTGTGTAGGCTGCATTCTGTAACTAGTGGAGTACGAAATGTATGGCTCAAATTTCCATTCAGCTCCAATAACGAATCAATCAAAAATGTATTTTCAAAACTCAACATCTAAAACAACCAGAGAGTGCAGGACAAGGTGCATGCAATTCTAAAGGTGTACAAATCTTTGAAATAAGAGAATGAAAATCGTTATATCAGCTGAAAGGGTACCACAGGCGTTGTTTTATTTCATTTCATTTACAATTTTGTCTAATGAATTGCTTCAGGAACACTCACATGATCTTAAGGTATTCAAATGAATTGCACATTAAAAAACGTGAAATCTCTAACATAAAGTGTGCCCTAAGTAGAATTGAAACACCCATAGCAATGGCAGGGTTAAAAGAGATATTGAACTGCAGTGTGTGAGTGTGTGTGTGTGTGTGTAAGTGTATGTTGGGGGGGAGTGAATGTGGGAGGGTGCACTAGTTCGTGAGTGTGCTCGCACAGGTTTTTCTTGGCCTGAAGAATGTTATACTCCAATATAAACCTATGTTCATAAACCTGTGATATAAATTTAAATGAAATTTAACTCTGAAGTTTAGCCTTTTAAGTGGAGGGTTTCCATAAAGAATGTTGTTTATCGTGTGTTAAGTTTAAAAGCGGAATTAAATTGCTAAAGAGACTATCAGCTTACAATTTTCATTCATTGGCAGAAAGCTCCAATTTTGCTCGATTATTTTGTCATCCTGGTCAGTGGCTTATCTGTTTCATATATTTAGCAAAGCAAACAGACATAATCGAGTGTCAATTCTGCGAAGGTAAACTTCATTAATAAGAACTGAGATCTGAGGCTATTAGATAAAGATCGGCATTTCAAGCATATGCACACTTTTCTCGCTCCTTAGCAAACCGAAGCAGAAATGATGGGAATAGCGTACATGCACACATAATAAACACTCACAGCTATATTTAAGGAGCGAAAACGGGTTAACGTTTAAGGTATTGCAAGTGAACAGCCCTAGGGAGATTGATGACGCCCGAGACACGACAAAATCTGTAATATTCACCGTACACTTATGCGACTAGTACTGGTCCCGCCTGCCATTTGTTTTGTTTTCGCGGCTCAAAAACCGGTTTATAGAGCACGTGTTCAGAGCATCTAAATGCGCAGTAAGCTTCAGTTTTACGTACCCCAAATGCGCTTTATAGTCATAATAGGCAACATTTAAAAAGTTAACTTCCATTTTTTATCACTTGGGTATTTCACATAGAGCTATTTTCTTTAGTAAAATAATCATAAATAGATCGTCGTTGCCCGAAAGGCGTTTTCATGTAATATCTGTAGTGGACTGCGGTGCTCCTGGGTCTCTCGGGAACTGTGAGGCTAATAATCACGAATAATTATTCAGTAAATTCCATATCACAGAAGCATAAAATCCCGTTAATCAGCACACCGTTATCCAAAACTCCGAATAATCTGAAATGAAAACGTTATAAAGGTTTCGAAGAATGAAACTGTGAGAAAATAATAAACGCAAATCCCGGAAGCGTTATATTATAATGATTTTGCACCTAGTTTTGTCCATAAAAGTTAGGAATTAGGAAAGAATAAATGTCACAGGTGACTATCTGCAATGAAGATAAGGATCATAATCTGTACCACTAAAAACGCTTGTCATTATTTTATTTAAATAGTGGGATAACTACGAACAAAAGGCCTTACACAAAGATTTCTTGCACTAACGAAAATCGAACCTAGGCTTCCACATTATGCATAGATCAACCCGTGCCTCCTTATGGCCTATTACCGAACCAAAACTAATGGTAATTAATCACAGATTGTACGCAGTCACAGTTATCACAGAGACATGGTACAGGATCAACAGTAACAACGATTAATATACATTTACGATTGGGGAATGGAAGCTGATTGTTACGCCAGCTGGCTCAGGTGATTACAAACCCACAGAAACGAATGTGATACGAGGTTTATTTCGAAATTTGAATCTACCAGTAATAGATATATGGGTAGGCTTTTAATGACTGAGTGTTCGAAACTATAACCTCAATCAAAGTAGATACCTAGTAGCATAGCCACGCCTCCCTTATGCTCCACATTTTATGATGGTCCCAGAGTTCTCTCCCCTCCTAGCTGTTGTGATGAGGTTACAGTTTCTTATTCATTTGTTGCTATGTGTGGTTAACTAACACAAATATATTTGGATACACCTCCCGGAATTTAATATAGAAATCGTCCTGTGCTGTTTACCCATCAAACAAACCCGGCATATACATTCTGGGAGATTGATTCATGTATCAGCTAAAATAATCGTAGAGTTGAAGAAAGTTAAGTGTCATATTTTGTGCAATTATAACATTTTGTAAACAATTTTATGCCTGAAAAACAATGCATGCATGACAGAGTAATGAATACGTGTAAATATATGGCAGAGATGTGACCAGCTATGAAGACATATAACAGCGCACGAGCCCTTGCTACCAGTCTGGTGTACACCACCACCCCTACACTTCGCCGGTTTCACCAAAAAGACAGGCCGATATATGTCAGTAGAAAAGTTTCTTAACTGCGGTTGCATTGAATGCTGATTTTTTTTGTAATCCTTCACTTTAAAATAGATACTTTGCGGTTTAATACCATCCATATTTCACAAAGTGATTGAAGAGCTATAAGCCATACATAGCAACAAAGTTGTTCATAATGCAGATGCTTTGAAATATAGTATACTGGTTTGTGCTGCATTTCTTATAGTGTTTAACGCCCGCTTTTACTACTTTGGCACCGCAGGCGAGTTTGTGTAGCACATTTCGTCTTCCATTAGTTATGCAAAATTATAATTGTGAGTACTCAAGTGCATTCCTTAAAAAAGTATACTGTGTAGTACCTACTTATTTCATAAATACAATAATTTGCTGCTACGAGTATGAGGCAATCCATATTAGAGATATCGAACTAAGGAAAGAGCTTTTGCAGTTCACGCATATTTGTAGTGTATTGCACCTGCTACTTTGCAACCGTGGAGGAGAAATGACAATACTCACTCACATTCCTATTATCTGCCCATCCTTACTTCTCTGGCGATTTAAACAAACCAGAATAAATTCTTCCGTGAATACACGTGTACACACCACGTGGTGCTAAACTGGTTTGCCTGCCGGACAAGTATAAAATCGCGTACCTATGTTTGGCAGGAAAAGAAATAGCAACCTGCTCTCACTGTTCACAGATAACAATTAACTCTATTAAACGTATAATAAATACAACACAACAAAATGTAGGGCGAGTCGTTATATATACAGCATGGAATTTAAAATTCTAAAACGGAGACATGTAGTTTTAAAGTTTTCTGACATATTGCATACGTACATCACTCCAACAGTTTTTGCAAATTTTAGCATTCAAATATGCACAACCATAAACTGGACATTTCTTTAATATAGTGCCATAATGTAGTAGCTTACCCGGGGAGCTAATTTGAAGATGTAACTGGTCCCAGTCCTTCAAGATACGAATCATTTGTTGCAGTTGCAACTGAACTGTTTGAATCATCACAGAGCTTGATAATTAGTGGACCAACGACAATGTCCACAATTCTCGCCAATTATTACTTTGTTTACTCTTCCACACAGCCACTGGCTGTGATACTTCCTTAATAAAGTGTGACACACATTTACTGCGTTTTCGACTGTCACTTGTTGAAAAGCTGCTTACTCAAGATGTCTCACATCAGCTAATTTGAAAGTTTTGCACACTTTATGCTGCTTTCGGAAACACCAGTAATTTCTGCCGTTAAGCTAAGAATATTGTTAAATAAAAAGCAGGATACTTTTCATAGATCTTATTATAACTAGGAATAATTCTTTCCTTGCTTATGTTTCACTACACTAGTATTACATGCTTTCGCCATTACTTGCTGACTAAAAGCAGCCGTTGAATTACACAAGGAATATGCATTGTTATATAAGAAATAGTGTTCAAATGGTCAGTAAATTCGTTTCCTTTATCATTCATACTGCATTATTTAGACAACACTACATAGTGTAATATGATATTTCTTTACTCATCGGCAATTTAAGAGGAACTATTTTGTTATGGAGAAAAGCAGTAAAACGTTCAGCAAGCAATCACAGCCTTTTCAACCTGTTGCTTTTGTTTACATTACCGGTGAAGTAAGGCTAAACGAAAAATAGTCCCTCTCATATGCACACTCCGCCTGAGCGGACGTCTTCCTAGTTGGTCACATCTCATCACTAGTGATGAATCGCCCATTAGGGCTCTAAGGTTGAGTTTACCCCAAAATAATTCGTCCAAACTGCTTTCATCTGATCGATTGCATACGCTCATAAACGTCAAATGTTTTTCAGACATTTTACGACTGAACTTCGAATATGCGTCCGCCAGTATAATGGTCGCTACTGTGCAACCAATAGTTGTTGGATTTCTGTGCTTGTTAGGAGCAGGCGCAGTAAACCCGTTTCTTTCGTTTGGAGGATTTAGTTGTCTATATGGGTGATACGATTTGTAAAGACTGGCATTTGATTGGTTTTCACCATTTCAGCATCAAATGGATACATGCCTAGAGTTCTGAATCAAGTGCAATGATAAAGCCAGTCTATTCCCTAACAAATAGCGGTACTTTGCATAACCTAACAGTGTGTGGAACAGAATTAACTCTTAATATAAATGATTATTTGAAATACATTTTAAAGCAACATTGGATGTCGATGCAATGTGATAGGAGAAACCTATGTATTATCATTGTTTCTCAAATTAAAATTTTGTAAGCTTATTTATTTCATATGTTGGTGGTACCGTGGCGTGACGGGGCAGAGGGATTCGTATTTCATATAGACATTGCACGTGCCTATGTTGGAAAAGGAAACGTAAATTAGAAATTAAGATGTTCTAATTTCGAATGTGTTGTGGTGGTGATTAGCTGACTTGTGAAGTATATTCCGGTGTCCCGTGTCACGTGTGACATGACTTCATCAATTCACCACGTAATCTTGAGAAAGGTAAAAAAAACTGTAAGTAGCTTCATATTTAAATAAATAGGTGTCTTGTAAGCATGTGTGTTGTTTGTTGACAAGTTCCAACTGCCCTGGACACGTTTAACTCACAAGTTTCACTGAATTTTGTAATTGGTAACCCAACATTCTTCTCTCGCCTTCCTTTAGAATATAATCTTGGCGAAAGAATGAAAGCCGACCCCAACTCTGTACAATGAAAGGTTGTAAAACGTTTTGTAAGAGGTTTCCAAACACAGTGGTAAAATTTAGCAGCGTAGTAAGGAACACAATTTCGTTTCTGTTGTATACTATTTGGTATGGGAAATGACGGGTTTGAAACGTGACAGGAGCATAGAATTAATCTCAGAAAATTTTAGTGGCGAGTACTATGCATTATAATTTTATTAAAGTGCATTTAGTATAATATTGTATATATTTATTTTTAACAGAATCTGTGATGGTTTAATGAAATCTTAGCAGCAGCATGTAGGTAAGTTAATTCTGCCAACTTTCTATTTCAAATTTTATTTAAAGTGTTTTTTTTTCTTCTAAAAAATCGTAATATTAAGCCTACCCTTAAAGATCCGCGATTCTCTCCCTGGGTATCATGTTTCGTTATCCTCTTGAAAACCATTTGTATGCACATATTCCGAATATTTAATAAATGTGTACATTAAAAAGTGTATATTCGTATATTAATGGGGATGGCAAATTTTAGACGCATAAGCACTGGTTAGATTCAATTCACACAGTTAGATTCAACATGTCCAAACAATCTTTCACATCAATTTATGAGAGTAAATGTTGTACTGGGAATATCTGAAGTATATGTATCATAAATATTTTAATTCATTGAGCATACCTCGATTGGTTTTTAAACTTACCTGCATATGTAATCCGTTTACGCAAATCATCCATTGTCAACTATCGATTCAAAGGTAGATGCGAATTACCTTTACTATTTTTAAATAACGTAGGCAGCTTGGCGTTGACCTGAGGTAAAGACTCGCAGGCCTTCAGAGCGAAGGTGGCCGCGCCGTGGCCGAGTGGTTAGACCACTCGACTCTCACCTAGACGCCCTGGGTTCGATCCGCATGTGAGATTTGTGATGGCCTGCGGTGCCATAAGTAGTTAAAGCGGGCGTTAAACACTACAAAAAAAAAAAAAAAAAAAAAGAGTGAAGGTCCACCGGAGGACTCAATACTGAGATACATTGTCACCAGATGACGTTTCAATATCACCATATAATGCTGCCCTTAGTGGATAGTAGAGGCAATCCACATCAGTGAAATATCTCTCGTCTTAGCCTTTCTGTCCTAGAAGACTGGAGTTCTGAACATCGACTCCATTCGTTTTAAATACATAGGAGTACTATAAGGCTGGAAGGGGAGGAAAATGGAAGATTACTAGCATATTTTTTTTCCTCTTTTACCAAAAAGCATAATACTCCTGTAGACAATAATAAGAATTGTCCAGCATATGTATTTACTCCAGATAGGTTTTAATGGGTGAGTTCTTTCTTATTTAGATCCGTTGAAGCGATGTGAAAATGAAGAATCATCCCAGCCTACATTATCAAATATTTCCATGTCGAGGAACTTACTCTTAGTTGAAAATAAAAGAACTACTTAAATCCCATTAGTTCGATAGCGTATATGTTACCGTTTTCAAATCCAGCTGTTTCTTTTATATGTTGTATTAACTGACTAGTAGGAATATACTATATATATATATATATATATATATATATATATATATATATATATATATATATATATATATATATTAGACCTGCTCCATGCAAGGAATGAGGACATTATTTAGTTCTAAAAATAGCAATATTAATGACCTGATAATGCCGTTAACTATGTTTCTTAACTGAACGTTCATGGTTAATGCTTTATTTTAGAATTTTTTCGTAATCATCAGATGCAGTTTAGTCAAAATTATTAAGATTCGTGTTTATTTGCTTGTAGTTATGTAGAAAAAATATAACCACGAGCTTCTCGTATCATGAATCATCATTTTTATAACCACTTACACTCAAATGTAAAATGTTTGCTTCCACCGTGCTTTAATACGTTATATCTATTGATTCAATGCAAGTAGGAGTTTGGTGAAAATGTTGTGACGAATTTAAAATAATTACGTCATCATAGTAATCTCCGTTTTCTACCGAATCACCGCCGCCACCAATTAAGGTGATTTATTTGTTGTGTTTAACGACTGCTTTTACTACTTGTGGCACCACAGGCGAAATGATGATGATGATGATAATAATAATAATAATAATATGTATGGAAAACATTACGAGCTTCTCTTATTAGACATCTTCGTTTTTATTATTCCTGCTACTCAGAAGTACGAGTGGGCATTGACAATTTTAGACAAATAAGCGCTAGTCATTTGAATCCCAGATATGCAACCAGGCTTTAAACTCGTGAGATAATGAGAGGTAATATTGTATTGGAAAACTTAAGTACATGAACCATAAGCATTTTCATTCAAGGATCAAATTTCAAATGACTTTTAAACCCACGTGCATAATCCACGTATGCCAGTCATCCAATGTTGAGCATCGATTGGAAGACGGTTATTAATTTTGAATAGGAGCACGACATGCAAGCCCCGATACTCACAAGCAGGCTGCGTACACGACTTCAAGTGGAATAGAAACATCAAACATTATTTTTTACCTTCTTTCCCTCTTTTTATATATATTTACAACTACCTAAGTCCGAGGACTCGAACCCACGATTCCCTGCCTCGAGGTACCAAAGCTAGACACTTTAGCGAGCGCGGCCATGGGGATACGTAGGAATGCGATAATCAACTTCCGTAATGATATTTACTTTTTTTTTCAGTTAAAGGATGAAATTCTATCTAGTCAATGGTCGTCATTAGACTGAGTTTACTTAACTTCCAAGGTCTATTCCCTGAGCATAAATGTTGAGGATTATAAAGAATGTGGCGTTGCTATTACTTCCAACTCAGCAATCCTTGTGACATAATTACAGCTGATTTAAATTTCTCTGTTTCCCATTACATTGAATGCAATTGTGCGCCATCTGCACATCGCTTGCCCTCAAGTTTGATGTTTCTATTCCCTCCACTTGAATTCGCGTATGCACCCTGCTTGTGGGAGGCTGTACAAAGCGCGCTCCTATTCAAAATGTATTTATTTACATATTTATATAAACTAAGACTCAGGCTGTTGTACAATTGCCATTAGCTTCTTGGCTTTCCAATACTGTTGTCCCTTTGACTTGTGCCAAAATTGCTGAAGAGCAGAGCGTATACTAAGATGTTCCCTGTTTGGAATGGCATTTTCTTGACTCAGCATATACAGGGTTATTCAAAAAGAAAGAACCTTTTCAAACTTTTATTGCTTCCAAACTACAAAAGAGAGAAGCATGATTCCAACGTTCATGGAGAAAGAAAAGTTTACAATTGAAATAGCGCGGGGGGTAGAAGTTCCATTCACGGCCGCATTGGCGCTGTTGTTTGTTGTTGTATGTTTGTAGTTAAATGGCGGCGACACCTTAAGAGAAATTATTTTGTGTGCTGCAATTAGCAAAGCTAGAGTCCATTGTTGCAGTTCAATGAAAGGATCCCAAAGAAATACACATCACAAGCAAGCAACCAACCAACGGTATGGCGAGTTCTAAAACATCGTCTGCACCTGAAGACATACAAACTGCAATGAATCCTGACGACCAGAACAAACGGTGCGAATTGTACATTGGCATGTTAGAAGATATGGAAGAAGATAATTTTGCTTAATGATTAATGTTTTCCATCGATTTTTTTCATGCAAGATGGTGCCTCGCCTCATTTCTCTTACCACGTCCGACGTCACTTGAATAACACGTTTGCAGGACGTTGGATTGGGAGAGGAGGAGCAGATCAACTTTATCGCCGGTGGCCTCCCAGGTCTCCAGATCTCACTCCGTGTGATTTTTATCTATGGCGTTGCGTAAAAGACCGTGTTTTTATCCCTCATATGCCTGAAACTCTTGAAGATCTACGACATCGAATTGCTGAAGCTGTAAATTCGATAACTGGAGACCAGCTGATTCGTGTGCGACAAAAAATGTGCCACCGTTTTGACATATGTCGTATAACACACGGTGCTCATATTGAATGTATATTATAAAAATGTACACTTTTCTATCTCCATGAACGTTGGAATCATGTTTCTATCTTTTGTAGTTCGGAAGCAATAAATATTTGAAATCTGTTCTTCCTATTTGAATAACCCTGTAGTTCGGCGAGTTAAGAATTCATCCGGTGTAGATGATGTGCAAAACATTTATGTTGTGTTACATTTCGAAATGCTGCAACAGTTCCTCTTCGAGGTTATTCTAATATATAGTTTCTATTGCTGAGAATGGTGGTCCATTTCTTTTCACTGATTAGTCTGGTGATACATTTAGTTCTTTCAATTCTAAAGGAGTATTTAATATTTAGTTTTGCCCAATGAAAAATAAGATGATTTTTTTATTTAATATTTTTGTTTCTGTTTTGCCAAATAATTTACTTCTTCATTTACTTTTAATCCAATGTAAGATAGGATCCTTTGCAGTTTAAGTTATCTTTTAGTGAGTTTTTATTCAAATTTAATAACTGTCTACCAATGGATACTCAACAATACTGATTGGCATACGTGGATTATGCACCTGAGTTTAAAAGTCAATTGAGATATGTTCCTGGAATGAAAATACTTATGATAGATATACTTCAAACCTCTCTAGTACAATATTACCTTTCGCTATGTCTAGGGGCGTAGCGTCAAGGAAGACAGGGTAGATAGTGTCTACCCAAAAATTCTCTAAGTAATACATCGTTTTGTACATTTTAGATTTTTTTAAACGCCTAATAAACTGTATATTGTAGTTTAATAAAGATTTTATTAGACTTCATATGTCTAATAAAGTGTACAAATAGAACAAGCGTACTTTAATATGCGTTAAGTGCTTCAGAAATTTGTTTTCATTCGCTGTTGACAGTTGGATCTGTCTCTCCTAGCTGCCGCAGAATCTCATAAGTTCCGCTGTAAACACGTGCGAGCGCAGGCTTCCTTTTTCCTCCGCATAGAAGCCACAACGCACGCTTCACGGGAAGTAGCTAGACATGTCTATCCCGTGTTGTTTTTTTTTTTTTTTTTTCAGTGCAATTAAACGTATTGCTTTCTTTTCGTGACGTGTGAGTGGTTATTTTTCTTCCTGTGTAGTATTTTAGTATTACAACCGAAGCATGGAAAGAGTTCAGGTAATGGTTGACGTGAACTATGTGTCTTTCGTTCCAGTTAATTTTCTTAAAAGTAATATATTTTCGTCCTTAATCGAGCAGAAGGTGCTTTAAAATATAAAATAAATCGTCCTGAATTAAATTTAAGCCAAAAAGATGGAACTGTATTTAGAAAAGTCAAAGTAATTGGTACTCGAAGTATAGATGGCCCTATGGTTCCGAGCAGGAAAAGAGTCTACATTACTTACTACTTATACATTAATGTTTGGCGTCGAAGAACAATGGAGCCGTAGTGGAATTTCCATCATAACAATTTTCGAGGCAAAAGCTGTTAAACATGCTGGGACAATAGCACATATTAAAACTGCAGAAGAATTTCACATGTTGGGAAGAAACAGAATTGAACACTCTTTGGTGCAAAGATCGCGTTTAGAAACTGTGATACACAATGAAAATGTGAAAAGCAATAAGCGTATTGTTGGTGGTCGTGTTGATGTCGCGTGCCACCTCGGGCGATAAAAATTAGCCTTTAGAGGACACCACGAAGACCATGAATCAATACATAAGGGTAGTTATTTAGAGGCTCTAGACTTGTTGACAATAGAGAAAGCCTTCATAAAGGACCATCTTGAGAGTAGTCTTTAAAGGAACACCTTCAATATTCAAAATTACTTGATTCAGTTGGTCTCTTATGCTACCAGGGGAAAATGGCTAGAGCTAGGACAAACCGAGTTCTTGCTATACAATCACTACAGATGTGTCTGACAAAGCCCAAATGGAACATATTGTGTGGTATGTTAATGAATCGCGCACTACAGACATATTTTTAGGTTTCGTTGATGTATCTGCGGATAAAAGTGCACAAGGTCTAGAGCATCGCATATAATGTGTGCTCTTAAGAGTAAAACAATGAGAATAGTTAGTTTGTCAGACCTATGATAGGGCCACTGTCATGGCAGGACGTCACAATGGAGAACACACGATGGCATTATTCGTGCACTGTTACCGCACCAACTAAATCTAGCACCTCTTCATGGAACTAAAACCATTAAGAACAATAAAATGTTTGTGTGCAATTTGACAGCCTTTCACACCTTCATCAGCCAATCCTCAACACGTTCAGAGCTTTTGAGGCTAAAGGGATTTAAATGGCCGCACCCTGCAGCTACAAGATGGAACTATAACTCTCGTGCTGTGGTCACCATTAAGGAACATTGTGTGGAACTTAGAAACGTAATATTCTATATTGTTGATTCTGAGGACTGGGACCCAGATTCTGTAAATTGTGCAATTAGTTTACAAAACATATTCATATCACCATTATTTCCTTTCCTGCTTTGTACGCACAATCGTATTTTTATAAACACGGAACATCTATTTAACATTCTGCAATCAAAAACACAAAATTATGTAAATTTATGTATTGCTGAGATTCAACAAAGAAACGTGTAACAGCTGTGCGTTTGGAACAAGTTTTGCAAGCATATTCAGAGGAGTGTTCTCAAGTAAATCCTGAAGGGAACCTGGGACTTTTAGGCTCAATACAGAAAAGGCTGGAATATGAAATACCATATTCTGTCATTGTGCAGCTGGACAAAAGATTTGGGGATAATGGTGACCTCTGTATTGCTGAACTTCTTAATCAAGGTAAGTTCACCACATATAGGAAACAATTTCGTGAAGCACAACTAGAAAAACTCAGTTTCGTATAACCAAATATATTTGCACTAAAAACGAGTTAATTAATATTTGTAGAAGTGATGATAAGGTTGTACCTTTATATCAACTCTTAGCTTATATTTGTGAAAATCAGCTTCAGACCATTTATGAACAAACAATTAAATTATTGAACCTAGTGTTAACCATACCAGCTACATCGGTCTCTACAGAACGTTCCATGAGCACTCCTAAGAGAATTAAAACATTTCTCCTTAATTCAATGACAAACATCCAGCTGTCAAATCTTACAACACTTTCAATTGAAAAAGAACTCGGTCATTTAAGCAGTAGAGACAATGTTTTGAAGGAACCTGTGATTGATATATTTTCTAAGATGAAGTCACGCCGAACGGAGCTGGTTTACAAAAAATTCTTCATCAGGTATATGATTACAATTAGGTAATAAAACAAGTGGACATGTGCAAGTTTATTTAAGTCCTCAATTTTTAACTTATTGTGTCTACCCAAATTTTTGGCACGCTATGGCAGTGGTTATTTCATTATTTTAAAGCCTGGTTACATATTATGAATTAAAATGCTAGTGCTTATTTGTCTAAAATTTGTAATGCCCATTGACATACAAAGTAAAATATGTTTTTCATGTGCAAATGCAATAAATATTGGAAACATATGTATACCAGCGATATTCTAGGAGAAAACGTACCATAATGTCACACACATTAAAGATAAAGAAGCTTCTGAGTAGCAGTCATAATAAGAACGAAGATTTGCAATAAGAAAAGCTCGCAATTTTTTCCATACCACTACATGCGAATAAACATCAAACATTTCTGAATAAATTGTATATGATCATTATTACATAATAATTATAATTATATTTATAATAATAATAATAATAGTCATAATAATACCTAATAATAATGATAATGATGACGATAATAATAATAATAATAATAATAATAATAATAATAATAATAATAATAATAATAATACTAATAATAATAATAAAATTTAAATGTGGCCTTAGAGACACTCGCTGAATTTATGATAATTTGTTCTTTGATATGTTTCGAATACGCCATTCCACAAGCTATATATTCCATGTCAGTGATGGGAACTTCATTCACTTTTTTATTTATTTTTTTATTTTTTTTATTTATTTATTTATTTTTTTTTTTTTTTTTTTTTTTTGCGTCTGCAAAGTGTGGTGGGTTATTAGCCTTTTAAGTTCTATTTTTATTTAAGCAGTATTTGTTTTTATTCACCGAGAGCGGGTAAAGAATGGAATGTACATTCTTTTATCAAAGTGGCTACATTTTGGCCTAGTCGTTCTAAATCCTAGAACTGATTCCATTTATCTATGGTAAAGAATGCATTCATTAATGGTTATCGGAAACAGGTATTTACGTACTAGTTACATAATATAAGCTGTAAAAAAAAACGCTAGATTGAAAAGCTTACATTATAGCATAGAGTATTTTTGTGTCTGGTTATTCTACCATAGAGGCTTCTAGGAACCCTTTGAATATTCTAATACAGATTGCACCGTAGTGGCTACCTGAAGTATATACCTACTAGTCACTTAATAGAAAGTATTGTGACAGTGTAATGCAGTGGTTCTCACGTTCGCCTTGGTATTTGAGTCTGGGGGGACTAAGGACTTAGTAAACACGAAAGCGACGCACCTGTAACTGGAAGCCTTGGATCGCGAGAGATCAGCAGGCATGCGCTAAATTAGACCAGAAGCTTCCACAATTTTCCAGAAAGCTCTGTGACGTCTTTTGGCAGCTATAAAAGGAGGGAGAATTGCAAGCCTGCGTGTGTCGTGAATTGTTGTGAGTAGTGAGTGATTGGAGTGTTAGTGCGCGTGGTGTTCAAGCTGTGTGTGCTTTGAAACGTCAAGTGAATTATTTGTAGCAGTGAATTAAAGACTTTATTTTCGACCAATTTTTAAGTCAATAAAGATATTTGTTACACTTGTGTCAGGAGAAGTCAAGATAGAAGAGATGTTTCAGAAATTGTTGGATAAGATAGACATGATAGGAAGTGAAATAATGACAGTGATTGCGGAGATAAAGACAAAACTGAAGAGTGCAAAAGAAGAAATAAAGACCGGTATGGAAACTGCGGTGGAGAAGACGATAAATGAAATGTATACGATGAAAACGAAACGTTCTAACAAAATCGACGAACAATCGGCCAGCGGGAAGGACGTGGAAGAGTTTTCTGGAACGATGAAAGACTCAACTAACGCCTTAATGCCCTGGAATGAAGGTCCGAGGAGAGCACCAAGGACCTGAACGCCATGGTCCAAAAGATGCGCGATGGTAGGTTTAAGGATTTGAAGGTCGGAACGACAGGACGCGAAACAACATATCCATGTGTCAAGCCACCTAATTACGACTGGACCTCAATCTTCAAATTCTTCCGCCAACAGCTTGTCGCCGTCGCCACTCACAAACGATGGTCAGTAGAAGACAAAGCTACACAGCTAATAGCAAACCTCCGTTGACGGACGGCATAAGTACTGAATGCGATCCCGATGTCGGCTAAGCCCGAGGAGATTTGGGAGGCCCTCGGTAACCATCGATTGGTTGCCGCCTACCGCAGTCGGCTTAAAGCGAGGCCGCAACAGCCAGGTGAGATAATACAGGAATTCACCCCAGCCATCGCATTGTAAACAACCAAACTCTGTGTCCCAGAAGTCTCTCTATTCCTTCATTGACGGGTTGCATGACGCCGAGTCAAAACAGTGCCTAATGCTTCACGACTATGAGTCGATGCACGAAGTGCTAACGGATGCACTTGAAATGGAGGTAGCTAAGGCCACAGCTGTACCCTCCTCAAGGACCAGGAGCATACGCTATTACAGGGAGAGAAAGAGAAGCAACCGGGAGACAACGACGACCTTCAGATGGTATATGCTACGCGTGTGGCAAGCTAGGTCACCTATACCACGAAAAAGCAAAAGCGAGTAAGTACTGGCATAACGAGGGGTAGACTGGGTCCGTCTTCACCACCCCCTCGAGTGACGCTACGTCCTTTGGGCAGTAGAGTGGGCAACAGACGCATCGTAAAAGGCTGAATACAAGGGAATCTATGCGCATCTAGATATAGGTGCAGCAGTGACTGTAATTGTAGCCGACATGGCGAAGTACTTGCCCACACGAAAACCCAGTCGGCCCTAACAAATAGTGGTGGCGTCAGGCGACAGCTTGCCTGTGGAAAGGCAGACCCTGCAGGAGTTGACACTGGGACGCAGCGCTGTTAGCGTGTGGGTGTTCATCGCGAGTGTGACTGAGGAAGGGATACTGGGTTTGGATACCCTCAGGAGTAACGAGGCGACTCGACCGACATGAGGTGTTGCTCCAGAGCCTACGTGAACCGCGGGAGATCTGCAGGGTCTCCTGAAGGACGATGTAGTTGTGCCCGCAAGAAGTGAGATGATGGTGAAGGCGCACCTGGAGTGTCAACGGACAAGTAACATGATCTTGAACCGAAAGTCATCACTGCACGGACGATGTGTTAAAAAAGCATTGTTGCCTACCGGGAGGAAATAGCGGCCAGGCGGCTGAACCCACTGGACACCGACCAGGACATCCAATGCCGGAGAGAGTTCAGAAAGTACGAGGTAGTTGTAAGTGTAACCGCGCCGTGACCGAGTGCTTAGACCACTCGCCTCTCATCCAGGCGGCGGGTTCACTCCCAAGTGGCCGCATGTGGGATTTGTAGTCGAAAAAGCGGCGCAGGGGTGAGTTTTAATCGGGTTCTTTGATTTCCACAACCGCCGCGTTCCACTGCGTTCTCTTCATTCAATGTATCATAGGTGTCATCGCCTGCGGTGCCATATTTAGTAAAGTGGGCGTAAAACACTATCAAAACAAAAAATTTGGGATCCGGGCGATCCGACGGATCCGACCAGCTAGTACCATCGCAGGGACCTATAGTCGGACTAAAAGACTTGCTAAAGAGGGCGGCTGAAACGTCTGGCCACCTCACAACTGGAGGGGGTTCGGTGTCTCCTCAGCCCATGCTTATCTGTCTTCAGTGAAAGGACCGGCGATTATGTTCATATTGACCGAGTACTCCACAACATTGACTCCGGAGGCGCGCAGCCTATCCTGCATCCATTAAGAGGGTTTCCCCTGACGAAGCAAGAAGGGGTACGGGACCTGCTAGATAACATGAAATCTAGAGGAATCATTGAAGAGTCCGACAGCCATTGGTGCTTCCCTGTTGTCTTACGAAGAACAACAAGGAGCAGAACAGTAAGCTATGCTTTTGCGTGGATCACAGGAAGCTGAATGCCATCACCGAAAAGGACTTTTTGCCATTATCTCAGATTGTCGACACCTTGGACACGTTTTCTGGTGCCCAATGGTTCTCAATTTTGTGACTTGAAATCGGGATCCTGGCAAGTAGGCCTAGATTCCAGAGACGAGAAGTAGACCGCATTCTCGACTGGCCAAGTGGTTTGGCAATTGAGCTCTGCAATGCGCCATTCGCCTTTCAGCGCCTCATGGAATTAGTCAACACGCATGCTTGCTCTGTTTGTTTGGAATTATCTTCGTGGGTAGTAATTTCAAAGAACATCTCGAGAACCTGAGCAAGATACTGCAAAGGCTGCAAGCAGCTAATTTGAATTTGAAAACGAAAAGTGCCAACTCTTCTTCAAGGAAGTGAACTACTTGCGCCAAATAGTCTCATCATCTGGTGTACTTATGGACCCGCAGAAGCCTTGGGCAGTGAGAGAATGGCCTCGCGCGAAGACAAATGAGAGCTGGGCCCATGCAGCTACTACTGCCGGTTCGTCAGAGCTTTCTCCAGCATTGCGAAACCTCTCACCCGTGTGACGGAAGAGCACTAAACTTACATGTCGTCAGAAAATACAGAGAGCACGTTCCAGACCCTTAAGTCAGCATTCTGCAGTACTCCTATTTAAGGATTTTCACAACCTGGTGATAACTTGTGAACACCAAAGCCAGTGACATCGGCATTTCTGGAATTCTATTCCAGGTCCAGGATGGTCAAGAACGGCTAATTGCCTACTACAGCAAGATGCTCTCCAAAACAAAAAGGAACGGCTACATTGCACGGCAAGAGCTCCTGGCAATAATGAACGCACTGGAGCGCTTCCACAGTATCTGTATGGTTAGTCATTTCACCTGAGGACTGACCACTCTGGCCTCATCTGGCTGCCAAGTTTCAAGAATCTGAAGGACCAGCAGCCCGTTGGGTCCAGAGGGAACTGTATATAGGATCATCGGAAAGGAAGGTACCACACCAATGCGAATGTTATGCCGAGACGACCCTGTCCAGAGGAGTACGGCCACTACACTAAGTTTGAAGAGAAGCAGTGTGGTGCAGCTCTCCGTTTTATTTCAGCGGCACCTGCATCTAAATGGAATAGCGCAGGACTGAGAAGGGAGCAACTGCCCGACGCCGACTTAGGGTCATTCCAGGGAGAAGTGGAGGGAGAACCTGGACCAAGTTGAGGGGAACTTCGGGATCCAGGAGTAGTGCGCACATGTCCTTCAGGCCCATTGTGGCTTACTGATGATTAATGACGGGGTATTGTTCAGACTTTGGTAGTCTCCTGACGGAAATAGAGAGCTGCTGTTGCTCGTAAGGTCACGGAAGTCTTGTAGGAAGTACATGTGTAGACTTCAGGAGGACATTTCGGACCCAAACGAACCGTCGTTAAGCTACGACAACGGTATTACTGGATGACACTATGAAGGGACGCTGAAAGATGATGCCGTCAATGTCATGTGTGTATGGCAAGTCATGGCCTAAAGATCAAGAGTCGGGTTTACATGCAGCAATATACCGCGACTTCCTTCAAACATATAGCCATTGACGTAGCTAGGCCATTCACTTGTGTCCGACAGAGGAAATGGACATCTGCTGGTCGTGAGCGAGATACAGACCGTTACGACCGGCAGGCCAACAGTGGAGATTTCCAGCAAGGTGACCTGGAGTGACTATATCGTCCTGCCCGGACCAAGGGATACTGCCCCAAGCTTCAGCAACCATGGCAAGGTCCGAATCTTGTGTTAAAGAGGATAGATGGTGTTGTCTACCTCATGCAGAGGCTACCCAGAGGGTAGAAACTGGTAATATATCTGGATCGTCTAGCCTGCTACAATGATACTTGTCAGGATGACCAGCCGTGAGGAGGGTGCAGTGTCGCAGTGCTGTCTGCAGTGGTTCTCACGTTCGCCTTGGTACTTGAGTCGGCGGAGCTGTAGGACTTGGTAAACATGGAAGCGACGTGCTGGTAACCAGAAGCCTTGGAACGCGAGACATCAGCAGCCACGTGATAGATTCGTCCAGAAACTTCCACAACTTTCCAGTAAATTCTGTGACGACATTTAATAGATATAAAAGGAGGAAGAAATGAAAGTCTGTGCATATCGTGAATTCTAGAGAGTCGTGGGTGACTGGAGTATTAGCGCGCTGTGGCGTGTAAGCTGGCAACTTTCTACTCGTCGAAACGCCGAGTGAATTATTTGTAGCAGTGAATTTAATATTATTTTAACCAATTGTTAAGTCATTAAACCGAATGTGTTACAGTATAAAAGAAGCAGCTGAATTTGGAAGCTTAACCCTGCTCTACTCGCGTGGCGTCTGGGAGACTCCACATTAGTTATTTTTGCATATTATACGAAAACGGATACAGCCGCTGACCAGTGCCTCCACCTACCTTTCAATCAACTAATCATGCATATATAGTCATGGCCGAAGCGTGCCAGTCTCATATTGGAGCTCAAAAAAGCCGGTTGTTTCCTTACAAGTGTGTTTGGAGTCCGTGAGACGCCACGCGACCTTCATTGTTATAACGGTTATTTCGTTTCTTTTGCATTTGGTCTTACTATTCGTGGAATTTCTTAGACAAATTCTAGTTTTAAGCATACATTTTTATATTTCTAGGGTTCAAATGATTTGAAGAAAATAGTTAATCTCAGTATTTCTGAAGATATGAAGATCATTCTTGAATAAGTGGAGCAAGAACTTAGTGACTTAGAGATTTACAGTGATGAGGAAGAAGACGTTGTAGAGACGAGAATAGAAAACACGGATACAGAAACCATGGGCTTGCAGAAGATTATTTGCAGGTTCGGTGTCAGAGTCAAATTCTTCCTTAGCAACTGAAGATGGATATCGCAAGTTTCCTTCCAAACAATGAGAAAACACCAGAATCTGCAAATTATGGTGCTTGTGCAAAAAGGCAAAGGTGTAATGATTGTGGCCGCTCCTGCAACTGATACACGTGGTCAAGTGCCGAAAGTGTAATAAGTATACTTGCCTGTAGCTCGCGAAACAAATGGTGTGGTATATGGCAATGAACAAAATTGTGTTCAACTTACAGCATGTAAGCTGAAAATTTATTGTACTTTCAAGTGACTAGGCAAATTTATGGAACAATTGGATTTGTTGATTATACCGTGATTAGGCAACAGTGGGTTCTAGTTCCTTTCTTGGATATGGTGTACTTTGTTTTATGATATTGTTTAGAAGCATACAACTTTACTATCTCACCATTACTTTTATATTTTACTAAGGTTTCTGAAGATGGCCGCTTATTTCTTTGTGCATTGCCCTTTTATTCATTACAATTGTGGAGCCACATAATTATTATTCTAATTTGTATTTTATGGGATGCCGTTTTTATATGTACTTTGAGCCCTTGTCTAAACATTAATGGCCTGTCTCTGTAAATTTAATTATATGATTTGTTGTAACAGAACAGTTACGTTAGAAATCCTACTTTTTTCATATTTAATGAGTGTATTGGGTTAATAATTGTTGTTTTGTGTTGGACACTTTCCCGAATCACTTTTGAGTAAATGCCAACTGCATATACACATCACTAAATTAAGTTGAAAGGTATTAATAGTATTGGCGTCCTTCAGACGCCACGCGAGCTGTTATGCTTGTCCCGGCCACGCGAGCAGAGCAGGGTTAAGCACATATGCTACCAAACTAATGGGATTTCAGCACTTATTTTGATTTCAATTAAGAGCTGATCCTCGGAATGGCAATACTTGTCAATGTAGGCTGGGGTGAATTATTTTTAATGATTTATTTTGTTAATACCTCCGTATATCTAAGCGTCCATGCATTAAAATCTCTCTGGAGTAGATACATATGCGAGATAGTTCTTAATATTATCTCCAAAGATATTATGCTCTTTAGTATGAGAGGAAGGAATATGTTAGATATTTTCTATTTCCCACCCTTTTTCGCCGTAAAGTTACCATATGTGTTTAAAACGAACGCAGTCGATATTCTTAACCCCATTCATCATGGACGGAAAGGCAAAAACGAGAGATATTTGACTGCTATGGTATGTCTCCACTATCCATTAGGGGCAGCAAAGTACGGATGATGTTGAAACGTCATTTGGTAACGATGTATCCCTCTATCTGTCTTCCAGCGGCCCTTCGCTGAGAAACATCGTACTTGGTGGTCTAGGGGTAACATGCTGGCCTCTGGTTCCCAGGGTCGCAGGCTCATATCCGTCGGAGGGTGATAGATTATTTTCGGGCTAAACATTTTCACCATGGCTTCCTTGGAAGGGAAGTAAAGCCGTTGGTCCCGTGTCGTAGAATTACGGCACGCAAAACAACCTCAAGCCGGGTAAAGAGGCCACTGAGCAAATTCAAGCGGTCTTTCACGTCCAATATATAATGGGACGCTAGGAACCAAAACAGTTAAAGAGCGTTCGTAAATAAAACTCAGTTTAATTTAATTTGCTCTGAAGCACTGCGAGTTTCTAACGCCGACGCCGAGTTGCCCTCCGTTATATACACATATAAACAGTAAATGTAATCCGTATTTGATTTTGAACCGATACTTGACAATGAATGATTTGCACACATGGATTACATATGCAAGATGAAGGTGAGTTTAACAACCAATCGAGGTATGCTCATTGAATTAAAATATTTATGGTTCGCATAGTTCAAACATTCCCAGTATAACCTTTCCTCTCATCATTTATTGATCTGAGAGCTTTTTGGACATGTTGAACCTACTAATGCCAGTACTAAGGTATCTAAAGTTTGCCATCTCCATTGACACACGAAGCTACACTTTTTATTGTACAAATTGGTTAAACATTGAGAACATATGCAAAGAAACGGTTCCAAGGGGGAAATGAATCGTGATACATAGGAGCGAAATATATTTCTTTTTAAGCGTAGGCTCACAATTACGAGTTTTTAAAAGAGAAAAACAAGTCTTAATACCAAGTGTTTTAAAATAGAAATACCGCAGAATTAACTATATGAGTTAATAAGATTTCATGAAACTATACCACAGACATTGTTGCAAATAAATGTATACGATATTATACTAAATTTTAATAAAATTACAATGCATAGTAACTCACCAATACAATTTTTGAGATTAGTTCTGTACCAAATAATATACAACAAATACGAAAATTGTGTTTCGTACAACGCTGCCAAATGTTACTAATGTGTTTGAAAACCTCTTACAATATGTTCATTTCATTGTAAAGATTTGGCGTCGACTTTCGCTCTTTCACCCAGTTTATATTCCAAAGGAACAGGAGAGAAGAATATAGGTTCGTCAATTAAAAACGTCATGGGAACTTGTGAATTAAACGCGTCCATAGCAGTTGGAATTTGTCAACGAACAACATACATACCTACAAGATATAGATTTATTTAAATATTAGGCTACTTATGGATTTTTTACATCAAAATGAGGTGATGAATTAACGATGGCATCTCACACGTGCCACGGCAACACCCGAATAATGAGTAGTCACTGCCACAACACATTCGAAATTAGGGCGTCTTAATTTCGAATTCACGTTCCAGACTCCACCGTAAGCACGTGCACTATACATATGAAGTATGAATCCCTCTCGCCCGTCAGGCTACGATACTTCCAACATATGAAATAAATAGGCCTACAAAACTTTAATTTGAGAAACAATTATAATACACAGGTTTCTTCTGTCATCTTGCAATGACATCCAATGGAGCATTTAAGTCTATATAAAACAAACCCTTAAATTAAGAATTAATTCTGTTTTCCATACTGTCATATTAAGCAAAGTAGCGTTATCTGTTAGTGAATCGAATGACTTTATCATTCCACTTGATTCAGAACTCCAGGCAGGTATCCATCTGTTGGCGAGATGGTAAAACCCAATCAAATGCCAGTGTTTGCAAATCGTATCACACATAAGGAAAACAAAATCCCCCACAGGAAATAAATTGGTGTACGCCGCCTGCTCCTAACAATCACGAAAATCCGAGCAGCTACTGTTTGCAGAGTGGTAACCATTATACTGGCGGGTGCATGTTCGAAGTTCAGTCGGAAAATATTTGAAAATATTTGACGTTTATGAATGTATGCAATCTGATCCGATTAAATTGAGTTTGTATGTATTATTTTGGAATGTTTGGGAAGCTCAGTCTTAGAGCTTTAATGGACGCTTCGCCACTAGTGATGCCATATATTTATATGTATTCATTTCTTTGACAGGCAAAAATTGTTTTATAAGTACAGAAATTATTTACAAAATGTTCTAATTGTACAAAATATGAACCCAACTTTCTCCAGCCCTGTAGTTATTATAGCTAATACAACAATCAATCTCCCAGAATGGATATGATAGCATTGTTTGAAGAGAAAACAGCACAGGACGGTTTCCTTTCATATTAAAATCCAGGGGGGGGGTGTATCCAAATATATTTGTGCAAGTTAACCACACCTAGAAATAAATGAGTAAGAAACACATTAACCCATCACAACTGCTACAATGCTATTTTCATAACTTGGGGTATGACAGAGGCGCTGCAACCGGGGAAACAAACGAACGCTACAGGACCGTTGCCAACAGCTGTTTCGTTGCCAGAGTTGCCGACGAAAAATTACGTGTTCAATCCTGGCGTTATACTTGGCTTCAACTAGGAGCTATTGTGCTTTGGTTTTGCAGTTTTCAATTATTTTGCATCTATTATTTGTTACTTATTGGTTTCACTGTTTGTGCGACTATGAAATTTGGTTTTCTAAGAGATTGACCGAGATGTTGGTGTTAGCTCCCGACTTTCGTAAATAAAACGCACGAAATAATGTGACAGTGTCTAACAGAAGTGTGTGCCTGTTTGATTTGGTTTCTTTATATTTCTCTTACACATTAACCTGTTTGCCTTATTATATAATTTGTGATAAAGGTGAAAAACAAAAATTTGAGGCGTCACTACAATTACCTTTGGCCATTTTCTCGTACCTAATACGAACTCTCCTAAACATTTCAACGCATGCAAGACCACCTCAAAGTAATTGAGTGATTTTGTTTTCTGTACTCCTTTCATTTCGCTTTCTGGAGTATTGCTTAAATACATTATTGTTGAATTATTACTTTTGTCATAAATATAATTAAAAATTATTTTTGCGGTCCCACCATAGCCTGTTTCATTTTTATTAATACATACTGGTGCATGTACATGTCAGATAAACACCTGTTGCTCATGTTGGCAACTTAGCGTTTAGTTCGGAGATTGGCCGATAACCTGTCAAATCTCAATTTATGAAAATAGCACTGTAGAAGAAGGAAGAACTTGGGGCCATTGTAAAATGTGGAGTACAAAGGAGGCGTGACAGTGCTACTAAGAAGTACCTACTTTGATTTAGGTTAGAGGCTCGAAGACGCAGTCTGTTAGCAAACTCACTCATATATCTACTGCTAATAGACGCAGATTTCGAAGTCAATTTCGTACCATACTCATTTTTGTAGGTTTGTAATCTCCTGCGCCAGATGACGATACAGTTAACTTCCATTCCTTAATCGTAAATGTATATTAATCGTTGGTACTGGTGATCCTGCGCCAGCTTTGAGTGATGACTGTGACTACGTACAGTCTGTTAGTAATTACTACGGCCCGGATTTCGATGACTTTGCATTTTTTTTTCTGATAATAGTAAGGCGTAATGTATCAAAGGAGTGAAATGAGGCCTTTTTATCGATCTTCTTCGTTGTTGCGGTTGCATTTTTCGACATTTTGGAGAAAAAGCGCATTTTATATTGTTTAAAAGCATTTTTTGGTCATCTTACCACAAAAGAAAACCTTTTTGTCATTTTCACTAGTTTTAATGCATTTCTTTAAAATACGGCAGCGCACAGTCCACCTATTAGTTTCAAACCTTCTAATGTTTAAGAAGCAATTACAGTTTCTTGAGAATACGCAGTAACCCCTGCAATGTGAGTTTGTTTCAAAGTGTGCTCATCTAGCTGCAAGGAATGTTATTGTCAGAGAATGTTCTATTGCCTAAGGGTTTTGCATACATCTTGTCAGCTTAAAGCAGGAATTAAAGGGCATGCAGAAGCCAATTCGCGTGGCTACCTGCTATTGTCTAAGGGTCTTGCAAACATATCTTGCAGCAGCCTAGCTTTTGGACTTCTTTATTTTAGTCGGTTTTTCATGGGTTATCCGCAAGTGAAGAGTAAACATGCTAAAAGTAAAACTATTTCCGTGAAACTAAAGCAGTTTGTAACGGAATATGGCGACACTGTA
Organism: Hymenopus coronatus; assembly: GCA_030762935.1. Classification (NCBI taxonomy): domain Eukaryota; kingdom Metazoa; phylum Arthropoda; class Insecta; order Mantodea; family Hymenopodidae; genus Hymenopus; species Hymenopus coronatus. The sequence goes on along the minus strand of CM060900.1, from coordinate 314,836,121 downwards.
TTTTCAAGTGACGGTAATATTCTATACTGCAAAATCTGAGATGTTAAAGCAGCAGCAGAGAAGAGATTCACCATTGAACATCATGTCAACAGGGAAAAACATAAACGAGGGCTAGAAGCACAAGGGAAAGGAAAAGCGTAACAGTGCTGCTAGGACAGTGCAAAGTGAATTCAGCGAATCGCAGGTTTGTGTAGATCTGTGTGAAACCTTTATTTTAGCAAGTAAGTTGAACAATGATGCTTTTCGCAATTTTCTAGAGAAATGCATTGGAAAATCTGCACCAAATGAGTTGACAATAAGAAACAACTATCTCGAACGATGTTACGACAAGACTTTGCGTGAAGTCGGAACAAAACTAGACAAACACATCTGGGTGTCAATGGACGAGACCATAGATTCTGTGGATCACTATATTGGGCATGTAATTGTAGGTCTTTCTCGTAAATAGTGTCGTTTTGGAGAAAGCGAATTATTCCACTGTGAGCAAACTACTAAAACCATGAATTCTCTCCGGCCTAATGATGTACAGCACGATTCTGTACTACTATTCGTCACTGACGCAGCCTCCTATATGATTAAAGTAGCAAACTCGCTTAAGGCAATCTATTAAAAATGGTGCTTAACGCATGCTTGCCACACAGTTGCCGAGGAAATAAGAGACCACTTCCTAGATGTTGACAGAGTAATCGGAAAAGTGAAGAAAGTGTTTTTGAAGTCTCCTGGTCTTAAGAATGTATTCCTGGAGGCCCCTGAGACCCCTCTTGTACCTACTCCAATGATTACTGAGTGAGGAACCTGGTTAGAAGCCTGCAGTTGTTATTGCGAAAATGTTGATGATGAGAAAAATGTAAGCAATTCTTTTAACAGCGACAATGTAGCAGCAGTTAAAATTCCGCAAGAACTGATCATATATTGAAATCGAAGGTAAACTGGCCTACATAAAATCAAATTTTGGATGTTTGTCAAGTGTCATTACATCCCTGGAACAACGTGGTTGTCCACTGTCAACACCGATAGATTTGGTTAAATCAATTGGATGTAAACTATCTAGTGTAGAAGGCGAAATTGATGAACTTGTGTTTAAGAAAACTACAACTGTTTTGAAGTAAAATATTGGTTTTCATACTCCATGTAAGATTAGTGATCTACTGGCAGGGAAGAAATATTCACTTGATTGTGTGGAAGAAAAACTAAAGCCTAATGATTTGTGTTGTTTTAAATATGCTTCTGTGTCTTCAGTCGACGTAGAAAGGAGTTTTTATATGGACAAGGCTCTTTTGGTAGATAACCGTCAGTCTTTCACATTTGAAAATCTGCGCAAGGTTTTGATAAGTTACATTGAAGAAACATTAATAAAATAAAAAGTAACATTGATCATTTTATTATTTACTTTTTTGTCATTTTTGGTTTGTTTTAGGTCATACTTAAATAATTTAAAGGTCATAAAGCAATCCTTTTAAGGTAATATTTTAAGTATATTTAGGTCAGTAAAATACCAGCCCCGCAAATTACCATTAGTTTTGGTCCGGTAATGGACCATAAGGAAGGAGGTACGAGTACTTGCTTGATCTATACTGTGCAAGGCCATGTTCGATTCTCGTCAGTGCAGTTCTCTTTGTGTAAGGCCCTTTTTCATTCCTAGTTATCCCTTTAGTTAAAGCAAATAATGACAAGCATAATTCAATTATACAGATTATGGTCGTCATCATCATTAAAGATTGTCAGTCACCTGTGGGATTTATTCTTTCCTGTTCCGTAACTTTTATGGATAAAACTAGGTACAAAAACTATTATAACACTACGCTATTGCCATTTTGGCTTTTCGAAATTTGATTTGCGTTTATTATTTTCTCACGGTTTTATACTTCAAAAACTCTATAAAGATTAACGGAATTTTAATACTTCTGTATTATGAAACTTACTAAATAATTATGCGTGATTATTAGCCTCACAGTTTCTGAGAGGTCCAGGAGACACCGCAGTCCACTACTGATAATTATGACATGGAACCTTTCAAGCAATCGACGATCTATTTATGAATAGAATTCTCAGCGACATTCAAATTATATTGATAATAGCTTTACAAAAGAAAATAACTGTATGTGTGTGATGAAAACCTGATGAACTTTTAAACTTTGCATATAACTATAGAGCGAGACATTTGGGGTACATTACGCAAGGAGTGACGTTTACTGCATATTTACCTGTAGTCGCACTAAGCACGTGCTCTGCGAACTGATTTTTGAAAAGCGAAGACAAAACAAACGGCAGGCGGGACCAGAACTAGTCTCATGAGCGTACGCGTGGCCGCGCCGTGGCCGAGTGGTTACACCACTCGACTCTCACCTAGACGGTCGGGGTTCGATCCCAAGCGACCTCATGTGAGATTTGTGGTGGACAAATGGGGGTGGGGCGGGTTTTCTCCGGGTTCTCCGGTTTCCCCCGCCATCGCATTCCACCGGTGCTCCATCATCATTCATGTATCATCAGTGTCACCGCCTGCGGTGTCATTAGTAGTTAAAGCGGGCGTTAAACACTACCAAAAAAAAATGAGTGTACGCCGAAAATATACATCTCATCAATCTCCCTAGTGCTGTTGACTTGCAATACCTCAAACGTTATCCCGTTTGCGCTACATAAGTATGTGTGTTGTCGTTTCACGTATGTAAATTTATTTTATTCCCATCATCTCTCCTTCGGTTTGCTAAGGAGCGAAAAAAATGTGCACATGCCTGATTTTGACAGCTGTATCTCATAACCTCAAATCTCAGTTGTTATTAATAAAACATAACCAGTGGCGGCTGCTATGAGAGAGCATAAGAGCGTGCAGATACCCTAGCTTTTAACGCATTGTGGATTTATTTAGTTATCTTTTCTTTCAATACTATTAAACGTAACTACGTGCGGTAATTTAAAGTCTACCGCACTACTCCTCCAAACTGGATCAGACGTGGCAACATCGCTTCTAGCATATCATGGATTGTGCACGTTTTTCGGAGCTTTTGCGAATGCGCAACTGGTATGGCGTAATTACCTTATGGATGAAATGTACACAACTAGTGCACAGCTGATGACCTGCACATGTTTACCATGCATCTCACAACGAAAAGTTCACGTCGATTCCTCTGAATGGAAGTACACTGCAGCAGAACAGTTGCAAGTGTGAGGAAGCCCCCATTAGGTTTACATCCTGCCATAAATCCTGTCAGATGGCAGCATACTGAACAATTATACCACTTCTCTTACTACATGTAAGAGAATTGGCATGTGTAAACGTTACATCTAAATACATATAGAAAAAAAACATTTTATATAATATATATTGTGCGTCTCTAGGTGATTTTAGTATATTAGTATATTATGTTATTGTTCGGGTTCCCTTTTTTAACAGCAAGTCCACTTGTATAGTAGATTTTCTTTTGCCCATAGTCAAGTGCTAAGCTGCTATTTGATATCAACGACCTTTATAAATGGCAGATTGGTTGTGATTGTTTACGCGTGCGGTTTATATTTGCAGTATGGAAAGTGATCAGTTAATCTGGTGCAATGTCAACATGAATTCCGTTAAAATTATTTTAAGTATCAGCATTATCGGATAAGTTAGCTGCAAGGACACTAGGGCCTCCCAGACCAGATTTCTTGATTGAAAGAGTGATAAAATCTAATAAGCGCGACTCAAGCGAACATTCAACAAAGAAGTGTACCATAAGCGTGAGTGCATGTAAGAAATGCATGTGTTGTTTTCCATGTCTGATTTTCCATCTCGAAGTTAGTTTGTGATTTCGCACATTTGTCCGATTTTTTAAAAAAAACATGGAAACTACCACTCGCACAAAAATGCGAGCATTGAACTCTTATGCTGGGTAAAGTTAACATCAGTACTCAGCTTGACAGCATAGACAGGAATACAGATATCCTCTCCGGGCTAATAGACTGCATAAAATATGTTTATTGATTAACTTTTAAGTGGACTATGTAGAGGAACAGAACATTTCACAAGAAGAAATTATGGAGTTTTCCTGCTTCAGAAAAAGAGACTTGATTAGTGCTAATAAATTAGTAGTTATTAATAATTGGCTAATGGTAGTATGCAAACGGAGCGTAGTGAAAGATTACACATTACTCCGCTCTTGTTCTAAACTGTGATTAATTATGTACAAAACAATAACATTTTACAAAAACAAACCATTTTTGTTAGACAAGCTATGTACTATTATTACCATTGTAGGTTTTTTGTTGTTGAGAGCAACTACAACTGTGCCAATTCTTTGCAAGCATAGCTTTGCAGTAGATCTATTTCCTATTTTCAGAGTTATCGGAATCTAAAATTGTATGAACAACCAATTTGTAAACTCACTGAGTTTTAATTTCACATAAAATATACGTGATCCCTCAGGGACTCTTCTTGGTGAGTACGGGGAGTAGCTCCCCCGAGGTGCCTGAGCTACCAGGTGTTCGGGGGTGTAACCGGACCAGCATGCTTCCTGGGGACATAAATAATGAAGCCTGGTCCTCCAGGTTGGGGGTTAAGCATTAGGTTAACGAACTAATCTTGTAAAAATACTATTGTTACGAATCTTGCAAAAAAGTCTCGGAAGGATTTAATGTTGGCGACCTGGAACGTAAGGACAATGCTGAAATTTGGAGAATGAAAGAAATAGCAAAGGAAGTATTAAAATATAAATTAGATGTGGTAGCGCTTCCAGAAATAAAATGGGCAGGGGAAGGTAGAATGGATATATAGTAGACCTAAAAAAGCTGGACTTAATGGTACAGGATTTATTATTTCAAAGGAAACCAAAAAGGGTCTAATAGAATTTAAACTAATCAGTGAACGAATCTGTAAAATACGCCTTAAAGATAAATTCAGAAATATAACTATATTATCCATACATGTACCTAAAGAAGAGAAAGAAGAGGTAGAAAAGGAAGAGTTTTATGAAAGCTTAGAAAATAAATGTAATTTAGAAGGAACTTATGATACATTGGAGATACTAGAAGATTTTAATGCTCAAGTGGGGAAAGAAGACTATTTAAATGGAGTGGCAGGGAAATATACACCACATCAAATAAGTAATGAAAATAGTAATCTTTTCGCAGTTAGAAATAATATGAGTATTAAAAGTACCTGCTTCCCTCACAAAGAAATACATAAAGGAACGTGAAAAATGCCAGGCTCAGATATAGTAATTCAAATTGATCATGTGCTAATAAAAGCAAGACATACATCATCAATTATAGATGTAAGAAGTTGTAGAGGCCCAAATTGTGATTCGGATCACATTTTGGTTAAAGTAAGAATGAAAATAAGAATAAAGAAAATGGAGAGAGTTCAAGAGAACAAACATTTACGATGGGATAAAGGAAAAATAGAAGATAAAGAAGAAAAAAAAAGAAATATCAAAATTTAATGAGCAGCAAATTAAATGAAAAAGGAACAGAAGAAGGTATAGAAGAACAATGGGAGATAATAAAGGAGACAGTAAAAGAGGTAACAAAAATAAATATAGGTGAAAAGAAAATGGAAAGAAACATAAAATGGTATGATAAGAAGTGTGAGCAAGCTATAGAAAAATATAATATGGCTAGGAAAAAAATGCTCCAGAAACAAACTAGAAATAACTTTGAAGAATACCGCCAAAGAAGAAGAGACGCTAGTAACATATGTAAGAAAAAGAAAAGAGAATATTGGCAAACGCGAACCCAAGAAATAGAAACATTGAATCAACAGAGTGAGATAAATAAATTCTATACGGCATTAAAGCAAATGAAACGATGGAAACAGCATAAAATGAAAGAATTTCTAACCAAGGAAGGTAATGTTCTTGGAGAAGATAAAAATATACTGGAAAGATGGGCTGCGTACTACAAAGAATCGTTAAAAAAACAGCAAATAATAAATAACCAGGAACAAGGAGAGAATGAAAATGGAAATGAAGAAATAATGGAAGAAGAAGAAGAACCGGATGTTTGGGCTGTTAAAATAGCAATACAGAGCCTAAATAATAATAAAGCACCAGGAGAAGATGACATATTTGCTGAGCTAATTAAATATGGTGGGAATGGAATTATGAAAGCAATACATAAGTTAATAGTAGAAATATGGAGGAAGGAACAGATGCCTGAAAGCTGGAAGACAGCATATTATGCCCAATATATAAAAAGGGTAATAAATATCAATGCCATAATTATAGGGGAATTACATTGCTAAATGTAGCATATAGAATATTTTCAAGTATTTTAAATAATAGTTAAAAAATATGCGGAAAATGTATTAGGCGAGTATCAATGTGGATTTAGAAGTGATAAGAGTACAATAGACCAGATATTTGTAATGCGACAAATAATGGAAAAATTCTAAGAACATGGCATGGATTTATATTTTTTGTTTATTAACTTTAAGTATGCATTTGACTCAACTGACAGAGAAATTCTCCATAACACCTTACAATGCTTTAAAACGCAATCGAAAATAATAAAGCTAATAAAATGACAATGGAAAATACAAAAGCCAAAGTGAAAGTAATGCATGAATTAAGTCCGGATTTTAATTATAACACAGGAGTAAGACAAGGTAATGGACTATCTACGACTGTATTCAACCTAGCCCTGCACAGAGCAGTAGAAAAAATAAATACTAAAGGAACAATATTTTTTAAGTCTAGCCAGATATGTGCATATGCAGATGACACATTGATTGTGGCAAGATATAAAAAAAGTTAGTTGAAGTTTATGAAGAATTAGAAAGAAGGTCTAAAGAAATAGGATCAGAAGTAAATGAAAAAAAAAAAAAAAAAGCAAACTAAATACCTGAAAATGACAGCATACAAAAGCAAAAGAATAATTTCAAATCTAGTAGTTGGAGACAAAACATTTGAAGGGGTATCAAAATTTAGATATTTAGAAGCACTTGTAAATAATGATAACAATTTAAACGAGTGCATAAAATAGAGAATTCAAAAAGGAAATTCAGCTTATTATGCAAATTTGAATCTATTAAAAATAGGCTTGTTACTACAGTGACAAAATACAAGATATATAAAACACTAATAACGTATGCTGCAGAAACCTGGACCCTAAACAATGTAGATGAAGAAATACAAAGAAGATTTGAAAGAAAAATATTTAGACGAATCTTTGGACCTGTAAAGGATAAAGACCAATGGAGAATAAGATATAATTATGAGATAGAAGAACTAATTAATCAGTAAAATATTGTGAAATTTATAAAGGCATAAAGGACACATAGAGAGCATGACAGAAGATAGAATGCCAAAAAGCATATTGAAAGAAAGATTGTACGCTAGAAGAAAAAATGAAGACAAAAAAAACAAGATGGTTAAGCGATGTGATGGAAGATCCAAGAAAGATTGGAATCAGAGGGTGGAAAAGTAAACAGAAGATAGAGATATGTGGAGGAGGATTGTGCAGGAGCCAAAGCTCACCAAGGGCTGTGGAGCCAGAGGAGAGGAAGAATATATTCGTGAATGTGTCTGAAATATGTATGCAAAGAAAGGATTATTACATTTAAGTTAGGCATTGAGATAGTAGTCCCTACCCGAAAAAAGGGGAAGTTAGTATGGAAGAAAATGTGACAAGGACAATAGAGTGGCAGATATAAAAGGAATAAAAGCGCATACATGGTAAAAGGATAAAGAGTGGTTTCATAGAATAAATAAGGTCAGAGGCATCTAAAGTTATAAGTAGGAATTGGAATAGCACTTGATAAATATAATTTCGGCAGAGCAAGGCAATTAGTAGACGTAAAAGTAAAAATGACGCGGATAATAATGGAAACAAAAAAGGGAACGACACAAAGAAAAAAGCGTTGGTTTGATGAAGAATGCAAATCAGTGGAAACGAAGATTTTAAAAAAAAGAATCATGGGATGATCAGGATACACAGTTATGTTATTAAGCAGAGGGAGTTATAAGAATTAGAAGAAAAGAAAATCAATGGCAAAGTGGTTGAAGGTATGTAGCAAAATAATTTGGGAAATGGTTTGAGGGATACACAAAATCAGAAGAGGAAGAAATAAGTTTTCACCAAATGAATATCTAGAACATTAATTTAGGTAACTATTAAAGGAAGCAAGATAAGAACGGATGGTGAAACATTAGGACAACTAACAATTAACTAGATGTGCGGATATCAAAGGCCAAAGTTTTCAATCAGTTAATGGGTCTTATAAAACGTAAAGCAACAGGGGTATGTGAGATTCCAAGAGAATCTTGCAAAAGTTATGGAAAAAGACAAAGTGGCTATAAAAATTCAGAGGGCTGTTTTACAAAATGAAAGAGAACAAAGAAGCATTTTGAGTTGGAAATTAAGCTTAGTAGTGCCTATATATAAAGACTGTGGCGTGCGGTGGCCATTCAGATAGCCAAACAATGAATACCTATTATTTATTTTATGTGAACAATAATAAATTACGGAGCAGGGTTGCTTTGATAATAATCACAACCAGTAATAGTATAAATCAAAGGTATAAACATTAAAGTAAAAGCCCAACTAATAGCTTAAATTAATGGTATACATATTAAAGATAAAAATCGCAACCGGAACGGTTTAAATTAAAAGAATAGTTACTGAAATACTGTATTTAAGAAAGCTATCTTCAGTAAAATTTAACAGAAAATAGCTAATTTCTGGATTTCTATAAATTCACTTTTGACACTTTGGTAGTCACATCTGTAAGATCAAGTGAATTGAAAATGCATCCTTCTATCTTGGGAAGCAAATTGGTTAACGTTCTGTTTCTTTTGAACTGTCCCTTTGCCTTACTTTTCTTAGTAAGTGAGCTTCAGTTTAAATGATTACAAAATACAAAGCCTCTCTCTTAGTCTCCTTTCCAGTATAATTACGAGCAACTTTCAATTTTCTTCAGCGTTAAAAGCTTTCTATTGAAAATCTACTCCCAGGAATTACACTTATACTGAACGGCACTACATGCATTTTAAGCCGCTGAAAATTGTGTTTCAGCACTGAATTAATGATTAATGGTTTCGTGGTTTTATTTCTAAACTCTTTTTTTTATTATTATTAGATATTTATATGGTTCATTTAATATCTATGGTCATATTGGGGGCTTTGCTTTAGAAACAACTCGTTGATTGTAGGATATTTAATGTTGGGTATTTATCGTCTTCTTTTCTTCAAACACATGCACATTCACTCTCACTTACATACCAGATTCTGTGGAATAAGGAATTCTGGTTTAAAAAAGTCGCTGCTCCAGCATGGAATTGAATCTGGGACCTTCGGGTGGGAAGTCAGCTAGCTGACCACGCGATCACGAAAGCAGTCTCTAAACTCTTGTGCTACATTCAGGTCTCTTCCCAATCGAACTGCGTCGAAGTACTTTCCACGTGTATATAAGAAACTTTGAAAGCTGGTTTTGGGAAAATTAGTGCTGAGTTTTCATGTGACAATATGTTGAAAATTCTCAATTTAGAATAATCTTAAAGTAATATTACAAACAATTATCAACGTTATCAAACACTTGAAAGTAGAGAAGTTGATATTCGATACTTTATTGAAAAATCTTTTCTCAGCCATTACGCAATGCTGTTGTTGAGCGGCGAATGTTCTGGGTGTTCTATTGATACTTGTTTTGAAGTATGATACACAACACATCGACCAAAATGAATATTTTATCGAATACTTTTAGAGAAAAGAAAATATTAAAATTCTACTGGCACTAAAATAACTTAATCAATTTATTGCGGGTGTTCTAATATAGCACCAAACACATTACAAACTTGAGTGATTTTCCTGTTTAGGGTGTTTACCGACCTTGACAAGTAATTCCATTGTGTTGAACAATAGGAATTACCCAAAATGTCATGTTTTATAGCTGGGAAAGTAGCCGAAAACGCGGATTGTATTATTTCATTTTGAATTTAATTATAAAATCCTTTAAACACAATAGGGCCCGGTTCCAGAAAGGGTTGTTAGTATATACCACACTGTTAGACTATTTTAAGACATCGTTTCTGTTCCAACACTGTAACATAATTTTAACTTGTTAAATCGTTTATTAAGTTAACATAGGCTTTTCCTTGTGTTAAGGGTTTAACAATGGCTGCATTTCAAAATAGCATACGTTAATCATGCAGAAGTACTTTATTGAAAGCATTAAACGTTGTTCGTAACAGACAAAGGGGTGTAAGACGTAATGATTTGGAAATTCTAGGAGGAGAAGAAAAAGAAGAATTTTTATACAGGTATAGAATTTCTAAATCGGTAGTAAGGAAGACTGTAAATGAAATACGAGAGGTTAGAACATCTTATACATAGAAACAATTCTCTTTCACCAACGCTGCAGGCATTATTGGCATTAAGGTTTTATGCTACTGGGTCTCTACAGTTGTTGGTTGGAGATAATGGCGGAGTTGCAAAATCTACTGTAAGCAGAGCTGCCAGTACAGTTTCTGCAGCTTTGCTTCAATGAGACCTAGGTATGTTAAATTTCCATCACAGGGGAGCGTCCAGAAATCACACAAGAATTCTACAACAGGTTTCATTTTCCTGGTGTTCTTGGTGCAATTGACTGTACCGTAGCCTAGGTCATTATACTAGTCCTTTGATTGCCGTCTGCAAAAGTATTACAATTGATGCAGTTCTAACTTGGCCGCTAGATGTCATGTGTTTCCCTGTCGTTCATCATGTGTGTTAAATGGAAGTATACGCCAATTTGTGGCATATGTTGTGGTAATGTGGTTTTTATTTTTGTTTTCAAGAATAAAGTGAACATATATAAATTAAATCATCCAAGGATGCGACAAGAAGATTTTCAAAAAAAAATCCCCCCCGCCCCCAACTGCACTTTACATGGAACTTTTTGCGAAAAATTTGATTTTCTCAAAAATGGCTCTAACGATTTTGATTAAAATGTTGTATACCAAGGATATTTACCTGACAAATAAAATGTATATCTTGAATTTTCTGGGAATAGTCTTTGAAGACAACTTTATTCTGGATGAATTTTATGGAATTTTGCATAACTGCTAAATTGTAAGAGTTGGACAAAATCTTACCGATGTAAAAAAATGTAGAGCACATTAAAACACAACATTTATGTTATATACATTTTTTTCGTGGAGTTGATCGTTTTTGAGATATTCATAGTTATTGGTTTCAGCTTTAAAAACATAATTTCTCATACGGGAATTTGTCAACTTCTGTCCATACAAACAAAGCAACTTTATTCACATAGTAACCAGTTTTGCCTATCACTTTAACCTATGGTATTCCCTTATTTCGTTCCTACTTACAAAGAAGCAAGTAATGAAACTATTTCTGATAATTTTTCTCTCTCGATTAGCATTAAGTGAATAGAAGCATAAGCTTAAGCTTTTTAACAATTTGCCGCAGAGATGAGAAAGTCATGTGAAAGGAACACATCAGATTTTTTTTTATTGTTTCATTTATATAGCCTCCTTTAACGTCTAAGATGATATCGGGGCCTTTCATTAGAAACAATTCGTTGTCTAAAGGTTCTTTATGTTGGGTTTTAAATATTTTTTTTTTCCTTTCTCAACACATACTATGTACATAGTGTATAGAGAAGGTATTGCATTCCACCCAAAAATTCTATACCTTTTCCTAAAAGTTCTTTTTTTTATACAGGGGACCCTAAAACGTATACTTCTGGTAAAATCTTGGTATCTTTTTTGGGTGGAGTACAATATCTTCTCTATACGTTAAGTAGGTACATCACGTGTAGAGAAAGCAAAAAAGCACACAGTATATATGGAATCAGTGAGAGGAAACTGCGAAAAACAGAATTAAAGTCGAATTATACTTTTGATGATGCTTACATCCCGTTTTGTAAAGCACTTTATACGCAAGTATGCGATATTAAACTTCAATTATAATATTTACTTTTGTTTTGTTTAGTTGTGGGATGAAATTCCCTCTAGTCAATGAAGTGATTTTATTCAATCCCCAACCGGATATTCAAGGTCTAATCCCCGTGCATAAATGCTGATGGTCATAAAGAACGTGTTCTCGCAATTATTTCCAACTCAGGTTATCTTCATGACGTAATTACAGCTGTTTTAAATTTCACTGTTTCCCCATTGCAATCAATGTATTGCGCGCGACCTCGCACGCCTTCTGCCCTCCAAGAAAATCTTCTATTTCCGACACGCATAGCTCTCTGCGCAGCCAGAGGTGTGGGGGCTTGGTTTTAAGCTATCAATGTGCGATTGTCAATGCAAATCGCTTCTTTGATAGCCCAGGAGTAGAACAAAACAAAAACGGACACTTCCTGTCCGAGAAAAGTATATGTAAGTTACACACACACGGACCTTTTTCTAAAAACGAATTTTTGGGTGGAATACAGTACCTTCTCTATCACTATGTACATTGCACATATGGGGCTAGAGAAAGTAAACAATGCGGAACCATAGTTATCTCTAAAGGGCGTATTAGTGTAGTAAGTTTTCTGGAAAAATAACAAAAACAAATTAAAAATTGGCCTTTCAAGGCCATGATCAAGCAGCAATTTTTATTAATCAGGGCAATTGTGTATAACTGTTGGAATATGATCCTCTTTTAGTGCAGTACGTGCTTTGAAACGTCTACTGTTTTTAAAAGATTTTATATCAATTGAATTGTCTATCAATTGAATGTAGGGTCACTATCTTTAAAAGGATTTATTGTGGAAACAATAGTCTCTAAATATTTTACAGCCTTTTACTACATAGTTGATATTTCTGGTATTATTATGCATACCAATTTCATGTTGGATTTACAAATAGTAAAATAATACATAACATAGCAAATTGTGAGTAATGTAATGAATATGAGAGCATTACAACTTCGTTGTTAATAACAAATAAGTAAAAATAACAGAAACAAATTACGGTAAGCAACAAATTGTTAAATTAAACAGTCACATCCTTTTGGATTGCACTGTCACTTGTTTTTTAGGACTTCTGGTATCATTTGACCTTACCTATTGGATTCTCTCAATATTTGGGTAGAGTGATCGAGTCACAGATAACTGAAGTATAGATTGTAAACTTAGGTCAGACATTAGGCTTCTGTAATGAAATTTGTTAATTTTCACGAGTGAGAAAAGCTGTTGCATGGGTACGTGGACCCAAAATACACAACATGTAAACAGCCAGTCAATGTAGTCTTGGAAACCTTGGTTGATAAAGATATTTGTAGAAGTTATGTAGGTTGATTTTATTTTTTAAGTTGTCCTTTAGCTCCTAATCACATTCAAATCCACTAGCTCCAGCAGCAAGGTGGGCACTACATCATCATTTATTGAGTATGGCATGCAAAGAATCTTGAATTCTGTGTCACATTTGTCCAAATCTTAAAATCTGATATTAAACTCCTCTTTTCAATCCTTCAAAAGTGTTACAAAATCTTCAAAGTCATCAGTGCTGGTGAAGTCTAAACAAATTATTAATTTGGGGAAATGTTTATGTTATTAAAATAGATATTCCTTGTAGCAAAATATTCAGATCACTGAGATTATGTGTCAGATCTGCAAGGAAAGCCAGGCTGCATATCCATTTCTTTGAGTTGTGGTATTGGTTAATTCTTTATCTCCATGAACAAAGATATTTCTTCTTGAATTTCAAATAATCTTTCCATAATGCACCTCAATTCAACTGACGCACCTCACAGTGATAAAGTATATCGCCATATTGACTATCGCATTCTGAAGGATATGTTTTGAACTGATAGTGATTAGTCCTTTCAATCTTATTGTATTTGAAGACTTAACAAATACATGCATTACATTATTGAGCTTAGTGCTTTTGGAAAGAAATTTTTCCATGTGTATGATGCAGTGGATAGCCCTAATCTCTTGTTGTATATTCAAATTTTGCAATTTAACCTTCAGAAGATCTGTTAGCCCATTCTTACTTCTAATAATTGCCAGAGCTCCATCTATGGTAACTGATACCAATTTATCCCATGGCAAATAGAACTTTAAAAGTGATTTTTCAACTTCATTAAACTATCTAAACCAGTAGTTTGTCCATTCCATTGCTATCAAGTCTAACAGTTCTTTCCTTATTTGAAGTTCACTGTAAATCTCCATGATAAAAACAACTAGTTGGGCTGTATCATGACATCACAGCTTTCATCTACCACAAGAGAATAAAATACAAAGGTATCTGCTATATCTGTTAACTGAATCTGCAGGCTTTCAGCCATTTCCTGAATTCTATGAGTCACTGTCTGGTTGGATAGACTAATAGGTTTCAACCTCATTCAGCTTTCCTGGGAATAGTTCTCTGCTGCAAATATTAAACAATCTCTCACAAATGGACCATCACTAAACAGATGATGTTTCCTTACGATATCACGCTGATCTTGTAGCTTAAATGAATGGCAGATTCATTATTTACTTGGTCTGGTTCTGTTTCAACATTATGTAGCAATACTTAAAGTTTAATGATTATTAGCACATTCTTATCCTTGATATTTAGCCTATTCAGCAGTAACACATGATTAATGTCTCTGAAATTAAATTTACATACTGCATTTCTTTGGAACACACAACACATTTTGCCACTGGAACAGTATCCATAAACATGAACAACTTTTCCCACATAGGAAGAAAATTTGTTGTAGTAGAGGGTCTTTGAGACATATGTCATTGAAGCCATGATAATACACTGTGACACACATATATAACATAGACACACACCGCTGCTGTTCTAATCTTGACTTTTGTGCTCACTCTGTAAGGCTTCTCTACATATGTAACCAAACTGGGACATCGTACAATTTTCAATTAGAAAGCCTACACTAGATTCTGTATACACAAATTAAGGCATAACCTGCAAAATCTTACTGTGCTTAAATATTATTCTCACATGTGTGTGTTAAGTTGGTTAAGTCAGAAAATGGCACATAATCAGTTAAAAGCAGGTTGTTATTATCCAGAAAAAAATCTGCATCTTTATGAAAAGTCAATAAAATCACTGCTAAACATACAGCAGAGATATGACAGCAGTTTCTAAATCACAATGAATTTAATAACACATGCCAAGAATGAATTTTCCTCAGCAGAACATAATTATAATCTTTATTCCTGCTGTTGTTGCATTGAGTTGTAAATCATGTTTTCGAGATGTAAGCTGTCAATTTTGTAGGCTTAAAAAATACTCCGAAGATTCTTTTAGCGGATTGCAATATAAATAAGCCTTAAGACAGATTATTGAATTAGAGATATAGCCAGACTGAAAAATTCAATGCCAATTTTTCAATCTGACTCTACCTCTCCAACTCTTGTCCTACATACGACCGATGTAGAAGAAACAATTTATTCAAATTATTGAATGTTTAGATCAAAGTGACATGGATCATAATCTTGATGCAAATTATTATTCCAGCCCACATTCAGCTTTCAATGCTATTAAAGAATATAGAAGAAGAGTCTTAATAAACTTAATAAAGGTATTTTAAGAAAGACGATGGTATGCCAGTAAGAAGGAAGAGTGAATGTACAGGTGCTTATAATAACAAGAATGAAAATGTTACATCAAAGATAAATAATAGGTATAAGAACAAAGGATGAAAGAACAAAGGATGAGTAGCATAAAAGTTAACAAAGAAGTCAGGACTTGTAACCCAGTTTTTCATAAAGATATACATGATTAATGTGATGTATCAAGTCTAGTTCAAGAAAAAGAAAAGGAAACTAATAACATTACTCATGATTTAGTACCAAAGAGAGGAACCAAGGGTGATACAAGAAAAGTGAGAGAAGTCAGCAAGAAACATAAGACAAAAATATAAAAGTAAAACAGGAAAAGCAGTTAAAGAGAACATATTGGAACCACTTGTAGCATGAAGAATGAAATGTAAAGATAGATTAACAGATGAATATAGAGCAGAACTTCACAAGAATACTGGAGAAAGGGAGCTTTGGTAAACACAGTTGATACATTTTCAATTTGACAGAAATTGAGGATGTCATCTACAAGGACAATAACAGAGGACTATAATAAGCTGTGGTTTATATCTTTGCCAAATATCAAGTAAATATCAATGGGAAATGTGAGCTTGCCTGCCTGTCAAACATGTTTTCTTAAAATGTACAGTGAAACTGCAGCATTCATTGAAACAATAATTCAGAAGGAAAGGTCACAAATGTATATAATTCCACCTGAAGACACAAGAGGAAAGCACACTCATATATCTAAATTGCCTGATGATAAATCAGACTAAGTATGGAACCACATGCCCACCATTATGACTAATGAGAGCAATTAAACAAGAAAAAACTCCAAGAAGTTTATTTTCCAAGTCATAAAGGAAGTGATAAGTGTGGAGGATTATTAATATTTTGGAAAAAATGAAGTGAAAAAGAAAACGAAAGGTGGAGTCTCAGGGGGCATTGGAGTGTTTATTAGAAAGGAAAGAAATTTCAGTGCAAAGGAAATAAACGGTATAGGTGCTGAGGGAGTGATGTGGGTCATGTTACAAAGTGTGACAAGAAAGTGCCAAAACTTAGGTTTGGGTTTAGTATATAATCCCCAAGAGATGTCAGACTTTTATGATGCAGGCTTTTACAGTAAGTTAGAGAATGACATGGAAGTTTTAAGTTAGAAGTATGACAATTTAGATTTCTTGATATTAGGGGAAATCAATGCAAGGATAGGGAAAGAACAATTATATTTAGCTGATTTAGATTACCAAGCAACAGAAAACAATTATATACAGAGGCATAGTAAAGACAAAATAATTAACAAAGAAGGGAAAAAATTAATAGAATTTTGTGAAATTAATAATCTATTAATGTGTAATGGAGCAAGCGGATCAGACAAATCAGGGGGAATTCGCATTTGTCAATGAAAGGGGAGGGAGTGTAATTGATTATATGATGTATTTACAGAATTTAGATAATGATCTTGTAGATGTTAAGGTTCTACAAAGGGTATTGAGTAACTACCATTTCCATTAAGAGCAACTTTTAAAACAGTGGGAGAAGAGATCAGGAAGAAGATATAGAGGAAGGTAAAACTGTTGAAAATTACAGAGGAGAGAGAATTATTTATTGGGAATTTCAACTCAAGAGAGGAAAGAAATCCCAAGGTGAGATTACCCAACATATTGAGGAGGGAAAAGCTGAAGAAGCAATGCTGTATTTAAAAGAAAAAGTGAAGTTAATAGGAAGGACAATGAAAATTAGGAATCAAAGGGAAAATATAAAAAAGGGATGGTATGATAGGGATTGCATTGCAGCAAAAAAAAAAAAACAGGGTAGAAAAAAAGTTTAGGAGATGGAAAAAATCAGGAGAACAGGTCAAAAAAGAAAGTGCTCTAATAGCGAGGTGGGGCTATAGATGTTAAATTGAGGAGAAAAAGAAAGAGTGGACTGATAAGATTGGGTAAAAGATCTATGAGGCAGCAAAACAGGATGATAGCAAAATTATACAGGAGTTGGTAAAAAAAGTATTTAAAACTAAGTATAACAGAATAAAATAGAACCTAATAAACGAAAGGAGTATTTTGAGAAACTATTAGGTGGACGTAATATGCTAATGCACACAAAAGTACTAGGGGAGTTCCATAAATGTATTAAAACACTAGACAAGGAAATATTGGAGAACAAGTTAACAAAACAGGTTAAAAAACTAAAAAAGCTAATGGAATAGATGTAACGGGGGAATTTTGGAGGGTGTAGTATGAAGATAATGAAAGAAGGGTACTGTTAGGAAAACTGTTCAATGCGCTTCTCGAGGGAGGAAGGTTTCCACAAAATTGTAAATGGAGAGTGATAGTACCAATTTTTAAAGGGAAAGGGGAGGTGAATAACACCAGTAACTACAGAAGTATTAGTCTATTATCAGAGGTAGGTAAAAAGTTTACAGGGGTACTAGCAAAGCAACTACAGAAATGGACAGAAAGAGAAGGTACATTATCTGATCTAGGTTTAGAAAAGGAAAATCAACAATTAGCAATGTTTTATACTAATAACAATTATAGATAAATTGTCTAAATAAGAAAAGAAGTAAGACATTCCTTTTTCACAGACCTAGAATAAGCCTTTGATACCATTCAAAGAGGTGCACTTTGGTATAAGTTGAGAATAAAGGGAGTGAGCAAGAAATTTGTACCACTATTAGAGAGGTTGTATTCAGACAATAGATCCTGCATTGGGCTTGCCAACAAGAAAGTAATGGATTAGGTACCAAATATAATTGGCTTAAGGTAGGGTTGAAAATTAAGTTGCATTTTATTTAATTTGTTTATCGATGACATGCTCCAAGAAATAACAAAAGAAAATTCACAATGCCCAGCAAACAAAAATAAAGATATTCCGGGTTTGCTCTTTGCGGATGAGTTAGTAGTGGGGGTTTAAAGAAAGCAATAGAAGCAACAGACAAATACTCCAAAAAATGGGGTTTCAAAATAAATTAAAGTAAATAAAAAATTATGGTTTGTATGAACGGCAATTAACTTAGCAGAGAAGAGAGATGGTAGTTAGAGGGGAGTGAATTTGAAGTTGTAAACAAGCTTGATTACTTAGGAGTAAGGCTAAATAACAATAGCAAATGGACAGAGCAAAGGAAAAAAATGCACTAGGTAAGGGTAAATTAGCTATAAATAACATAAGAACATGCTTAAAGAACATACCAAATATGAGAGTAAACTGGCTAGAGAGAATATATGCAACAACAGTTTGATAGTGTTTAACACCCGCTTTAACTACTTCTGGCACTGCAGGCGGTGACACTGGTGATACATGAATGAAGATGGAGCACCGGTGGAATGAGATGGCAGGGGAAACCGGAGTACCCAGAGAAAACCCGCCCCAGTGCCGCTTTGTCCACCACAAATCTCACATGCGGTTGCTTGGGATCAAACCCAGGCCGTCTAGGTGAGAGGCGAGTGATCTAACCACTCAGCCACGGCGCGGCCTAACAACAACAGTGGAATCAAGAATGATGCATGAAATAGAGATTTGGGGGACTGAAAAAGGATGGGAATGCTTAAATCAAATTCATATGTCCTTTTGCAAAATGATATCAGGATTACCAAGAAAAGCTCCAAATGGAGTAGCAATAGTTGAATTGGATAGGGCTGGGAGGAAGGGATTAGTAGTCAAATGGATAGTGAAATATTGGCACAGGATTCAACTACTAGAGGAAGGAACTATTGTCAAAGACTGTTTTAGGACATAAGAATCAGCAAAATGGGAAAGAAATTGGATATATCAAATGAAATTTTAAGAGAAGTTGGTTTGGGCAAGCTAGCCAATCAACAGGCAATAAAGGGACAAAAAGTATGGAATAAACTGAAAGCTAGAATAGACAATATAGGGAAACAAGAAATAATAGGTAACTTAAGGTATAAGAGTACTTTAATATTATACAGGAAGCTTAAGAAAGAATGGGGAAAGAAATATGGAAAGAGAGGGTCTGGCATGGGCAAAATCAAGAAGGTTATTAAAAGGTGTAAAAGTTGAAAAAGGTCTATGCCCACTATGTGGCAATGTCGATAACAATTTACACTGTATAATTGAGTGCAAGAAAACTAAAATGTGGAAAGGAAAAATTTGGAATAAAAACTTGGAAAAGTTGCTGCCAGAGATATTGTACTTAAAACTTTTTGGAAACAATAAGAAAGAATTTCTAAACTAGGTAATTATACAGGGAAAGTAAGAGAAAAATGGGGGAGGAAAATTGCCAAAGAAGGACAGGATCTTAACCTGACGTTGGTCGAGGTCGTTATGCTAACACCAATGGTCGACATGTGAGTATGGGGCCGCAAAGTGTTTACCCAGGTTTCAGCAGACTATTCTATAGTTATATTTCGTAAATATGAGTTTTTGTTTGTTAAATAAATTGTATTATAGTACACAACTGAAGGCTACAGCTAACTTTTCATTTTAAATACTGTAATGTTCCATTCTATTTTATTAATATTTAACTCACATCTTTAGTAGCAGCAAAATACTTTGATGACATGTTGTTATAAATTTCTTATGACTGACTTTTTACATTTGTTCATAAAACTATCCTCTAGAAACACAATTTACAATGGACGTAATACACTGAACATACATAGAGTACAATGCTCTGTTTACAATACAACATAGAATAATACTGTTCTATAAAGTGATTGCACAACACAAGTGAATTATAAAGTTTACAAAGAAATAAGTGTACTAAATGTCTTAGTAGGATTGTTTACATCTACTAGACCCTGTATAGTAATTATTTATCATGTTGAAACTTTTTTGTATGTTATTTTCGCAGTGACACAGTGAATTTGTTTTTTAATAGATTCACTATTTTCTAACAAGCAGATGTGTGTTCTCCACACATGGGCAGATGACATTCAGCTCATCTTACCGTTGTTTTGCATTTTTTTCTTTTATAGCAGAAGGCACATTTCTCTCTGGGCTTATTAGTTGCCTCAGTTTTCTCTGTGTGGAATTTATTTTCTAGATGAACTCAAAGTTCCGATCGGAGACCATGAGTTGAAGCTCTGGAAATCATACATGGTTTTGTGAGAGGAAGTGTAAGGTTCTTCAGGAACATGCTCCTGGGTATATCCACACTTGTATTTGAGAGGTAAATAATCTGCTTGTTTATTCGCGCAATGATCATAAGGGAAAAGAAGAACCATAGTGGCCACAAAAAAAAACTCTTGCATCAGAATATTTTGATTTTAGTTCATCCACCAGGTCTACTCCACCTTTTGTCAAGTTGCAGAATGTGATCATTTTGGGCTTGCAAGCATCACCTGTAGAGGAATCAGTATCATCCCTGAAGTGCAAAAAGGAAATAACCAGGACCTTTTTTGCTTTTTTGGGACATAAGAGACCAGAGTTCCCTGTTCCCCCAAAGCAAACAAACTACTGTTTACTGGTTGGTCTCGGGTATTTACCATGACAGCAGGAATTTCTTTTTCGTTTTTTGTAATCATACCTACCAGAGTTAGGCTTTTATGAATGAGTTCACTCATTAGGTTCACAGAAGCAAACCAATTGTCCATAGTTACATTGCACCCAGTACCTTCAATGGGTTGAAATTCTTTTCTCAACGGCACTTAGTCTCATGTCTGTTGCAAATGGGCATCCATCAGGTTGTTTGCCAGGGTACATTTCCAAGTTTGCTGTATAGAACACGGCGTCCACCAAGGCAAATACTTTGATTCCATACTTGCATGGTTTTCTAGGTATACTGCCTAAATTTACACCTATCTCGGAAAGATTCCAGCATTTCATCAATCATCGAATACTCTCCAACATGGTAATGTTCCATCCTTGATACAAACCCCTCAAACATTTCTATTACTGGAGCAGAGATTTTCGTGCAGGCCTTGTTGTAACATCATCAGAGCAAAGAGCTCTAAGAATTAGCAGAAACCTGTTGTACTTCATGGTCAGATGAAAGTGTTCTGGAGCTGTACCATCCATCGCTCAAAGGTTGGTAAAATTTTGATGGGATGATTTCAGCATGCCTGCCAGGTAAACTAATCCTAAGGTAGTTCTTCTAAAGTGGTAATGGTTTGCTCAAATTTTTGTAAGCCTCACGTTGGTGTATTCACTATTTTTTCTAAAACGCTATCTGGAAAAAACAGCTGCCAACATTCCATTTCTGTTGTTGCACCTTGTTTTACACCTGGGGGATGAATAACAACATTCCTCTTCCTGGTGCGTGTGTTAGGTGGTGGTGGATGGACATTCCATATGGTCACATTATCTCTGCCTAAATATTGTGGCGAGGTACTTTCAGCAATTTCAGAATTTTATTCACCGGCAGATACTTGCAATCCTGTATCATGATCACTGTATATGGAATTTTCCTTGCAAGCAGTGATTTATACCTTACCAGATGTGCAGTTGTCATTAGAGAACTCAAATGATGAGAGAGATTAATTTTCAATCTTCTCAAGCCATTTCAATGTTTGCTGTTCTTGTCGTTCTATCATTGATTGTTTACTAATAAAGGCTGACATGGTACAATGTTAGCCGATAATGCGAAAACTTTGTCAATACCTATGAATTCTTGTCTTGCAACCTCAGAAACAATAACAAAATAAGTTGACAATTGATCCACCAATGGTCGACATGTGTGTAGTGCGCTCTGTTTGGTGCATGGGATATTTCGTTTTTCATTTGTAGGTATTTAAAATATTGAAATGCTCTGTAGCATACATTAATTTGTTCTATAAACAGCCTTTGAAGGCACTCATAGTATGAAATATTTTAATTTAAAAGTAGATAAGATAGCATACTTTTAAATCAAAATGAGCGCAGTGGTCACACATCGACCAACGACAGCTTAATAATAAAACTGATGAGATTGTAACTTATAAAAGAGATAAACAGATTAAGTTGATAGGGTATAAAAATGTACATTTAGAGGGAAAGCTACATATACATAAATAACCAGAGTGTTAACTCTATATGATGCCAAATTCAGCAAGTCCAGGAAATTAACTATATATGTATGAAGCTTGTATTTTGAAAAAATGAAATAAATTAATCCATCCATCTGTCCATCCGTCCATCCATCCACCCACCCACCCATCCATCCATCCATCCATCCATCCATCCATCCCTCCCTCCATCCATCCATCTCTCCACCCATCCATCTGTCCATCCCTCCCCCACCCACCCACCCATCCATCCATCCACCCATCCATCCACTTATCCAGCCATCCATCCATCCATCCATCCAAGACACATTACTTTCTATGAACTTTACAGAAAAGAAACAGCCAAATTTCCATAGAACCATATGAATAATGGTACTTATTAATATTTTGCCTTCCATGAAATGAACAATGACATTAAAAAACAAAAAATGGACAATATCCAATGTTTGACAAGCTTGAGCTGAAAATGAAATTTATATCCAAGAGTAAGGACAAACAAATATTAAAAGCAAATTGGCAAGAACAAACTAAGAAGCCAAATTTAGCATACAATGAGAAAAGAAGACATGGAAATGTTTGAAGGAAATTTAGGGAGGATGAATATTACTTTCAACCTGCAACAATGGCTTTCAATGCTATTTGTAACAGTTTAATTGCATGCTACAGGAGCCAGCTTTGAACTTATAATTTAGAAGTGCAGAGCTGTAAAACATAGCATGCACGCTGTTCCAAATTGCCAATGAAGTATCTTCTTGCATGTACAGATTTGATGTGACTTTCACCTAATATACATCATGTAACAGTGTGCTCAAATTACTGCCAAGCACAAATAGGAATTGTAATATGGCTATAATGTGCATGATTACTGTTTATAATAATCCCACTTTGCTATCATTGATCATAAATTTTTAATCTGGTGCCATTCCCAGGAAAGTGATAAAGTTTGATTGAAAAGAAAAGGAACTATGCACAACCAATTCATCATTCACATGATTGGATTCAACTTTTCATGTTACAGGAAGGAAAATAAAATTTCATGTCACAGAAATGTCAATGCAGACTTCTTTAACTTTTCATCATTCCTCAAGAAAGATATGATCTTACGAAAACTGATGGACAAGAAAAAAAAAAATTAGAGAAAAATTCAACAGCTATATTATGAGAATAAAGATGTTGAGAATTTTTCTTTCCAAACAAGCCATACAGTGAGGTGGTTTTCACACCTATCAGCTTCAGGAGGAGGGGATAACAGATAGGAAAACCTCTTCTACAGTGATCCAAACATCATATCTGTGGAGAACAAGAGAAATCAGCTCGACCTTCTGTCATTCAGCTCTGAAACATTCTAGAAACACAACAGAAACTTGAATGCCAGCATAAATGTTCACTGACCTGATGTTGATGAAGATGTTAAGGAGAAATTTCTTGTAACACTGCACTTCAGTTATGTTTAAGATTTCTAATATCTATCTCTCTCTCTCTCTCTCTCTCATTTTTTTTTATATAGTGCCCATAAATAGCATTTTATGTTACTTTAGAACGTGTTTGTGAATCTACCCTTTAGCTGCCTGGCTAAAATACTGTGCTAATGCTTAAACTGCCAGCCCTAAGTAAGGTGAAACATGGGGCTTTACATAGAGGTTTCTGCACTCAATTTTGAAGCACTAAGGAACTTTTTGCATTGATTCTTGATGTATGGTTTTTCATTTCCAAAGACCAAACTGGCTGGTGTAATCCTGGTGGTGTCATGAAATTGAAGAGTGGTAGATCAGCAAGAAAAGTGGCACCCTCACATCTCCGTCTCTTTGAAGATTGGCCACAACCTTCCTCAGATGCTCCTCTAGGGTCTTGATATACCACTCAACCATGCCACCTGACAGGGTGGAGAGGTGTTGTGAGCATCTTGTGCACTCCAAGTCCCTCCAGTGTTTTCCTCAACAGGTTGGACTTAAAGTTGGTGCCCTGATTGATGTGTAATACTCCAGAGCAACAAAACA
The DNA here is from genome assembly GCA_030762935.1 of Hymenopus coronatus. Classification (NCBI taxonomy): domain Eukaryota; kingdom Metazoa; phylum Arthropoda; class Insecta; order Mantodea; family Hymenopodidae; genus Hymenopus; species Hymenopus coronatus. The sequence continues at coordinate 314,811,744 of CM060900.1, read as the reverse complement.
GTTCTTCTCTGAGGCGGTTAGCAATGGCCTTGGCCTCCTAGTTAGGGATGGCATACACCTCCAGCTACTTGGTGAAGTAATCCATGGCAACTAACAGATACCTATTACTCCTGTCTGACAGCAGAAATGACCCAGTCACATCAATGGCTATGCATTCGAAGGGTGCTCCTGCATTACAATGCTGCATGCCACCCCAACTCCTGGTCTGTTGGTTGCAACTTGTTGCACACACGTGACTTTAATGACACCACCTCTCAGCATCTGTCCACAGTCTCAGCCAGAAGTACTATTTCTGTAGCTTGAGAATGATTTGGCAGGGTCCCAGGTGTCCTCCTGCATGTACCCCTTCCACTCCTTACTCTGAGGGAGGAGCTCTCTCTGGGTCTTCTCATCAGGTGACTGCCTTACTCTGAAAAATACTGCTTCCTTGATCTTCAATGAATCCCATTGGGCCCAGTAGGATTTGTACACACTACTCTTGGGCATGATATCTTCCCAGCCCTGTCTAGTCCCTGCCTCCACTTCTCCCAGGAGTAGCCCCAAGTCTGTATCTGCCAGCTGCACCCTCCTCAGCCCTGTGCAATTCCATTCAGGTGTAGGTACCACTGAAATAACACAAACAGCTACAGAATGCTCCTTCTCTTCAACCTTAGTGCAGTGGCCACACCCCTCTGGACAGGATCATAGTGATATGGCATCCACATTGGAGGCATACTTCCTTTCTAATGTTCTGATGTAAAGTTGTACTCTTGCAGCCTCTGGACCCAACAGGCCCTCCACATTCTTGAAACTTAACAGCCAGGTGAGGGCAGAGTGATCAGTCCTCAGGTGGAATTGCTGACCATACTTCCATACCTCTGGAAGTGCTTCAGTGCCTTTATTACTGCCAGGAACTCTTGTAGGGTAATGCTGTAGTTCTTTTCTGTTTTGGAGAGCAACTTGCTGTAGTAGGCAATTACCCATTCCTGACCATCCTGGACCTAGGTTAGAATGCCAGAGTAACTGACTTCGGTGTTCACAATAAAGTTACCGGTATGTTGTGGAAATCCTAAAATAGGAGCACAGCAGACTGCTGACGTAAGAATCTGGAATGTGCTCTCTGCCTCTTCTGACCATATGTAAGGCTGTACTCTTCCATCAAATGAGTGAGGGGTTTTACAAAGTTGGAGAAACCTCTGACAAACTAGCAGTAATAATTGCATAGGTTCAGGAAGCTTGGCAACTCTTGTTTGTTTTTCGGGCAAGGCCAATCTCTCACTGCCTGAGCCTTCTCTGGGTCCATGGCCACCCCAGATGGTGAGACTAAGTGGCCCAAGTAGTTTACCTCCTTGCAGGGAGAGTTGGCAGTTCTTCACGTTCAGCTTCAAGTTTGCTGCCTGCAGCCTCTGCTGAATCTTTGTCAGGTTCTTGAGATGTTCTTTGAAGTTGTTGCCTTCCAGATATAGCAGGCAGGTACTGAAAGTAACCCTCTAATCACCAATTCCATGAGCCACTGGAAGGAGGCTGGCAAATTGCATGGGCCAAAGGGCATAACCATAAATTGCCTAAGTCCTTGGCCAGTCGAGAATGCAGTCTTCTTCTTGTCTCTGGGATCTAGGCCTACTTGCCAGTATTCCGATTTCAAGTCCAATGTCAAGAACCACTCAGCACCAGCTAAAGTGTCTAGGTTGTTGTCAATCTGTGGTAAAGGGAAACAGTTCTTTCTGGTGATGGCATTCAGGTTCCTGTATCCATGCAGAAGCGTAGATCACCATTTTTATTCAAAGATACAGGGTAACACCAAAGGATATCAGACTCTTAAATGATTTCCCTAAATTTCATGTCCTACTCCTGTATGTCCCATACCTCTACTTGCTTCCCCATGGGAACACATCTTGCTGGTTGCCAGATAGGACAGGCATATCCAGGCATATGGAGAATTCGTTTAGTGTGACTGTAATGTCATTCTCTCTACTGAAGACAGACTGGTATTGGCTGAGTAGACACTGGACAAGTTGCAATACCCTCCAGCCGATGTCAGCCACTGCCACTTTGCTTATGAGAACATGTGACGAACACTCACAGGCTCACAGTGCTTTGTTTTGGTGTCAAGTAGCAGCATCTCATCCTCAGACAAAATGTTGCCCAATGCCATTACTATTCGTAGTTGGTAAGGTTGACTGGGTGTTCTTCTCGGCAAGCCCTTCACCACATCAGGTATGATTACAGTCATGGCTTCACCTGTGTCCACTAGTATTCAGCACAGCTTTTCTTGTATATAACTCTTTGTGATGAGGCTGTTGCCCACTTGTCTGCCTAGGGTATGTAGCATCACTTCAGGGATTATCAATAACAACCCCAACATGGCCCTAAATTGTCTTATGCTGATGGTCTGCTCTGTTGTGAACACTCTCTCGCTAGGTGTCCCGGGTCGCCACATTCCCAGCACACACCACTTGAAGGTTGTCATCTCTCAGTTGCTTCTCTCTCCTGTCATAATGAATACTCCTGGTCTTCAAGGTGGTCTTGGCTGCCAACATTCTAAGTTATGCCATTAACACTTATCATGTTATAGTCACCTAGCATCAGACAGGTTTTTTCTCGGTAACACGCAACCGGTCAACAAGGCAGTGGTGAATTCTCCTATACACCGCACACACCGCTGATGTACTAAACTTGAGAGGGTTCAAAACAACTCTTAATAAACATATAAAATAAACATCACTTTTTGTATGTCACTTCAACTAATTACAAAACATACATCTACCTCACCGCAAGTTAAAACAATAACCATGCTCTCAACATTCTCCGCAGACTATGCAAGGCCAGTAATGGTGTGCACGTGCACCTTCTCCATCGCAAGTTGAAGTGATAGACATGCACTCCCACTTTGCTAGAGAGGCAAGGGGAAATGAAGCTTAGATGCCAACCGTTAGCTGTCAAAATGCACCTCTAAATTTTGTGATTGACAATCGTCTTTAGTCTGTATTAGTATTGTTTTGCTTCTAAGTCTTTGGGACAATGACCGATGTAAGTGTTACTGAAGCTGTTGGTTCTTGTGACTGTGCAGTAGAAATATATGTTAAAGACTAGATTTTGGAATTTTGAACTTTCTGAAAAATTTAAAATAAAAATCAATGCCAGGCCCACTCCCGAACTACCAGTCTGATTGTAAAATATCAAAGACAGAAAACGAGAGTATAACAGACATTCCTGCATTAGCAATTATTCTAGGTACAGATGGTTTAACTGGTTGCCCAAAATTAAACAAACTCTATTATTGGCCGTCTTCTTTTTAGTAATGACAAAAGCAGTACTACATGGCCTCAAGAAATATTCAACAATATAGTTTCTCTAATAGATTCATTAATTAAGCATAAAAACACAAAAAAATCACATGTTTTGTGCATTCACTCTTTGTAATTTTGGCAATACGCAAGTAGAGCTGCAGTTAAATGCTCAGAAATCATTACAAATTTCAAAGCATAATGAAGTGGTAAAAAAGATTTGAGAAATATTGAATAGACTCATCGATGTTTGTCACTCAGAGAAGCAGGAATTAGCTTTTAGAGTACACGACAAGTCAGAAAATGTCTTTAATAGAGGTAATTACACAGAAACACTGGATTTACTCAATATCTATGATCAACTTTTAAATAATCATTTAAATAATGCTACAGTTTTCTGGGGCACTTCGTCATCCATTCAGAATGATTTAATCGAAGCTGTTAGGGGTGTTTTGGTTACCTGTATAACAAAAGGACTTGCATCCGCTAATTGCTGGCTATTCTTATAGATGTGTGCTCAAACATAGTGAACAAATCCCAACTCTCTACCATTTTATGCTATGTGAACAAATCAGGGAAGTTCACGAAAGGTTCATGGGATTTACTGACATCAGTACAGACAGATGAGGCTTTACAACTATGTACTTACAACAGTTAATGAACTTAATATTTGTAAGGAAATTTGTCGCCCAGACATATGATGGTGCGGCCGTAATGTCTAGTCAATTAGATGGTCTGCAATCTAAAGTAAAAGTGGCATTTCCACAGGGGCATGATTTGTTCAGTTACTGTCATATCCTGAATTTGGTTCTGCAATAGGCAGCGATATGTATTGAAAAGTGCAGATTTTTTTTTTTTCAAATTCTATCAGAGCACTCTAATTTCTTTTCTCATTCCACAAAAAGAACGGAAACTTTGCATGCACTTATCAATAAAAGGTCACCTGGCCCCAACACGCTGGAACTTCAGTTCACACCTTGTCAATACTGTACAAGAACAATGAGATCACCTGATTTTATTCTTTGAAGTCATGATAGAAACAGAAAACAATGGTGATTGGGAACCTGATACATTGGTTAAAGCATAAGGTCTTCTTTAGTTTTTGACTCGGTCAGATGCTGCCTTCGTCCTCAAAACATTTTCAGCAAAATTTGCTCATACCGACATTCTCGTCAACATATTTCAAGACAAGTCTATGGATATTGCATATTGTCATTCAAAGGAAATCCCAACAACACCTTAGAAGAGCTCAGAATAGAAAGGTTCCAAAATATTTGGCGAAACATTTCTACTGAAGTAATAAATGAACATGCACAAAAGAAAAGAACAATGAACCAAGTGAAGTTACTGAAGTTATGTTCAGGAGGATATTCTATGAAACTTTGGATAATGTGTTCTATCAAATACAAAATAGGTTTTCCGACTACTAAAGTTTTCATTTCTTTGCTCTGCTTGATTCCTCAAAATTCAAGAATTACAGAACATCTTTTCCTGATCACAATTACTCAAAATTGTTGGACATCTATGGCTCAAATGTTTATCCATATTATCATCATGCTGTAAATGTTTATAGAGAATTAAAAAGTCATTCCACTGAGCAGGTTGCTTTAAACTTGGAATACTCATTAGCTTGAAATCAGTATTATCAAAATCATGCCAGTTTTCCAAGTATGTCAGGTATTTCTCCATAAACATATTGACTTCTCTTAAAAACTTTTCTCTCTTGCAGTTTTCCATATCCTTAATTCTTTCCATAACCTTCTTCCCAAAGTATTTGTCTTCTCTTTATTGATGATTTGCCTCCTCAGTGATACCAACACCTCGTGGAGTTCTGTGCTGGACATAGGTTCACTTTCCAACAGTTTTGTACAGTTATGGAAAATTTGCATGATATTTAGGAGAAAATGGCACACTGCTAGGGGAATCAAGTCTGCTTTTTCATCTTTAAATGCTTCCTATATGATCTTGGAGCAATCATCTTCCCCTTGTGACACAAAATAGGATCCTAACGCTGGCTAATTTGAAAGGAGGCATTCTAGCATGGGTAAAAGTGATAACCATCTGGTTGGAACGTGTCTTAGTTCTTCTCTGTACTCTACATTCACAAATTCAAACAATGATTTGAGTATTTTTGTTCTTTTCGCATATGCTGAAAACTCACACATTTTTATCACAAGAAGTTCCATATCAAAATAAAAAATTTTCTTTGCATGTTTGAAACAGTTTTGTAATATATAGCATTTACGGTTAGCTTTGATTATATTTGGCACACTTTTTTCAGTTTTTCATACACCGATACATTCTTCCCAAAGTTCACAGGAGCATTGGCAGCAGCAGTAAAAGAGGAAATACTAGCAGTATCCAAACCATTACTTTCAATCACATTTAAAATGTTTGCTGATATTTTCATTTGTTTCATCAGCATCTTCGTAAAAATCAAGAAGACCAGTTTTGATTCCTTCTTCTGTTGAAAAATAAGGTATGATCAAGGGAAACATTTTTAGGTTTCCAACACTAGAAGAGTCTGTAGCAACTGAAAAATATTCTGCTTCCTTTAGATTTTCAATAAGTTTCTCTTGTGCTGCAGGCGCAATCATTTTCTCCCACGCATGCTCGCTTTAGTGCAACCACATATAATTTTCTTTGCAATATCAGAGTCCTTGAACAATACACTGTATAATTTATTAGAACAATGCATACTATTATAACTTGTATGACGTTTAACCCCGTGATAAGTTGATGTGATTTCTACTGTTATGATAAGATCTTCACAAAGTGACGACACTACTTTGTTTTCTCTGGTCATCATTACATTGATTTTTGGAAGAATTCACGTTAGTATTGGCAGCACCAATTCCCTCGAACTTGGTTTAAACACTCTGACTGCAATATTTTCATTCTGATTCAAACTCACTTTTCTTCACTAACCAGTAATATGACCTTTTCCAGGCATCGTTAAATGTGCAATAGAATTTTTTTTTTCTTTTCTACTCCTGATGTACTAGCCATTACAATAACCAACTTACGAACTATGACCATTGTCGAAGTCCTTGACTCAAGACCTCAGACTGCTAATAACTACTGATTTTGTGATTTCTATTTGTAAATATAGCAAGACTGGTGACAATGTTGATGCAACAATTAGTTTTCCTTCTCCCTCTCAACTTCAACATTGCTGGCACACAAATCAAAACACTACTATTTCTTTCTACACACTACCAACCCTTGCATACAACAGATTAAATACTTGGATTTTATTAAAGTATAATATATAAATAATAACAATAATAATAATGATAATAATAATAATGGTCGTGATCATGGTGGCAGTGGTGGTGGTGATGGTCATAGTCGTAGTACTAATAATAAATAAATAAATAAATAATAATAGTAACGATAATAATAACAATCATCATCATCATCATAATAATAATAATAATAATAATAATAATAATAATAATAATAAAGGGACAAGGAGATATCACATAATTCCAGGAGCTTTAATTTCAGTTCCGGGAGTCGGGAGATCCTATTCAATTCCAGGAGATTCCCGGCTATTCCAGGAGAGTTGGCAGCTCTAATCAGTTGTGTGGCTTTCTCTCCTGATGACCATCAGATATGAGTGGCAACTTCAAACTGTCGGTGGAAGACTTCGAAAGTAGATGTTCGATCATACTTGGGTAGCTTGATGCATGTAGATGATGTTTCATGTCATGTCTCAACCAAATCCTTAAGTGTTCGATTGAGCTTCCTTTGCACCAAAGTGTTAATTTCCTTGGTACTGTCATTGGCTCTACCTTCCAGGGCATTAAGGCATTTTTCATGGTGTTTCATCATTCCACCAGATCTTCCACTTTTTCCCCACACTCTTCATGTCCTTCAGGTTGGGCAGTTGTTCACCCATTTTGGTATGAAGTTCCATTTCCAGGTTCTCCATTGCATACTCCCATTTTCCCTATGTTGAATTCCTTCTTCTCCTCCACCTTCTGCATTACGGATTTCATTTCTTCAATTTTCTTCATCCTGATTTGATTTCCGTCTTCATTTCGGCCAACAAACTTTTCAGCATCTTCATCTCAGTATAAAAATCCCACTTCTGACATGTGCAACAAGAGCCCCTTTACAACCTTCAAAACTGGTTACAAAATAGTTCTTTATTTCACTGCTGCACAATAATTTATTTGATGTTCCAATGCATAGATGGCCTTCTCACAGCACTGCGCGCTAGCACTACAATCATAGACTAAATTGGTTTGCAACTCTTCCTTATATAGTTATGAATGATGTCAATGCTAGTTACTGGAAGCTGAGGAAAAATGCTATCAACATCCATTTTAAATATTGTAAATTTGCTTAGATGTCTGCAATTTCAGCATCTGTTGTATGAATTATAAAGTATTTGAATATAAATACAAACCTCTGTGGATCGGACTGGCTGTCAGCAATTTACGTGGATAAATTTCAGTGGCTCACATTGCATCATGACACCCAAAGATTTAAAAATAGAGTATGAATTCTTTCTATGAAGCTTAAAATATAAGCAAAATATAAGGAGAAATTCAATTGCAAGCCTTTTAAATATTGTGTTAACATTGCCCACATAAACTGTGGATGCTTTACGAACAAGGAATCTATCAATATATTCATCACAAATATCTCAAATATTTTCCTGTGTCATCTACGTGGTATAAGAAGGCCATGCTCCAAATATAACCTGCTGTTTTCAACTTGAAATATCCAAGATCGAACCTGGAAAATGTTGGGTCAAAAAGTGAAACATCAGAAAATGGACATCCCTTATCTGCAGGCCATCATTTGCACAGAGGCAATTGTCCCCATTAGTATGAAAGCAAAACAGAAGTGACCCGTGTTGATTAAAATACAAGTGCATTTTGCACCATGCGCAACAAATAATTGCATCTTGTGCAAAGTCACCTTCAGATGTTAGCAGTGCTATGCTATGTTTCCTATATGTTCTAAGACATTTGTAACTCATTTGTGGATACTTCAAGTTGAAAACAGCAACTTATATTTGGAGCACAGACTTCTCTTACAACAGGAAAACTTCTGAGGTATTTGCAATATGAGTATATTGATAGGTTCCTTGTAGGAATGTGTTAATCTGATTTAGACTGTTCATGCATTATAAAAATGCTCTTTGTGTCTTTTCAAAGCTTAAAGATACTGTTTTCTTTATTAATTGCATTCAAACAGCTATTTCAATAAAATAAAAACACAAAACATAATAACAAAGGAAAGTTATATCACTAGTGTATGCCTCAGTAAAACATTCAATATATTTAAAACCCTCTGTAGAGAAGATTAAGTTTTCTTTTCCAAGTGTGAAGTCAGATAAGTCATTAATAATGTTTTTGCTTACTTTCTAATTATTGTTTATTCCATGCAATAATTCAAGAGCAAGAATATGTTTTTTGTGAAGGCATTGTATACTTATTGAACTCTATGTTCATACAAATATGCATCGTCAAATACTAATTCATGATTAAAATTTCCTTTTAAGTTTTCTCCAATAGTGTTTTTTTTTTTTTTTTACTTACCTGACTTTAAACACACACACACACACACACATGCAAGAATTTTCAGCATTAGGCAGCACTGTGGCCACTCACCTCTTGCCAAGGTGGCCTGGGTTTGATCCCAGGGTACCATACATGGAATTTGTGGTGGATGAACCAATTTTCTCTGGGTTCTCTAGTCCCCCTGCAATTCATTTCTCCAATTGCTCTGTATTTATCTTTTCTTTTATCTATTTCAAAGTCATTTCATATCATCCACTTCTTCTCTTTCATACTATCACCTATCCTGATATCGCTGATCCAGAGCCTCTACTCCTTAACAGGCATCTGACCCCAGGAGCTGACTTGTAAAGTCTGAGGGGTGTAAGCGGAGAAAGAAGAAGGTATACGTATTCAAAAGTGTTAAAATATGAGTCAAATAGGACCAGTAAGCTTATAAATCTTTTATTACAATAATCAACAATTTACAATTTCAAGATGCACATGTAGAAATGTGAGCTGTGTGGTAACTTAAGTAACTTTCAAGAATTCACACAAAAATTGAACTTGTTTTGTTTACAAAGCCACTGTTTATAATGCTGTCTTTGCGAGTACTGGCTGGAAGGACTCTCATTTTATGTGCCCTGAACCTGTGGTAGCAGAACAATGGCTAGTTAGATTACTCTGTTGCATATCATTCAAAACATAAATTTTGAAGCTTATGTGACACAGTTTCAACCTCCTGTAAAGGAGCCACAACTTCACTGTCTGAAATAATTGCAACACTTTCTAAAGAATATGATCTGCGAAGTTTTGAAGTATCAGATATTATGCTGGAATTATACAGTTTATCATATTTTAGCTCTTCACTCTTGATGCACACTTTTTCAGGAATAAAATAGGGTTTAGGATGCCTTATAGATGGTCTGCATCGTGTAGAGCATACATGGGCAACATGCCAAATGTTCATATGTGTTATGTTCATTTTAGTTTTCTTTTGTTTTAAGAGGTCCTTTTCCTTTAAATAATCTTGCCTACTGTGAGTGACAGTACTCAGCATTCCCAGTTCATGGAGCGCTGCATCCAAATTAGACAGCTCCATCTTCACCTGAAATAATTTAAATTGATTAAATTAAATTTGTGACCTCTAAGGCCTACCTTGAATATGATTTTTCATATTTTTTTTTATTTTTGAGGTAATCTGAAAGAAGTCTTCCACTTAAAAAAAGCATGCTGACTGAAGTGACACCTTTTAAAGTCACTATTTTCCAGAGAATGTACTTGTTAGTAATATGCAATATTTGAGAGCCTATTTCACACATTCAACACAATTCTGAAGGTTCTAGTATACTAAGTGTTTTCATACTTTATTTTTCAAATGCCAGTTTTAGACATCAGCATTTTTTGTTACAAATGTTCAAGATATTCAGGAACTAAAACTGATTAAGATACTTTACAGACATAAGGGCAACACTATAACAACACAATGGAACTTTTTAAAACATATGTCTTTTGATGTCCATCATTAAAAGTTATCTTTATAAATTTATCAATAAAATTGTGCTCATTAATCTAAATATTCATTCAGTGCTTTGCAGTTGCTCTCTCTTTGCAAAAGTGTTTCAGTCAATTTAAAATTACTGAGTTTATATTCTGTAAATGTGTTATAGTCAAATTTTAAAAAATTCCTAAAAGCATGGGTCATTAACTTGACCTATTTAATGTCATGTTCCGAAGTTTTAATCTATTAAAATACACATAATTTATAAAATATTTCTCTTTTCACCTATGCATTATAATTAAAATTAAATATTTAGTTATGTATAATAATATTAAAAATAATAGCAACAATAAAACTAATTGCTAAGAACTTAGCAATGAACATTTTAGTCTCTGAATATCCCTTAGATTAGAACCCTAAGTATACTCATCATATGTTTAACCTTTATTTTTCTTCTGAACTACACATATAACAAATTGAAATTAATAGAAATAGACTGTAAGAAGTGTGAAGAAGCAACACAAAAACTATGAGAGCCAGTTGAAACAAATACTTCTAGTGGCAATAAAACACATGGAAAGAACATTTGACTCAACTGGCTAATTTAGACATCCATTGAAAGAAATATATATGTCAAAAAATGAGACTACAGGGAAATCTAGAGGAATTGGCAAGGGACTACAAGATAGAACAGGAAAATTCAGTCTTTTAAAACTTAAGGCAACTTGTAAGAATTGATATAACCAAGTACAATCTGGATTCTGTTATTTGGCCAAAATTAAAAACCCAAATATATTTGAGCTCTTATGTTAACCGTAGAGTGGGCATGCTCTTTAATGTTATAGGAGCAGGCATGTGGTGTAATATGTATACAGTGCACATAAATGGCTACTTTTTACTATTTCTTTACATTTAATTGCACTAATTTAGATTACATCATTTATTGATTGCAAGGAACATTATCTTATGCTTAGCAGTGGTTTCATAAGGTTCATAAATGCTATTTAGTAATATTGCATTCATTTATTTGCAGATTAATCCTCTTCGATCTCAATTGAATGCACACTGCATTTTCTGCAGAGAACTGCTGTTTTAGAATAATTTTTACAAACAAAATCACTGATGATCATCTTATTGTTGCAGAGCTATAATTTGCCCTTCAACTTATTTCACATCTATCTTTCTTCTTCCTCAGCTGCTCTTGTATATGCATCTCTTGAACTTTGTAGTGATGCAGATGCAGGCTAATATCAGCTGGCAGACTTGGTATCACCAATATTTTGATAAGATGTGGTCTCATGAACTGAAAAGAAAGGTTCTGTAGAAAAAATTGACGTGGATGTTTCTCATTCTTTTCATTTGCTTGAAACAACACCTGTGCATTGATAACAGCCACGTTCAGCAATGCATACCATATGGCCATTGTCCTTTTGTCATTCTTGTTACTGAATGTACAACATATATTGCACATTTTCATGTTATAATCTAGTATTATGTGAGGTTCCTTTGTATCTTCATCTGCTGTTCCTTCATTATGCATTGTACAGGTACAACAGGTTTGTTTCTTTTCTGGAATCCAAAAATTGCTGAACCAATTTCCCTGTCCTTGTTGGGCAAAAACTCTGCCAGGATTTCTTTTTTATCCTTTCTCAGAGTTCCTATACTTGAAGTGATTTTGTTTTGCAGTAGATTGACAGCCAGTGGATAGCTGGTATCGGTATACCAGCTATCAAATTTCTATTTGAGTTTTTTATCAGCTCGGTTAGTCTACATATTATATAAAATGGCTTGTTAGAAACATAAAATGGTCCTTCTGGCTATTTGCCAAAGTATACTTCCAACAAATCAGTGTAAAGTGACTTAGCGTTACATAGAGCAAATACTGTAATGCCATATTTGGCTGGCTTTTTGGGAATGTATTGTATTAAGCAACAATGGTCTCTGAATGCTCCTAGTTTTTCATCAGTAGTAACAAATTCTCCAAGATTGTAACTGTTCATGCAGTTTTTCACAAATGTATCCAGAGAGCTCCTAATGGCTGGTAACCTATCTGTTTTACATCTCATGTCCCTTGTATCTTAATCATCAAATCTTATACACCTGAGAAGGAATAGAAATATAACTCATGCAAGATCTCAATACCATCATTCCTGTTCCATTCTTTGACCAAAGTTCCGATGCATTTGTATGGTTCCCACCTTTGAGACCAATCACATAAAGAATGCCTAATATTGTGCAAGTTTCATTTCTGTCTATCAATCCAGCATCCCTATCCCTAGAATAGTTTTCCTCAAGCCTTTTTCTTTGAATGTATACATTTGTAAAATGTACAGTTTCATCTATCATATCATTACTGATGATTTTATGGGAAGATTTTATTTCCTCTATAATACCTTCGATGAAATTAGTTGAATGATTAAGTATTATTGATGAAATGTACTCTGATTTTACTGTGTTTTAGGGAAACAGCAATACATATAAGTTTAAAAGAATAACTTGAATTCATTTACTACACCTGAAAGGTGAATGAACATTGTTGGTTTGATACATGGAGAAAACTTCAGAACTGCTTTAATACTGGTTAAATTTGTAGACATTTTACTTTCTGGCATGCTGACAGAGAAAATGTTTTTTGCTTTTCTTTGATGAAATTCAAATGCAGAAATGAGAGAAACTGTTCTTTTTACTAGCATGTGTTCTGCTGAAGCAAGGTAAGCAATGCTTATCCAAGGAAATTTTATTTACATATGTTTAGTAAGCATTCCTACTATTTACAGAACAATGAAAAGTTACAACCAGTTTGCATTTCATATATCTTGCAAATGTTTACATGTCGCTGCTTCCTAGTGGTTTGACAGTCACTGAAATCTGTTTCTCTTTGACATCACCTCCTTGCTTCACATCATCATCTTACATCATGGATTAATTTTCATTTGCTTTCCTGTATTTGGATGCTAGGTTTTTAAACATTTCAGAAGATTATTCAGCAGATGCACTGTACAAATGCTTTGGGAGTTCAAATGTGGAAACAAAATGGTGGCTCAGACTTATGATGGTGCACTGTGCTTTTGGGACATCTAAATGCCCTTCAGAAAAACAAGAAACTTTTACATGCACAATTTCCATACACTGCTATGCTCAAAAGCAAAATTTAATATTGTGACAGTGCTGTCTTCAAATGCTTCTCACATTGCCTTGGTATGTGAGTCATCACAGTTGGAGATCTTGAGAAACAAGACCATGTGTAAACAATGCAGAAGAATGGCACGACACAACAGGAGACTTCGAAACATGACATATCAATATCAGGTAAACTCAAAATTTGTTTAAAAGAGTCCAGTGTCTTCGTCGAGTTTCCAGGAAGTTTGGTGACATCATTTTCTCGTTATAAAAAGGAGGAAGAATTGCAGTGGGTTGTTGTTTGATTTGTACTGAGCCGTGAGTGACTGGAGTGTTAGCGTGCAGTGGTGCATAAGCCATGGACAGTGTGTAGTTGTAAACTGTAAACTGTCAACTGTCTTAATGTTAAGGGAACTATTTGGAGCAGTGAATTTGAAGCTTTATTTGTAATTAACTGTTGAGCCAATAAAGACACTGCTATCAGGTGGGATTAAGAAGGCAAGATGGAAGAGATACTTAAAAAGTTGTTGGAGAAGCTGGACAAGATGGAAAGTGAAATGACAACAGCGAATTCCTCATTAAAGGTGCAAAAAAATGAAGACCAAACTAAAGGGTGTAAAAGATGAAATGAAAACTAGAATGGAGAAGATGATGGCGAAACAAATGGTATCCGCAATAGAGAAGATGGACAAGAAAATGAAAACCAGAATAGAAACTAAAATGGAGAAAATAGACAACAAATAGGAATTCAGATTGGAGAAGACAGAGGAGAAGATGGAATCGGGCATGGAGAAGATGAGAAGTGAAATAATGACTGTGAATTGTGCAATGGAGAACCTGAAATCGGAAGCTCTGAGCAAATTCAACAAACAACTGACCAGCATGAAGAGGGAAATGGCAGAGCTTGGTAGAACAATGAATGACCATGACTAACCCGGGTAATGTCCTGGAAGGAAGAGCCGAGGGAAGCACCAAAGAACTAAATGCCATGGTGCAAAGGATGGTCGACGGGAAGCTTAAGGAGCTCAAGATCGAGACACCAGGATGCAACACAACTTCTTCATGCATCAAGCCACCCAAGTATGATGGGACGTCAACTTTTGAAGTCTTCCACCAACAGTTCGTTACCATCATCACTAACAAACAATGTTCAGCAGAAGAAAAAGCTGCACAGCTGATAGCAAGCTTCCAAGGATGGGTGGCAAGCTTCCAAGGATGGGTGGCAGAAGTACTAAATGTGATTCTAACGTCGGCAAAGTCTGGGGAGATCTGGGAGACCCACGAGAATTGCTTTGGGAATCATTGTTTGGCTGCAGCTTAACAAGTCCACTTAAGGCGAGGCTGCAACTGCCAGGCAAGACGATGCAGTGGTTCTCCCTGCCCATTGAACAGCTTGCAAACAAAGCCCTGGTGAATCTGCCACCTAGCTATGTGTCCCAGGAAGCTGCCTACTACTTCGTCGACGGTATGTGTGATGGCGAGATACGACAGCGCCTGATGCTCAGTGACTATAAAACAATCCATAAGGCATTAATGGTAGCCCTCAGAATGGAGACAGCCAAGACAACAGCTGTGCTCAATGGGACAGAGATACAACCCAGAGACAACAACCTTCAGGTAGTGTGTTCTGGGGGTGTGGTGAACCAGATCACCTAGTGAAGGACTGTCTACACCAAGATGATGAGATGGTGGAAAACAAGTAAGGACCGGTGCAACAAGGAGCATGTTGGGTCCATCTTCACCACCCCCTCAAGTGATGCTACATGCCTTGGATAGAAGATTGGACAATAGTCAAATTGCAGATGACTGGATACAAGGGAAGCTGCGCCAGATACTCGTAGATTCAGGCACAGCCATGACTGTAATCAGACCTGATGTGTCAAAGGGCTTGCCAACACGAACATCCAGTTGGCCTTACAAACTACTGATGGCGTCAGGCAACATCTTACCTGTGGAGAAGGACGTCCTGCTGGAGTTGACCCTGGGACAAAGCACTGTGAGCCTGTGGGTGTTCGTCGCGAGGGTGACTGAGGATGTGATACTAGGATTAAATGACCTTAGGTGCCATGAGGCGATGGTCGATGTCGGCCAGAGAGTTTTGCAACTTGGCCGGGATGAGGTGTTACTCCCGAGCCCACAGGAACGAGCAAGCTGTCAGTATAAACCTGAGCGACGAATCTGAAGTTAGCACCATCGAAGGACCTGGCTGAAAGACTTGCTGAAGAGGGCGGCCGACCATCTGACCTCTTCACAACTGCAGAGGTTCTGGCATCTTCTCTGCTGGTACCAATCTGTCTTCAACAAAGGGAGCGGCAATTAAGATCGCAGTAACCGAGTATTTCACAACATTAACTGGAGACATGCAACCTATCTGGCAACCACCAAGAGATGTTCCCTTGGTGAAGCAAGCAGAAGTACAGGAGATGTTGGAGGATATGAAATCCAGAGGAATCACTGAAGAGTCTGACAGCCCTTGGTGCTCCCCTGTAGTTTTGGTGAAGAAGTACGGGGAGCTACGCCTCTGCATGTACTACAGGAAGCTGAATACTGTCACCAAAAGGGACTGTTTCCTCTTACCAAAAATTGACAACACCCTGGACACACTTCTGGTGCCCGGTAGTTCTCAACCTTGGATTTGAAATCACAATATTGAAGTGGCCTTGGACTATAGAGACAAGGAGAAGACTGTATTTTTAATTGGCCAGGGGCTTTGGCAATTTGCGGTTATGCCCTTTGGCAGCTGAATCTCCCTCAGGTAAGGTCGTGGAAGTACTGGAGGAAGTAGATGCGAGGACCACAGGAGTACACTTGGGACCCAACCGAGTAATCAACAAACTCCAACAATGGTACTACTGGTTTAGATTATGGACAGACGCTGAGATCGTGCCCCAATGTCATGAGTGTGCATGCAGCAAGTCGCAGCCCACAGACCAGTAGCCAGGTGGCAGGCAGCAGTATAATGCAGAAGCACCCTTGGAGCACATAGCCAGCAACGTAGCTGGGTCATTCCCTGTGGGCAATAGAGGCAACAGGTATCTGTTGGTCACCATGGATTACTTCACCAAGTGGCCAGAGGTGTATGCCATCCCTAACCAAGAGGCCAAGACCATCGAGAACTGCCTCATGGAAGCACTGTTTTGTTGCTATGGGGTGCCAATGGAGCTGCACAGTGATCAGGATGCCAACTTTGAATCAAACCTCATGAGGGAAACACTGGAGTGCCTCGGATTGCACAACACGCGTACGACTTCTCTTCACCCACAGTCAGGCGGCTTGGTTGAGCAGTACATCAAGGCCCTAGAAGAACATTTGAGGAAGGTTGTGGCCAGTCACCAGAGACTGAGATGTGAGGGTGCGACTTTTTTTGTTGGCCTATCACTCTTCAACCCACGACACCACCAGGTTGACATCGGCCAGTTGGTCTTTGGAAGAGAGCGACAACTACCATGCAAGCTGATGTTTGGGAGTCCTCCTGGAACAGAACATCCAGCAGTCGACTATGTAGAGCATCAGGTAGACCGATTTCATGACAGGCATGAGATGGCCCATCAAAACATTCAGGTAGCAAGCAATGGGATAAAGCACCGCTACAAGCAGCAGGCCAACAGCTAACTGAGCCTTCCAGCAAGCTGATCTGGTGTGGCTGTATCGCCCTACCCGGACAACCAGCCCTGAGGGAGCAGTGTGATAGTGCTGTCTTCAAAGTGATTCTCACGCTGCTTTGGTATGAGTCATCACAGTTGGCAACCTTGAGAAGCAAGACTATGTGTAAACAGCACAGAAGAACAGCGTGATGTAACAGGAGACTTCAGAACGTGGCACATCAACGTCTGGTAAACTCAAGATTTGTTTAGAAGGGTCCAGTATCTTCGCCAAGTTTCCAGAAAGTTTGGTGATGTCATTTCCTCGCTATAAAGTGGAAGAATTGCAGGGGTTGTGCATTCTACTCAGTCGTGAGTGACTGGAGTGTTAACATGTAGTGGTGCAAGAGCCATGGACGAGCAATTGTTAGCTGTCAACTGTCTAACGTTAAGTGAACTATTTGGTGCAGTGAAATTAAAGCTTAATTTGTAACTAATTGTTGAGCCAATAAAGATATTTGTTACAGTACTATCTTAGGCCATTTAACATTGAATGGGTTAACTGCCTTTATTATTAATTTTCAAAACAAACCAAGGTATTAGACAAAAAGGTCCAAGAAGACTGCCAAACATAGCACCAAACCTCTGGAATTACAGTTATCATCTAGTGTGCGAATAAATAGCCTTATTGCCCACAGAATCACAATCAAGAATAAAAATGGTGCCAAGGCTGTTATATTACTGCTTGGTTTTGGTGTATCACCACAATACTTTTATTTTCCATTAAATCTGATGTGTCTTCTTAACTTCCGGAGAAGGCAGCATTATCTTGCATGGGAATGCTGATGTTTCACTCATCTTGCCATGAGCTTCTTCTGGGCTATTGTGCGGCAGTTGCTTATTTGCTCTCGCTTATATAGTGGCAGTGCGTTTGAGGTTGCTCCGCCCTCTCTCTTCTGGTTGGCTAGTTGCCTGCCAATTGACGTGGGTGCTGGTGCTGCTCTTTCCTGGTGATGTTGGAGTTGCTTTACGCTTTCTTTTCCCAGGTTTTTGTTTCCTTTTTTGTCTTATTTCTTGTTCTAGATTGTGGTTTGGATCTTCTTTTAGTAAATGCCGTGGTTTGCCGTCTGTTTCTAGAATGCCGCATGTCTCCGCCCCTTGCCCGTCTTTGGCTGGAGGCCGGCCTATTATGGCTCTCCTTGTGAGCAGGATTTTCCAGATGTTATGGAGATGTTTTCCGCCGTCCCTGTTGATGTTCTTCTTTTCTTTGAAAATCTCTATGCTTTCACGGGTCATTCTGTGATGAAAATTGCTGCAGGTGGCTATAAGCTCTGTGTTGTCAAAGTCGATGTGGTGGCCGGTTGTTATTACGTGTTCAGCTAGTGCGAATTTTTCGGGTTGGTTGAGTTTTAGACTGCATATGTGTTCTTTTCTGCATGTTACTATGGGCCGTCCTGTTTGGCCAATGTAGGCACTTCCAGTCGCATATAATTCTATATATGCCCGGGTTTAGGAGCAGGTTGCTGGTATCTTTGGCTGGTCGTAGGAACGATCTGAGCTTTCTTGTTGAGGTGTAGCGAGTTCTGATGTCGTAGCTTTTAAGGACTTTGGAAATCCTGTCTGTGACACCTCGGATGTATGGTACACTGATCCATTTTTGGTTGTTTTTTCTAGAGTCCTGATCGTCGTCCTTTTGGGGGTTTCTTCGGTTGGTGTTCCTTTGTATTTCCCGTATTTATTTGTGTGCGTAACCATTAGCCCTGAGAATGCTGTTCAGGTGTCTCATTTCCTCTCTGACGAGCTCTGGGTCGCATATGCGAATGGCGCGGAGGAATAGTGCGTTTATCATTCCTCATTTTATGGCAGGTGGATTGTGAGAAGATGCATCTAAATATCTGTTGGTGTGAGTGGATTTTCTGAAGACTGAGGAGTGTACAGTCTTGCTCGTTTCATCTCGTACCAAGACGTCTAAAAATGGTAGTATTCCGGTCTCTCCTATTTCCATTGTAAATTGTATGTGGGATGGAGGCTGTTTAGATGTTGGAGAAAACCAGTTATGGCGTCTCTGCCGTGTGGCCATACTACAAAAGTATCGTCCACGTCGGCATTCCCATGCAAGATAACGCGGCCTTCTCCGGAAGCTAAGAAGACACATCAAGACACAGGTCGTGGAAGCCTACGCATCCGTTCCATTAAATCTGTTTGCAGATAGCTGACAGATTATGTGATATTCCACAGGCTAGAAGTAATGAAATAGTCTATTGCACTGTAAGTTAACAGAATTTGAAGACTCTGTCAAAGGGAAGTATTGAAGAATTTGAGAAAACAAATATAACTGTAGTGACATGAAACAGCCTAAAAAAGCAGCAGAAAGTGCCTGAAGATGTGGAGAAACATATAGTAAGTCTAAGTACCATTGACAGGACAACTGCCACCTGCCAGACTGGGGATTGGTACAAAAAGGCCATGTCCTTTGCTGCGAGCACGAGATACTAATTGTGCATTTCCAGCTTTTCTCTCTCCCATTCTCTCTGGGATTGTTGCGCCAGGCCCTGGTCCAGCAGGTGGCAGTAGACCCATCAATGTTACCTGAGACTCACTGTAGTTCTACAATTAGGAGATACATTCTGCAGCTTGGAAACACTGTGATTCCTAGAACTTTTGAATCAGACACATTTTGAAAAAATCAAGGGAAGTTTCCCTGTATTAGGATTTCAGACTCTGAAAGATTCCTATGGAAATAAATTTGACTGTGTCCTTAAGATACATTTCAAAAGCATTCTGTGAAAAATGTGCTGGTGAGCTTCTTGTATTCAACAATCCTCAATATGTATACTGTGAGGTAATGAAACTATGTGAATTGTTACTATCTTGGCTTCCAATGCTTCAGTAGAACTAAATTTCTCACTATGAAGGTAATAAAATCTTATTTCAGAAGTTTACAGCTTGAAGGTACTCTCAAATTCAGTCTTCATATCATCTGAGTAAGAGCTGTTTCGTTTTGTAAAAATGCTGACAATTCTATGTATAATATGGTTATCACAGACACTGAACACAAAAATTATAGGATACTCTTGTACCAAAGAGAACTATAAATTATGAGATTTTCTGCTCTCTGCTGAAACACACTGTGGGGTTTGATACCTTATGTGTAGACTAATGTGTAGACTAATGAACTAAGTTGTTAGTTCAAAGCACAGAAAGAAATCTTATTTTAGCATTTTTTTTTAAAAAAAAAATTACATAACTTTTTCCATTGTAACGTGAACTAACTCTAGACAAAAACGGCATGTTTATTTAACATGGTTCCAAGTACAAAAAGATTTTTGGCTGAAAACAGCTGTGATATACATTATTATACAGGTTTTACTAATGAATATGTCCCAGATAGTAATGAATCAAATAGTGGACATTCTATTCTATTCCATTCTACTCTATGCTTATAAAATATGAGAGAACAAAGTGAAAATGTTTAACTGTAACATGGGTTGAATTAAATGCATGGTTTGTATGCCAGAATAAATTAGCTAATTTATTAGACATGAGGTGTGTTCCGTTAACACCAAATGATTATTAAAATAGATTCCTAAGCATATGCTCACCAATTCTGATTTTATTGTAGTATCATGACTTGCGAGCACAAATGAAAGTGGTTGGTTCCCTCTGGTAAAAGAAATTCCTTAATTTCTAACACTCATAACAAGGTATTGTAGTACACCTAACATTATAATAATTTTATTGTTGTATTTCAGATGAGTATATCAAGAGGAAGAACTGGGAAAGAAGAAATCAGAGTAAATCACAACCAGACAGACAAATAGAGGGGGGGGGGGGGGGAGCATTTGAAAATTTAGAAGGAGCAGTGGCAAATCCAACACTATGATGGTAGGAAAGAGGAAAGACAGAAAAATCATAAAGATTGCATATTTTTTAACTCCAAAAACAATTGCTCATATAAAGTAAGTGTTCAGAATATTAAAATAATCTCTGACAGAGTTTGACAGGAAAGTTGAGGACAAGAGTATTGCAAGAGGCAACTATTTTAATTTAGGTGTTCATGAACTGGGTAGTTCAAAGAAACCCATGCATTTGTGGCATGAAATGGAAATGGAGTTTTATTTATGGGAACTCTTTAACTGCTGTGTTTCTCAGCGCCCCATTCTGTGAAAGACCGCTTAATTTTGTTCAGAGGCCTCTTTTATCAGGCTTGAGGTTCTTTCACATGCCATAAATGATATTATTGGTCAAGGGCCTCGTAAAACAAGTTCTTGTCCACTAAAATACTTTGAAAACAACCTGAAAAAGCTATTCTGTGGAGGCCAACATAGGAATTTTAGGCTCACAGCCTTCTCATGTACCTTTTAGATCACAAAAATGAGATCCCAGAATTCTCAGAAATTTGCTGTTCCTGGTTACAACTCTCTGCCTAATCACACAGATTTCAGCCCTACAGAAAATGGTATGAGGTATCTGTCATTCATACATTTTTCATCATACTTACTAAAACAAGTAAAACTAAAAAAAAAATGTTTTTTATGTTGTCATGATGAACACAGAGAACCTTATAGGTCAGACACCACAATGCAGTGCTCGCTAAAAAAAAGTTTGTAGAAATAGTTTCTTGTTTGAAAATAAGCATACACATTTCTCAAAAGAAACCTAGTGTACTGCTCCATAATGATAAGGCGGAGTACAGAATATCAAATACATAAATGCTTGAACCTAAAAAAATGTTATAGCTTGTTCTGAACTCAAAATTTCCAAGCAGCAAGTCCCAGATATTGGCAAAGAAGAGCAACTTAGAAAGCACGGTGATGAAGGTGTTCAAGTGTCACCATTCACCTTAGTGACTAAAAAGCACTATTTTTTACAACTTTGAAAAGATTATTACTTTCTTTATTCTGAAAGTGTTTGAGCAGTAACTCAGTAAGCCTTTATTAACATGCAGGCCTAAGTGAATATATGTGCAGGTTAACTCGTTTAAATTGTTTGAGTTTTTTTTAATTCATGTTTCTTAGTTTATAATTAAGCATTAAAGCATTACTTAGAATGTGTGATTTACTTTATACAATGTTATCTATATTTGGTATTTTCGTTTGCAATACCGAACCAACTGAGAATGCTGTTAACCCATTCACGTTCTTTGAAGGGTTCATAAGTCATTGTACGACTTAGGGCCTGTATTACAGAGAGGTTAAGGTTTTGGTGAGCAGTTAACTGGGAGTTACATCTAGATGTCTGTATTAAGATCTTCTGTTGACTGAGAGTTACTTTTGGAGGTGAGCCAACGGCCACCTCAAATAGTGGTTGCTTAGATAACTTGGAGTTTATTCGTACTTCACACAGAAAAATGGCATACCTCCAGCTGCGATTGAATGTCGATAACAATTCCAAGGATGAAATGCTTGCACTATATTTATTCAACAGAAGAAGAGCAAAGAGAATAAAGAGTGCGGAAAGATAATTTCAAGGAGTGGACGAGGAAGAATTTCGACGATACAGATTGTCAAAAGCTACCACATGACAAGTTTTAGAGGAGATAAGACATAGAATTGAATTTTCTACAGAAAGGTAAGTTTTCAGCAAAAAAAAAAAAAAAAAAAAATGAAATGGCCTGTTATTTATGGACGCTCTTTAACTGCTTTGGTTCGCAGCGTCCCATTCTATATTGGGCATGAAAGATCGCTTAATTTTTCTCATAGGCCTCTCTTATCAGGCTTGAGGTTCTTTTACGTGCCGTAAATCTACGACACGGGACCCACAGCTTTACTTCCCTTCCGAAGGAAGCCATGCTAAGGATTTTTACGCCCGAAAAAATCCATCGTCCTCCGCCAGGTTTGAACCCGTGACCTTGGGTATATGAAGTTAGCATGGTAACCATTACACCACGGAGGGCGACAAGTTTTCAGCTATTATGTACCCTTAGGTAAGGACAGTGACATATATTTGACATTTTGAAAATGAAATAAATACACCATAATGAGCTTTAGATGTATTTTTATGACAGAGGTTATGGAATTATAAATCTAGTGCCCAATGTGCAGATGGTTTGTTGTTAGCAATACAATGTTTTGTATGGTTTTTTAAAAGTCATCACATGAGTGTTTCAACAAATGTATTGTCACAAAACATGAATAGTATAAAGATGTCAAAAACACAAAGAACCTAAGATCATTGCTAGTAAGCCTTAAATTCATTGTGGGCAAAAATGATGATGTTGCATTTTAATTAAAATAGGCGTGACAAGTAGCAGGCAACTGAAACCAATGATGGGTTAAAAGAATTATGTTTTAGGCTATGTTAATTACCTAGAGTTTGTAAATGTCTTCAAACTGTTCACAGATTTCTCATATAGTTAACTTCAATAATTACCTACTTCTGTGCGATACCATAATGGTACATACAATTTACTAATTATACAAGGCTAAAGCTCTGTACCTATCGTAAAGTTTGCGAATGCAATCAGATATTGAAAGCCACTAGATTTTTGTGATGTTCTTCAACTGTGCATTAAAGTTTCATATCTATCGTAGCCTAGAAATTTGTGAATCGTAAGCAGTAGACAATTACACATACTATCTCAATGCAAGCTTACAGGCTGGCAATTGTCATGCCACAGATTCTGAAATTTCAATGCATAAATACATTTGAAGTGTTGCAATGGATTGTCCATAATGTAATGTGTGGGTTTTAAATAGTCCTTTATTTGCTCAGTTTCATTATCAAAGACACGATACCTTCACTAACATGTGACCCTTGGATTGAAAATGTAAGTGCCAAAATTAATATACATAGTTTTTACATAAGCTGTTTTTTTAAAAGAAAACAAGGGCTGTTAATTTCATAACTGGCCAAATGCTTTGAAAAAAAAAATTTGGTTTGTTACTAGTATGGATGGCATATTTTATAAAAAATTTGCTTTTATTCCTGGATATATGTTGCATTTTTGAACCTCCCCTCTTTGCAAACACCCTGTGAAACATTTTATGGCAATTCATTTGAGAATATGATTTATCCATTACATTAAACTATAGCCAGATTTTTAACTAAGTTATAAAAGTTGTGCATTATTATTGTCATAATCATCCCCAATATTAAGAACAAAGGGTGCCCCTATTTTTAAACATGTTGCTACTTGGATCCCTTTGTTCTTTATAAATTTAAATGCTCCATAAAGTTTGACATAAATTTATTTGCTTAGTGATCACATTAACTGAAAACATTACACACAAACTGGTAAACAAAACTTGAACTTCTTACATAAATGTCTAATATTTGTTACAATAAATATCTGTCCCTTTTTCTATTCTGTGTAATGAGCATAATAAATAATACTAATACTGTTATTATTGTATTTATTTTTTAAGAATACTTAATAGCTGATTTAAACCACTTTCCTACCCATTCCATCCCCTCTGTAGGCAAACTCTGGATCAACTCCAATCATATGTTACTTTGTTAGAGCCAGAAAGAAATTAAAATAAAAGAAAGCAAGTCTGCATTCTGCACCATAGGTTGCAGGTTCAAATGCAGCCCAGCCCTATGGATTTTATGTGTGCTTAAAGGTGACAGCCCCATGTCGGCAGATTTACTAGAATAAAAGAACTGGTGGGGGGGCAAAATTCCAGCACACGAGCAGTGTTGATATGAGCCTGACAATTGGCAATGTCGTTAACAAATAACTTTTGTTGCAGAATTTTTGCCTAGTAAGGCACCCTACACTTTATGAAGCATCGAGACATCTAGCTGCTTTACCAGTTTACCACCATCTTAACCTTTTTCCCCCTTTGGAAAATCTACCTCCATCCCCATCATTGATTACAATGAAGCGAGATTCAGTCGGAGTTAAAGGTTACAAATGAGAACAAGTGTTCACGAAACAGATCCCATTAAGTAATTATAAAAAGTGATGTTTCGTATCAAAAAAACTGCCTCATATTCTTTCCATTTAATACTAATCACATCACTGCCACAAGTGTCTTTGCATTTTTGCAAATTTTCGAATTAAGTAAATTAACAAGTCATGTAGAAGCAAAATTTTCTTGTGAAACTTCGCCACATGGTGCAGAACTAACACAACATGGAGTTATTTCCACATGAATTTAAATTCAATGCAACTCATGGTGGAGCTAATTTAGGTGTGAAAACTTTTTTAAAGCTTGAAGAAAAGGGAAAAGTACTTTGACAGATATACATTTCTTGAATCTTTGCCTATATCAGGTCACCCCAAATTTCATTATAAGGTATATAAAATACAACAATAACAGCAAATATCAAAGAATTGCAGATAAAAAGGTAATAGAAACAGAAAGGAACAAACACCACATAAAATTACACAGTTTAGAGCTACAACTTTATGATTTACATTTACTGCTATCAGAAAAACTAGGCCACACACTCTGGAAAAAAAGGGCACTCAAATTTCTTGCTGATTTTGAGCAAAAAAAAAAATGAGTAGGAAGACACTTAACCTAAAAAAAAAAACTACAAAATCTTTGTGCCAAATAAAATGAAAATAAATCAATCTGAAAAATGCCACCTCGTGAACACCATATAGTAAATTTATCCAAAGAAATTGTCAGCATACACAACAAAGGCCTAAAAACATGTGTAGATTATTGCAAGGAAACATAAAACCTAGTAGCAGATATAGAAATAGTCACAAGCCCCCTAAAAGAAATGGACCAGAAAGTAATTAAGAAACTGTGTGAAGCAATTTTATAACAAGTATGTCCACAAATACAAAGAAAAAATCTCTACTGGGAAATTGTAAAATCTTTAATTTTGAAAACAGTGGCATATGCAAAATCACACAAAGGCAACCAAATAGTAACATTAGATCAAGAAGACCATAACCAAAAAGTAGAAACCTTACTAAGCAACCCAGAATGTGAAGAAACAGTCAATCCACTGAATAAAAGTATAAAGGCAATACAAGAAACTTTAGCAGATTTAAGACTATCACAGTAAAACAAATATTCAAATTAAAGCAATGATTTACCAATCTTGCCCAGATTGTATGCCCTACTCAAGATACACAAACCCAGTAACAAAATGAGACCCATAGTAAGGTAATATCATTGCACCCACATATAAACTCTCCAAATGGCTCACACACAAGTTCAAATCCTTCCCGAAGTTCAATAGTAAAAGTGTATCAAATTCGCTGGACCTATCTAACCATTTGAAAGATTTATGCATCTTGCCTAAAGATAAAATAGTATTCTTTGACATCACCTCCCTATTTCCCAGTATACCCATAGACAAACTCCAGAAACCTCTGAAAGCCTAGCTGCAAAGTATAAGCTTACCAGTAGAGAAAGTAGCAGATCTTGTACGACTAACCAATCTTTGTATCAGACAAAACTACTTTACCTTCAGAGATAAATGCTGTCAACAGACAACAGGGCTAGCAATGGGGAATCCTCGGTCACCATTTCTAGCCAACTTATTTTGAGCAATTTTGAAATACATATCACTAAAGCACAAACAGCGGTACAGATGTGCAGATGACATCATCGCCATAGTTCCAGAAAAACTCATAGATGACGCACTCAAACTCCCCAACATGCAAAACAAATCAATTCAGTTCACCATAAAAATTGAACAGGGCAGCTGTCTACCATTTTTGGACATCAAAAAAATCAGAACAAGATAGCAAAACCTAACTTTTGGAACACACAGAAAACCCACAAATACAGATAACTACATAAAGTATGATAGCTATAATCCCACAGCACACAAACATGCAGTCCTTAATAGTCTAATATACAGATTAGTACACATCCCCATGGAAAATAATGAATATCAACAAGAATACCAACAGATACTCCAAATAGCTACCAACAATGGTTTTCACAAAAGTGCAATAGACTAGAGAGAATACAGAAATACAAAAAATTGAACTGCATAACACACAACCACCCTACAGAACCACTGTTACCAACCTCAAATTAGAAGATTCATCCATCATTATGGGCACAACAAATTTCAGTAGATCTTCAAGAATTATATCACCTTAGCTCCAAAAAACAACTACAGCATCCAGAAATTGCTATGCAAACAATTAAATGTAATTGAATGCTCAGGCTGTAATTTAATATACATAGGAAGGACAAAAAGAAGTCTGCAAACCAGATTGAAAGAGCATATGAGAAACCTAAAATACAAACAGAAAAATCACTAGTTGCCCATCATTTCTGGTCATCAGGACATGAAATCACATCTAACATAATCTGTTAGAACCAGTCCATGAACATGCAAGATTGGATGTTTGGGAGAAGATTTACATCATGAAGAAAAAGAATCATATTATGATTTTTGATTTACCACCATACAGCAATCTTTGGAAGTTCATAGGTACAGCACCAGATGCCTCCACCTTCACCCTCATCGTTGACATCAACGAAGCGAGATTCAGTCAGAATTAAGGGTTGAAAGTGGGAACAAGTGTTCCCGAAACTGGTCCCAGAAAGTAATTACTGTGATGCTGTGATGCTTTGTGTTACAAAAGCCGACTCAAATTCTTTCCATTTAATATTAATCACATCACTGTCACAAGCTTCTTTGCATTTTGCATTTTTGCAAGTTTTCAAAATATTGTATTTATTACATTTTATTAAATATGTAACAAAATATCATCTGAAATGTTAATTGGAGATTTTTTTTTTTTTTTTTTTTGGTAGCTTAACATCCTTTAACCTGGTTGGTCATATTGGACTATGAATGAAATTGATGAAATGATGCTCAAATGAGTTGGAGTTCTTAAAGAGATTAAAAGTGGCAAATGTATTCTTGCAATCATTTGATATAGAAAGAAATTAAGCATAAAAACAAAGAGAATTGTTACAATACTTGCGTCATAATGAACCTTGCAAAAATACACTCAATTTCTCACATATATCCTCAAGATTTCCTAGCAATGGCAAAATCCATTTTCTTCTGATTGCAGGATTTCTTGCAAATGAATAAACAATTTGTTGTGGGTCTGCAATGTATTGGTGTACAGGGGAACTATACCTGATATGTAGTCCTTCTGTTTTTACATTTTGTCAGAATTCAGTTGATCTGGAAATCAAAATATTCTGCTACATATGCAACTCAAAAGCTGCACTTAAGTACATCATACACTAAACTAAATGGAAACATAGAAAAACGTGTTGAATTCTTTTTCTGCTTTCTTGTACTGAGTGGTTAAGTCCATTCAATGAGGATGCCTTATTCTCTCTCATGATTTCCTTGCAGATTAAATGTAGCTTAATGATATTTAGCAATATTAATTTTGTTCTCAGATTCTACATGACATTTTCTATCACAATGGCTCATATTTGGGCAGAATTACATTGTTGTGCATGCCCTCAATTATTACAAAATGCCCTCAATTATTACAAAATGCCCTCAATTATTAAGAAATCCCCCCAGATTTCTTAAAAAGAAAAAAAAAAAAAAAAAAAAAGGCTTAACACACAAAAAGTACATGGGATGCTAACAATGGGATGTGCAGATTATGAATATTTTTTAAGCTTTTAATTTTAGTGTAAACATAAAATTTATTGTATACACTATGCTTAATAAACATTCATTTTGTCCTTTAGCTACACTGTTATGTATTTAAGGATACTACTTTCCTTGCCTTGCAAACATATAATACTGAACCTTAACTTTGGATTGTGTGTTGAACTTCTTGTAAAAGTGTTCTGTTTTACCTTAACTGACATTACACAACTCTTATCATGTGTAAAATAGTTTCATCAATAGAAGTGTATTTCTAAATAGTAGATTTGTTCATGAATTTTGTTAACATTTTCACACCTCTGTATATATGTAGCTTTCATTCTTACCCACTAATTGCATTCTTAGGGTCTTTTGTCACAAATAAGATCCGTGCTTCATTTCTGCTTTCTGTACCATTGACAAATTTCTGAAAATATAACACAGAATTATTAAGAAACAGAAAAGATCGCAGAAGGAAAATAAATCTGCTGTGGAACATAAGATGATAGAACATGACATTTTCACAAACTACATAATCAGAAATTTCAGATCAGCACATTAATGTGATTACCAAGATACTTGCTTAAGTTTGTTCACTATTTAGAAATTTAGAAATTGTGTACAATTTCATGGTTTTGTCAATATTAGCAATTACAATTTCATACAACTATATTAAGTAAACAATTTACCACAGTAGCCATCAGAAAGTATATAGATGCATTACGTGTACCAATGCATTGGAACATTATTCAAGCTGTGAGCCAGAATATTGAATATTTATGAGTATTGTAGGGTGTTGAACCCCTTAGTTCTGATGTAATTTGCTGAATCTGTGGGTTTCCTGAAAATGCTGAAATCATTTTGGCCATGTTTCTAATGAGTTTTAAGTTTAAAAAAGGCAGCATATTATGCTTTTCTACTATCATGGCACAGAAAATTTACATACCACCCTATAGCTACAACCCCGTTTCATAAGATTTTCAAGAAGCACAACATTTTGGCTCAGCAAAACAGATTTTCCCTTGGACATCTGTTAAAACTAAACAATGCCAAACAGCGTAACTAGAAGTTCAACTCCTTTCCTCCATTTGAAACCCTTAGTATCAAAAAATCATTAAGAATTTCTGGACAAACTTAATGAAGTTCAACTCACAAATGATGCTCTTATTTTGTTTGACATGGTCTCACTTTTCCCAGGAATCCTAAGAACGATATTGCTCAATGAACTAAATAATTGGTTGACCTCCATTAAACTTAATAAACAGAGTACAATTACTTGTCAAGCTAACTTTCCTATGCATTGAACAACACATTCAAATTCTTGGACAAATTATACAATAAGCTAAAAAACTTGGCTATCAGGCACACGGTCTATCTTTTGATCACGTAGTACTGTACACTTGGCTGGCAGTTGCGTGGTTCGTCACCCACTTACATATGCATGGATGTCAAATAAAATCTACAATCTCATTAACAATTATCAGAATAAACACAAAACATACCTTACCACAGGAAATGTTGGAAATACTGTTCCATCTGCATCAATACATCTATGGCATTTTTCTGAGGAAATTTTGACTTACACACACTGGCTCAGCTTCTGAAATAGCGTTTTTTTCTCCTTCTTCTGTGTGGGGATTAGTTATGTATATTTATTTTTTAAGTTGCCCCATAAATGAAAATTGGATGCCTTAAGATCAGGGGACCAAGTGGGCCATAAGCCTTTACTAATGATTCTATCCTCAAACATTTCTACAATACATTGTAATGATTCATCAGCTGTATGCATGGTGGCAGAATCCTGCTGGAAATATCCAGACCAAGATTCAATGTCCGTCAGTTGTTCGAAAAATGGTGCCAGTATATTATTTCTGAATCTTTCTGCACTTATGGTATACTCATAAAAATAGGCCCTATTATTCTGTATTTATTTATTGTGCACCATACCCCTATTTTGTGATCGTGCAAGGGAGTTTCTTTAACAAAATTGAGTTTGTCTTTAACATAATATTGGCTGTGTTGTGATGACACACGAGATGTAAATGAAACCATGCTTCATTACTGAACAGTATTAATCATGGATTGATTGTTCCATCATTAACATTCCTCAAAACCCAGTTAAAGAAATTTACCTGACTGGTGATCACCTGGTAGCAATTCCTGGACAACAGTAACCTTGTATGGTTTGTTTTTAAAAGTTTTGTTCCTTTCCATGCTGAAGCTTTTGAAATATCAGATTCTTGTGCAAGGCACTTAGATTTTTGAGGTGACCTTTCTAACCTTTTTCTGATCCTGTCTAATTTCTGCTCCATAAGCACACGCTAGTTTACCTATCACAAATTGATTCCATCTCCCTGAATTTATTTACAAGCAAATGAATGACCTTTCTACTCAGAACACGCATGCCAGGAAATTTAGTTTCAAATTGCCTTCCAACTTCCCTACAAGATGATGTAAGCACATACATATAATACATAAACACTCTCTGTGGTGCTGTATATCACTGGCGGCTGGCCTTAAGGGGCACAGGGACACGTACCCTCCCTACAAAAATTTCAGACAATAATTTCTCCATTATATTAACAGGTAAAATGCTTTAATCTATAACACATTTTGTATAAATTTAAATTTTGTAGTGAAGATAGCTGTCGGAAATAGTAACTGACCGCATTTCTTGGTCACAAACGATTTTGTAGTCATCCTGTGTGCATGTGCAGAAAATTTCAGTACTCTCAGATGTAGTTAATTTGCGGGTGCAGGGTCAAGAGACTGAGAGGGAAAGGTTGTCTTAGGGCACAAAAACCTCTGTGGTCATTTGCTGTGCATATGCAAAGAGAAAATAACAACCAACAATAAGCAAAAATTAAAGTTTGAGTCAAATCCCTGACAAAAATATTCACCCAAGATTTCTTCACGTGTAAGATGAAATAAAAAGAAAAATTTCTTAAGTTTGAATGTCTTATTTGAAGACAAAGATGATTTGTAAACCTCCCGAATGAAATATACAAAAAGAAGCTTATGTGGTAAAAAATACAATGTTGGCACTTGGTACCAAGCAAAGGACAAGGTATGATCACACGCCAATGCTAAATGTGTACAAGCAGTGTGTTGTGTAACCTTGCGTAAGTTTACTATAAAATAGATTCACAGTACATTTGAAACTTCATTTGAAAACAAGATACGGCAAAATAAGCTATAGTTATTGAAATTGTGGATGTGAATAAACAGTAAAATGATGCCTTACTTGCAAGAGGTGATTAGTGACTAGTTTGTGAAAAAGAATGCTGAGAGTTTACAAAACCACCTTAAGAGGAAACTGATAAGAAGTGGTGAAACAGTGCCTTGAATGTATTTCATGTTTTAATGAAACATAATAAGAATGCGCTGGAGAATAATTTGGCAAAATCAACTACAGAATAACATGCCAATTTATCTGTTGCTAGCATTGAAAGAAACGGTAGTGTTAAAACTCACCTTAAGAGGGAAAATCCTAAACACTGTTAAGAAAGATATGCGATGGTTTGTATACAATTGCTTATAAAGAAAATGCTTAAGACATTAATACCACAATCACGATTTACTTCACTTTAAGGGTAGTTTCCATAATTTTCTGAAAGAAAACGGAGCTTTGTTTGTGAAAAGAAACATTGTGAACGATGTAATTGACATACATAAGCTATGAAAGTTGTGTAGAATAGTTAAAAGAGGACCGGAATCTTTTAAACTGAAGTGCATCAGCTGTAAAGACGAGCTATTCATCAATTTGCAGCAGGATCACCTTTGTGATAATGTTGTTGACATATGGTGAACATGTGGTGAAGGTGACGGTTCATGCTCAAATTTCTCGGAACAAGTCGCATTTAGTTCCTGAATTAAACCAAAGAGTTATCAAAGTATTTTCGCAAGCAAAGGATCAAAGGATTGGACTTCATCTACAAACAGAAAGGTTAGTGTCCTGTACACAAATTAGCATTTCATTTCCACTGATAGCTTTTAGTACCTACTAATTTTAGTCTGTTGTTATCCATGGTCTAGGAGTAACATACTAGCCTCTGGTTCTCAAGTTTACGGGTTCAAACCCGGCTGATTTTTTTTTTTTCAGACATAAAAATACCTTCCTTCGTAATGCAAGTGAAGTCATTGATGCTGTGTCGTAGATTTACTGCACTTAAAAAAAAAAAAAAAACTCAAGTTTGATAAAGATGCCTTGGAGCAATATTAAGCAGTCTTTCATGCCCAAAATAAAATGGCATGCTTAGAACCGTAGCAGTTAAAGAGCATCCATAAATAACACTCAATTTAACTTTAATTTTAGTCTATCTTAAGATTGTGCCCTACTAGCTAATTTGGCCTCAAGCTGCCACTGCTGTGTACTGTATTTTGAAAGCACTTCAAGCAAAACTTAACACTTCTAGCCATTCTTAATGTTATTTACATGTGAACTGGACTAGAACAGAAGAAAGACTGCTGCAAGTGTGTCGACAGAACAGATGTAAGATGTGCACGCAGGGAAATGCAGGAAGGTCACACGGGCCATATTCCTGGTGGCTAAGTTTTGTAATAAACATAATGTACAAGCAGGATGCTTGTATAATGTCTCTCTTCTTAGCAAACTTGTTCATGAGCAGTCTCAAAGTGTATGTTAAAAAATCCTTTAGTTGCACACTCAAGATTTGTTTCCTGTATGTTGATGATGTGGTCAAGGTAGTCAAGAGAAAATTCCTAGAAGATTCCTTGAAATCTTTTGAGTTTCCAAAAGACAACCATAAACTTCATGGAAGTAGAAAAGGATATGTTGCCCTATTTAGATTTAAAACTCATTAGAAACATGGGCAAGACTGAATTCAGTACTTTCTGAAAGCCCAAACATTCACGAAATTACATCAAAGCTAAGGAGTTCAACCACATATAACACAGGCATGCCAACTTCAATAGCTCAGCTAACAAATTGATTAATGTCACATGAATCAACGTGAATACAAAAAAGAATGCACAGAAATCATTAAAATATCTGAATACAATGGCTTTGAGAAACACAAAGTGAACCACAAAATCCAAAAATTAAAAAAGACAGGCACCTGTGAGAACGGACCACTCTACAAAAAGACAAACCTACCATGCTGTGCAGAAAATTTACATACCATTCTATAGCTACATCCCAGATTCATAAGATTTTCATAAAGCACAACATAATGTTGGCTCCTGAAAACAGATTTTCCTGAGGGCACCTGTTAAAATCAAATCAAATAAAATGAAAACTATCACTATCACATCTAAAGAAACATCTGAGGTATTCCAAATGAACCTTTTGGATTGTGTTCAATTACACACATGCAAAACAAAAAGAAATCTCAATATCAAATTGAAGGAGCATTTCAAAAACACTAAATTCAAGCAAATGGATTAAGTAAATGGAGCCCATCATTTTTGGAATAAAATCCATAATATCTCTTTGGACATGAAGTTGTTAGTAACCACCAAGAATATAAGAGTTAAGACTTGTGGGAGAAAATCCATGCACAGTACTTTGGGCACTCCCTTCCCCTACATTCAGGTTGTTTTACCCACCACAGACAATTCATGTTACGACGAGGAGGTTCTGGTGGAGCACCAATGTTGCGAGGTTGCAAGAACATGGGAGCAGAGGTTACATATGACAGCAGCAGATGTTACTATTGTAAATAGACATAATGATACTAAGTTTTTTATTGTTTCAATGTTCTTGAATGAATTATTGATTCATATGATTTATTTTGCATTTCCCTCCTCAGTTTTCCAATACATTTTAACATAAGAACTGAAGCTTTCCTGGCGACGTATTAATTCAAAATCTTCTCGGGCTTCTAGCCAGGTAAAAACTTGGCTTGACACCAACGTTTCGAAGAAGTGCATCTTCCTTATCTTCAGGGTGAACTGATGGTTTGAGCTTGCGGAGACTGGTATTTATAAGAGCTGGGATGACGCTAACATCTGATTGGTTCGCGTGATATTATGGCCTGGTATTTAAGATGACTGAGACATGGGCACGGACTTCGTAGAAAACTATTTATAGCAGTTATTCGGCTAATGCTTTGTGTTTGAGCATGCACCTGCTAGAAAATAAGTCTTGGAAGACTGCAGGTAGAAGATTAGGTATTAAGGCTCTTTAACATTGGTGTCCATGCTGAACTTAATTGTAGGCCAGAATCACGATTTAGATTATTTGTTTCAGATATTTGTTTCTAAATCGCGATTCTGGCCTACAATTAAGTTCAGCATGGACACCAATGTTAAAGAGCCTTAATACCTAATCCTCTACCTGCAGTCTTCCAAGACTTATTTTCTAGCAGATGCGTGCTCAAACACAAAACATTAGCCGAATAACTGCTATAAATAGTTTTCTACGAAGTCCGTGCCCATGTCTCAGTCATCTTAAATACCAGGCCATAATATCACGCGAACCAATCAGATGTTAGCTTCATCCCAGCTCTTATAAATACCAGTCTCCGCAAGCTCAAACCATCAGTTCACCCTGAAGATAAGGAAGATGCACTTCTTCGAAACGTTGGTGTCAAGCCAAGTTTTTACCTGGCTAGAAGCCCGAGAAAATTTTGACATTTTAACATCTTTATTTTAACCAGATGGGGACAGAGACAGATAGTAGGGGCATAAAAGGAATAAGTTTAAATCATTTTATAGCAAAGGATGGTTTGTACATATTAATATATTTTATTTATTCATTTAAGGTAATAGTTTGCATGTGAAAGTAATTCATTTTAGTTAATTTCAAGGAATGGATAGTTTACACATGAAAGGAATACATACTCTCAGCAATGTTTGCAATTAATAGGTATGCTTGATTTTATTTACATGGTCATAAAAGAATGCCAGAACATTTTCGTCAGTATGTTCATTATTGGTATAAGAGTGAAACATATACAACATTTCTGTTTATTATATCTCCTAACATAGGAGTAAAAGTAATGTTATATAATAGTGGACATGTTATATAATAGTGGACAGTTGATTGTTCAGAACAATTTCATATACAATCATATTTTAATTCATTGAAACAGAAAACATGTACATTTGCTGTTTATTTACATGATCTTTTTAGTTCTGTGCATTTTATGAAATTATGTTCCTTCCTTAGGTGTTAGTGGTGCGTACGCATGCATATATGGGGACTGTGTGTTGGGCATGTACTGAGTGTGTAATAGGTAGAGAGAGAGTGTGTGTGCATGCATGGGTGTGTGGGTGTAACAGAAGGAGGGATTGTGCATACTGTGTGTTTGTGTGTGTAACAGAGAGAGTGTGCAACAAGTGAAGTCTGTGTAACAGAGAGAGAGTGTGTGCGTGCATGCATGGTTCTGAAAGAGAGACAGAGAGAGAGAATGTGTGTTTGTGTAACAGAGAAAATTAGTGTTTGTGTAACAAAAGAGAGAAATAAAGAAACAAAGAAGCAAAAAAATAAATAAAGGAAGTAGGATTTTAGCAGAGAGAGAGTATGCATGTGTAACACACAGAGATTGTGTAACAGAGAGAGAGAGAGAGTGTGTGAGTGTGTGAGAGTGTGTGAGTGAGTATGTGAGTGAGTGAGTGAGTGAGTGAGTGAGTGAGTGAGTGAGTGAGTGTGTGAGTGTGAGAGCGAGTGTGAGAGTGAGAGTGCGAGTGTGTGTGAGTGTGTGTGTGAGAGCGAGTGTGAGAGTGCGAGTGTGAGAGTGCGAGTGTGTGTGTGCATGTGCGTGTGTGCGTGGGTGTGTGTGAAGGATAGGGTACAGAGAGGTGGGTGGGTGGTGAATGTGTAACCAGCCAAGACAAATTTATAAAAGTTGGGCCTTTGGCCATTCCAAAATACAGTTTCTGGAGAAGACCATAGAGTTTAGAATGGCCAAAAGCTCAACTTTAATAAATTTGACACAGTTGATTACCCATGATGCCATAATCAATAACACTCATGGCGAAAGCTACACACCTTACAGAGAGAGAGAGCTACAGGGAGAGTAAGTGTGTGTAACAGAGAGATGGAGAGGATCTGTAACTGAGTGTGGCTAATTGAAAGAAGGAGTGTATAACAAGAGAGATATAGAAAGAAACAAAGAAAGATAGAAAGTATGTTTAAAAGAGAGAGAGT
The DNA here is from genome assembly GCA_030762935.1 of Hymenopus coronatus. Taxonomy (NCBI): domain Eukaryota; kingdom Metazoa; phylum Arthropoda; class Insecta; order Mantodea; family Hymenopodidae; genus Hymenopus; species Hymenopus coronatus. Next base: position 314,775,154 of record CM060900.1, on the reverse strand, counting down.
AACAGAGAAAGAGGTGTGTTTGTGCATGCGCGTGCATGCTACAGAGAGGGTGGTTTGTGTGTATATGTATGAGTAAGTGTGTGTGTGAGAGGATTACAGTGTTTGAAAATACAGCCCAAACATTCATAAATGTATAAGTAAGACAGTGTGAGAGTATGTGCACAAGTGACTGTACGAGTAAATCACTGTGAGTATGTGTATGGGAGAAAGTACGTGAGTGTGTGTGTGTATGAGTATGTGTGCATTTCAGTATCTGAGTGTGTGTGTGGGTATGTGAGTGAGTTAATAGGTAAGAGAGTGTGCAAGTGTGAATATGACTAAGTGTGTGAGCATGTGAATATGCGAGTGAGTGTGAGCATGTGAATAAGCGAGTGAGTAAATGAGTGTGCTTGAATAAGTAGCTGTCTATAGATGAATGTGTGTGATTATGTGATTGTGTGCAAGAAAGTAGTTGTGTGTAGGTGAATGTGTGTGACCGTATGCAAGTAAGAAGCTGTGTGCAATTATGTGAGTGTGTGCAAGTAAGTAGCTGTGTGCAGGTGAATGTGCATAGTTATGTGAATGTGTGCAGGAAAGTAGTTGTGTGTAGGTGAATGTGCGTGATTATGTGAGTGTGTGCAAGTAAGTAGTTGTGTATAGGTGAATGTGCGCAATTATGTCAGTGTATGCAATTAAGGGGGGGGTTGAGTGAGAGAGAGAGAGAGAGAGAGAGAGAGAGAGAGTGTGTGTGTGTGTGTGTGTGTGTGTGCGCACGCGCGCACAAGTAAGTAGATGTGTGTAGGTGAGAGTGTAAGTAAGTAGTTGTGTATAGGTGAATGTGTGTATGTGAGTAGTTGTGGGTAGGTGAATGTGTGCGAGTGTGTGTAAGTGAGTATTGTGTTGGTGAATGTGTGTGATTATGTGAGTGTGTGCGAGTTAGTAGGTGTGTGTTGGTAAATGTGTGCAAGGGTGTGTAATTAAGTAGTTGTGTATTGGAGAATGTGTGTGATTATCAAAGTGTGTGCAAATTAGTAGTTGTGTGTAGATGAATGTGTGTGAGTGTATGCAAGTAAATAGCTGTGTGTAGGTGAATGTGTATATGCAAGTGTGTACAAGTTAGTTGTGTGTAGGTGAATGTGTGAGTGTGTGAAATTCAGTAGTTGTGTGTAGGTGAATGTGTACAATTATGTGTGTGCGAGTAAGTAGCTGAGTTAGTTGAATGTGAGTGTGTGCGAGTAAGTAGCTGAGTTAGTTGAATGTGTGTATGTGCAAGTAAGTAGGTGAATGTATGTATGTGAGGCCACCAAGTGCAAACTCGTCTTATCTGAAAATTAAAAAAATTGAGTTACATATGAAATTCAATATTTATTGCAGTTCTCTATGAACTGGTGACTTTAGGTTTGACCAAAACACATCTAATATGCCTTCAAGAGAGCCCAGAAAACTGCTGTTTAATGTTAAGCTATGTGGTGGTAGATGCAGAACTTGTGTAATCTATCTTACAGTTCACAGCAAAACTTGCCTTATCCAATACTTGTGTCATTACAATTGTGCTGTGTGAAGAGCAAAACTCACCTTATCCAACACTAAGGTATATAGCAGTTTTGCTTCTATATTTTCCTACATAGGCAGTCCTGCATAATTATAATTGTTTTTAGTTTAGCTTTGACTGGTCTAAGGTGCAGACATGTTGTTATGGAGCCTTCTGTTATCCCAAAATATGTGGAAAGGGAAAGTAGAACTAGGAAACGAGCATCCCGTGAATCGAAACGTGAAAGAGAGAAGAGGGAAAGGTATGTATGAACAAGTTTTAATTAAAGTATTCTTCCTTATTAATAAATATGACTCCTTAAGGAGTAAACAGATATGTTAATTAATACTGTCTCTATTGTTATAGACATTCAGCAAGCCTCGGCCCACGCATGCCTGCCTGCAATCACAATAGCAAGTCATTCCAATGCTGTAACTTGACCCAGAAGGATGTAAGAAAATTCCACGAAGCCTTCTACAGCTGTAGTTCTAAAATTAAACAAGACTGCATTATACTGACTTACTGTTCTACTAATATACCTAATCGGCACCGTGCCGTCAAAGGCGGTTCTCAGAAGGGTTTTACAACAAAGTATCACGTGAAATGTGTACAAGGTCCACTAGTTCAGGTGTGTCAGAAAACCTTTCTAGACATTTTGCAAATATCAAAAGACAGAGTGCTGCGCATCTGTAAAAGACATCTTGAAACAGGAGTGGCACCAAAGGAACTGCGAAGTGCAGACAGGGTGTCACAAAATATATAATAAGAGGGAATCTGTAATTAAATTGATACAGAAATTTAAAGTACTTAAAGTATATTATTGCAGGAGCAAAACCTAAATGAATTGAGCATTAATAAGATGAGACATATTGTGCCTAAGTCGCAATATTTTTAATACAAAGTTCAATATAGACTTCAAAAGCCCTGTTTCTGATGTATGCTCAGTTTATCTTTCTTATGATGATAAAATAAAACTAGAAACAGATAAAACTAAATGTTCTGATTTGCTTATAGCTAAACGAATACACTAACTTAAGAGCTAAGGCTTATTTTGATCTCCTGAAAGAAGATGATAAAGTTGCAACTTCATTTGGCTGCCAGAAAAATATGGTACTGCCAAAAGTACAGGATCAAGCAGCATACTACAGTAGGCAGTTACACATGTATAACTTTACCATTGCAGGGTCATCCAAGACAACACTGGCAAAACAGAAGGTTTCCAATTTTGTTTGAACAGAAAATGAATGTTCTAAAGGTTCAAATGAAATTGTGTCAGCAGCATACAGTCATTTGTTCAAATCTGATTTTTCTAGAATTAAGAAAGTTAGGCTATTTGCAGATGGCTGCTGTGGACAAAATAAAAACACTACTATTATAGGCATGTGTTATAAATGGCTTGCTATTCAAGCACCACAGAATGTGAAGGTGATAGAAATGATATTTCCTATTCCTGGTCATTCATTCATCCCTCCCGATCGTGTTTTCGGGCTAATAGAGAAAGAAGTAAGAATGAAAAACACTATTAGTAGGCCTGAAGAATATTTTGAAATCTATAAAAATCATGGAGCGGTAATGGTAATCAGGATAGGGACAGATGTACCTGTGCAAGATTGGAAGTATGCTGCAAAAGAAACATTGAAGTCACCAGGATCCTGGCATTTTAAATTAAAGGCTTCTAAACGTATCATTTTACAACGTTCTACTTCAGGCAAAGTTCTAGCACGAGGCGAGGCAAATTATCGGTCAGATTTGTGTGTAGGCAAGGCCATTATGAAGTGAGGCAAAACCCTAGAAATGCTTATTGCAAAGAATTTAGATGTAGGTGTGTTAGCAAAGGGGGAAAAGGTTCACGATATCAGAAATTTATTAATAAAACATTTTGGCAAAAAATGGAAGGAAAATGAAAGCTTTGTGTTTTACAATAACTTAATATCTAAATTCAATATTGCCAATGTCAATGAAAAAGTAGATGCTGTTTGTAAAAGCTTCTTGGACAGCGAGGACGGACAACTTAGAATTTGATATGTTTGCTTTTTTGAACACAAATGAGTAGTATGGCCTTTCATAGGCATAATATATAAATGTTACAAGTCATAATATGTCATATGAAAACTGGTCAAGTAGTGAGAAAAACATGAAAGGAGTGACTCATTCACCCCTATGTGAAAAGGATGTCAAAATTGTGAAAATGATGTTTTTTTAATACGTATGAAGTCAGAAATTGTTATAATTAGACAAATATTGCAAGAAGTCAATTATTAACATTTTTGAACCAAATATTAAGAAGTAAATGCGAAAAATGTTGTACTTAATTGTAATTCAATATTGTGTTTCCACCAAAACTTGCCAAATCCACTACAATTGTGTGCAAAAATCGCCTTATCCAAATTTGAATTTTCATTTGCCGCCATATTATTTGAGATTGATTTTCCAGAGAATGCAGACATCTTTAAGAGAATTTTCAAATGTTCTACTGTTTTCCTAATTTTAGTTTTTTGTGTTTTCTGAAAATTTGTTTTCCTGGATAAGGCGAGATTTGCACTTGGCGGCCTCATGTGAGTGTGTGCAATTAAGTAGTTGTGTGTAGGTGAATGTGAGTGTGTGATATTAAGTAGGTATAGGTTGGTGAATGTGTGTGATTATGCAAATGTGTGCAAGTAAGTAGCTGTGTGTAGAGGAATGTATGTATGTGAGTGTGTGCAATTAAGTAGTTGTGTGTAGGTGAATGTGTGTATGTGAGTGTGTGCAATTAAGTAGCTGTGTGTAGGAGAATGTATGTATGTGAGTGTGTGCAATTAAGTAGCTGTGTGTAGGTGAATGTATGTGGGTGTGTGCAATTAAGTAGCTGTGCATAGGAGAATGTATGTGTGTAAGTGTGTGCAATTAAGTAGCTGTGTGTAGGTGAATGTGTGTATGTGAGTGTGTGCAATTAAGTAGCTGTGTGTAGGAGAGTGTATGTATGTGAGTGTGTGCAATTAAGTAGTTGTGTGTAGGTGAATGTGTGTATGTGAGTGTGTGCAATTAAGTAGCTGTGTGTAGGGGAATGTATGATGTGAGAATGCATATGTGACTGTGAGCAAGTAAGTAGCTGTGGTAGGTGCACATGTGAGAGTATGAGAGTGTGTGCAAGTAAGTAGTTGTATGTAGATTCATGTAAATGTGTATCCTTAAGTAGTTGTGTGTAGGTGAATGTGCGTGATTGTGTGCAAGTAAATAGCTGTGTGTAGGTGAAAGTGTATATGTGAGTGTGCGAAAATAAGTAGTTGTGTGTAGGTGAAGTGTGCAAGTAAGTAGCTGTGTGTAGGTAAATGTATGTAATTACGTGAGTGTGAGCAAGTAAGTGGTTGTGTGTATGTGAATGTGTGTATATGTGTGTGTGCATTTAAGTAGTTGTGTTTGGGTGAATGTGAGCGATTATTTGAGTGTGTGCAAATAAGTAGTTGTGTGTAAGCGAATGTGTGCAATTATATGAGTGTGCAGAAGTAGCTGTGTATAGGCAGTGTGTCTGACTATGTGAGTGTGTGCGAGTAAGTAGCTATGTGTAAGTGAACGTGTGTGATTATGTGAGAGGATGAATAAATGAGTGTGTGAGTGAGTGTATGTGAGTGTGGGTATGTAAGTGGGAATTTTTGAGTATATGAGTGTGTTCAAATGCATGAGAGAGTGCAAATATGTGAGAGTGTTTGAATGAGTGTGTGTGTGTATGTGAGAGTGTGAATGCATAGGTATGTAGGTGAGTGTGTTAGTATACGAGTATAAAGATGTGGGAGTATAAGCAGGTTTCTGAATGTGTGAGGATGTGAGTGTGAGTAACGTATATAAATGAGCGTGTGTGTGAACAAACAGTTAAAGTATTTGAGTGTGAGTGAGTTGGGAGTGAGTATGGGAATGTGTGAATGGGAATGTGTGAATGGGCATATGTGCGAGTAAGGGCCAGACTCACAGTCAAACCTTAAACGTGAACTCAAGCCTTTAAGTTATAAGCACTTGCTAATGGTGAATGGATACTTAAAAAAGATGGCAATTCATAGAGGGTACTCCAGAGGTGTGTGATATGTGCACACTTACAACCATAGAAGACATGGCAGCTGCAATCATCAATGATGTCATTAACATTCTCCCATGCCATTGGTCATTTGGTAATGAGTGCTTGTCGACTGCTACAAGTTTGATATGCACTTCCATTTTGTAGGAGTAGCATTTGTGGGATTTCTAAGAGCTGTTTTCTTGTATAGTTTCTGTTTTTGCTTTATTGAGAGAAATACCTAAACACACAATTCAGGCAAAGACAGTTGCTCATGGATTAAAAGTTAACACTGGCAGTTTTTAATTTTGTTGATAAATAACTATGAGAAAACTGTGATACCACAGTAAGTAATAATAAACTTTTGTGTTCAAAATTATTGCAAAGTAAATGTTTGTTAGCACTTCTCAAAGGAAAGTTATGTGAATGGTAAACTTTCATCTAAAACACTTGCAACATTCTCACCTTATATTAAGGCTGCTGGAAGAGCATAAAACAGAATAGTAATGATAAAATACACACTTGACAGCAAAGTAAAATTGAGGTTTCATTTATATTTAATCATGTGAAAATAAAGAGAATTCAGTTGTTTGTGGTTATGCGAGTCTAGGTTTCAGTATAAAGGCTATTACTAAAAGTAAAATGTGGTACTAAAGTGAATCTATTATATTTTGTAACAATTCCTTCTCCACAGCAAAGTTGGCAGTTTTAGCTGTTAAATTTTAGTTCACATCCAGGGACATTTAACATTTGACTTTCATGCTGGCTATAAAACCTGTCTACATTTTCAACTGTCATCCAGGCACAAATGAATAGCACTTTTAACGCTATTTATAAACTACATAACCCTTACCCAAAAGAGAGTCAGTCAGTCACACAAACAAACTCTCTCCCCCTCCCCCACTCTCTTCCTCACCCTCCTCTACCCTTTCTGCCCTCACTTTCTCTCCCTCTCTCTCTGCCCTCACACTCTCCCTCCTTCACATAATTAAGAAACGTTTTATAAATAGCACAGAACCCAAAACAAATATGTTAATAAATAGCAAATGTACCTGTTTTCTGTTTCAAAGAATTAAATATGATTTTAACACAAAATTGTTTTGAAAAATATACTACAACATTACTCTTATTTTTACATTAAGGAAATATAATAAATAGAAATTATGTAATTGTTTCTGTCTTACACAGATAATGAGTTGGTAAAACTTAAATTTGACTACAGAATGGATTTCAGACTTTTTTTTTCTTGTAAAATCTTAATTTGCATTGCTTTTCCAATAAAAGCTTTAGAAATAGTTTTTGGATACCTCTTATTTTGACCCAGTTCATTTACATACTCACTAAAACTAACCTCGAAAAAATATAAAACACCAGAGGGCCTTGTCATTTGCTGCAGCTCGCTATAGCATGATGGCCTCTACTTGCCTCATACTAACTTTTCAAAAACATTTAGCAAACACGAGGTTCATTCAACTTTAACTTAGGTAACATAATATTTTGGATGATACAACACAAAAGCTGCTTTAAAAATCTACAGATGCTTTCCTTAGGTTCATATTTACTCTTAACAAATATCTCCCAAGTATCCATTTATATTCCATATTCACTAAACAGCAGAAAAATTTGATGCGAGGACTACTCAATACACCACAATTAATTCAGCTCATGTTCACTTTCATAAGTGCACTACATCATGGCCAATAGTGATTTCTTTTACAAATCACATCTGTTAACCAACTCAAAAATATTTTATGATCTGTTACATGAGCAAATCCTCAAATACCATTAGCCACAACATCAGCTTATACCATTTGGCAGAACAATTAACCAATGAGATTATATCTTCTAAATCACTAAGAGCTGTGGATTTACCTTGTAAGACACAAAAATGTTTTAAGTCCGAGAAATGAGTAAAATCTCAAAGTATTAATTACTCAAGAACTAACCACTTCTACAACACAATCCAAATAGAACTATGGCTCAAAATTAAGAGTTAAGTACATCAAACATTTAAAAAAATTCATAAATCTGTTCTGCAGTTAAAATGAACGTTTTCCTAATCAATACAATAATGATAATGCTCTAGCATTCTTATAGGGTCATGTGAATAAATACAACATATCCATTAATTGCAAATGTTACTAATGAATATGTATTACTTTCTATACTAAGTGATGATACTAGCCCAATAGTGATAACTTACAAGACTTTACACCAAAACTGAATAATGCATCCAGCACTATAGACAGTTGGTTTAAGGCCAATAAACTCTCTTTAAACACTGACAACAATAAGGTCTTGAAATCTGTGACATACAATTAAAAAAATCTTATGCTGCAGTTAGGTATTGATAAAGCTGTACTGGACTAAACTTCACAACTTAAATTCTTAGTCTCCAGATTCATATGCATCTAAATTGGAAAACTACTAGAGGGCATTATCCTAAGTTAAGACCGGTAATATTTGCACTTTCATTAAATTCATTTTGCCAAACCCATACTTTAAAGCATGTAGACTATGCTTACTTTTGTTCAGTAATGAAATACCACCTTATGTTCTGGGTCAATTCAGTGGAAATTTAGCAAGTATTTATATTACAAAAGAGAGCCATAATAACCATGTATGGCATAAAAAATTCAGAACCATGTAAGGTTCTGTTTCAAAGGCTGAACATTTTGACACTTTCTTTTGAACACATTCTCATGCTTGTGTTTACATATAAAAAATCAAGTATGCAATGTAAATAATAGACAAAGAATGGATTAACACAAACCCAGTGCTAGCTTAACTTGTTACCAAAAATGAAATTTTGAATGTGTCAGAATATTCAATGCCCTTCCAAAATGACTTAAAATTACTACGTTTAGGGAAAATAAAAAAATACAAGTCTGCTCTTAAAAACTATCTATGCAGCAAGGCCTATTACTCAATACCAGAGTTTATGGATGATCAGTAAAATGTAATGTGTTGGTTCTAATGTACTGGATTCCCCATAAACATTAGTTTTTGATCTTTGAATGTTACTCATGAATTGTGGTAATGAGAACCGTAGTAGAAATAGGGAGGAAAAAAAAAAAAAAAAAACTAGTGATGGGGTTAGATGGTAATGTTTCATGGATTGGTGGAAGTTAAAAGTTTAGTGGTGGTGGTTAAAATTGTTATGTTGCATGAAATTGTAGTACTTTTCTGTATGAAGTCTTCAATGTCCTAGAGCCTGCTTGATAGTGGGATCAAACGAAAGGAACTGAATACATCTCTTTCACGTTTAAACTAATCCATTCCCTCAAATTAACTGCTTTAACTAAAATGCATTAATTTCACATGTAAACTAATCATTCCTTTAAATCCATACACACATTAAAACATATTAACACTGCATGTACAGTATCTTTTGCTTTAAAATGTATTGAACTTTATTCCATTCATGTGTGCAAAACTAAAGTAATTAAAATGTATTCCCTTCATATGCCTGCAATGCTTCTCTGTGTCCATCCTTTGAAAATAAACATATTAAAATATATTGGAAAATTGAGGGAAATGCAAAATAAACTATTGAAGAAGGACCCTCACTGATAGCTGTTTTAACTTTACAGATCCCTCGGCTATACCATGGCATTCCGTAATAGCGGCTTTACTGTTCAACTCTAGGTAACTATTGTAAAATACATCCCTCGGCTTTGCGGCTTAGAGCCCTAAATATTTATGGCGGCTTTTACAGAACTAGTAATTAAAATCGGCTCTAATGGCAGAATAACTAAAAGTCCTAAATCTGAATCACAAAAAGGAAGTGTTGCCGGTACTCCCCGATACTTGAGCTTTTTGGCGTGCTCTAACAGCCCATGTTGATCCTACGCAGCAAAGCATATTCGAGAAGCGTGGAGTGGAACAATTTTAGCCATGAAGACAATGCATAGCCAAGGTATCTGCACATCTAAACCCCCATATGTTAAAATAGGTATAGTTCAGTTGAATATCAATGATCGCCAGTGAGAATACCTCTGTTGCGCCTGAAGTTAACCTCTATCGAAATCTTGTCGTGGAATTCTAACATCATTTTTAAAATATAGAAACCCACTTTAAAATACAAAATGTTTTGATATTCCGGAAAACTTTAAAACTACATTGTGATTAAAATCATTAAAAATGTTAAGTTCATTTACATGTATCTCACTATTGTAATAAATACTAGAGATAACCCACTAAAGGTAACTAAGATCTAGTACATCAAGTCAGTGTAATACCTGTCTAGTTTTTATCGTAGTAATAAAACATTCAACAAATGTGGCTAGAAAAGTAATAGTGAGCCACTCCGAATTGATAACCTGCCATTGGCTCTCTGCCTGTGACCAGCGTTGCAAACACAAAAATATTCTTTCCGTTAAGCTGAAGTTAAAAATCCGCTAAATGTTTATTTATATTCTTTGCCCTCTTAAAAGTGGAATTTCAAGGTACTGATAACTTAAAAAAAAATTTAGGAGATCATCATCATATTTATTATTATTATTATTATTATTATTATTATTATTATTATTATTATTATTATTATTATTATTATTATTATTATTATTATTATTATTACTATTAATTATTATTATTTTCATAGTGCTTATTATCGTCGTCATCATCATCATCTACATAACGGGAGAAGTGTACAGGTGTAAGCAGTGGCGGCCGGCCTTTAGGGGCACAGGGGCACGTGCCCTCCCTACAATAATTTCTCCATTATATTATTAGGTAAAATGCTATAATCTATAACGCACTTTTGTATAATTTTAAACCTACTGTAGTGAAGATGGCTGTCGGAAATAGTAACCGGACCGCGTTTTTCGGACACAAACGATTTTGTGGTCATCCTATGCGCACGCGCAGAAGAATTCAATGCTTTCAGATGCAGTTAATTTGTGGGTGCGGGGTTCAAGGGGCCGAGATAGGAAGGTTCTCTTAGGACACGAAAACATCTGTGGTCATTTGCTGCGCATACGCAAAGAGAAAATAAGAACCGACAATAAGCAAAAATTAAAGTTTGAGTCAAATCCCTGACAAAAATATTTAGCCAAAGATCTCTTCACCTGTAAGAATAAATAATAAGAAACATTTCTTAAGTTTGAATGCCTTCTTATTTGAAAACAAGGTTGATCTATAAATCTCCCGAACGAAACATACAAAAAGAACATGTGGTAAAAATGTACAATGTTGGTACTTGGTACTAAGCAGACGACAAGTACGCTGGCGCGCCAACGCCCAATGCGTACAATGCGTGTTGTGTAACTACCGTAAGTTTACTACGAAATAGATTCACAATGCAGTTGAAGCTTCACTTGAAAACAGGAAAAGGTCAAGTAACCAATAGTTATTGAAATTATGGACATGAACAAACAGTAAAATGGACATTACTTGCAAGAGGTGATTAGTGGCTAGTATTTTGAGAATGAGTGCTGTGTTACAACCTACACCTGAAGGGTAAACGGATATGTGTGAAACAGTGCCTTGAATGTATTTCACGTGTCAATGAAACATAATTCGAATGCACTAGAAAATAATTTGGTGCAGCATGATATACCGATTTATCAGTTGCTAGCGTTCAAAGAAACGGCAGTGTTAAAACTCGCCCTAAGAGGGAAAATCCTAAACACTGTTAGTCGATAGTTTGTAAAGTATACGATTATTTATAAAGAAAATACTTAAGACATTAATATCACGATCGCGATCTACTTTACTTTAAGGGTAGTTCCATAATTTTCTGAGAGAAAAGCTAGTTTCGTTTGTGAAAAGAAACATCCTGAACGTTATAATTGACATACATAAACTAGTAAAGTTGTGTGAGGTAGTATTGAAGACTAGAATCTTAAACTCAAGTACATCAGCTGTAAAGACGAGATATGCATTAATTTGCAGCAGGATCACCTCTCTGATAACGTTGTTGACATATGGTAAACAGTGAAGGTGACGGTTCGTGTTCAAATTTCTCAGAACATGTCGCGTTCAGTTTCCGACTTTAATGAATGAGTTATGGAAGTATTTTTTCAAGCAAAGAATCGAAGGATGGACTTCATCTACAAACGGAAAGGTTAGTGCTAATACACAAATTAGCATTTCATTTCTATTGATAGCTTTAAGTCTGTCATCATCCGTGATCTAGGCGTAACATACTAGCCTTTGGTTCAAACCCGGTTGATATTTTTATCCGTAAAATACCTTCCTTCATAAGGGAAGTAAACTCGTTGATATTTTGTCGTATATTTACGGCACGTAAAAAAAAAACCTCAAGCCTGATAAAGAGGCCTCTGAGCATTATTGAGCTGTCTTGCGCGCGCAAAATAGAATGATACGTTTAGAATCGTAGCAGTTAAAGAGCGTCCATAAATAACATTCAATTTAGAGTTAATTTTAGTCGATCTTAAAATTGTGCCCTACCAGGTAATTGGCTACGAACCGCCACTAGGTGAAAGAGGCAAACTTCTTACGGTATGTAGATAACACGTTTGTAGTTAAGTAGTATGCCTTGCTAACTTACTTAAACCGTATCCATCCCAACATCAAGTTCACAATGGAGACAGAGTAGAGGAACAGTTTACCGTTTCTGGACTTACTATTTTTCCTTTTTGAAAATGGCCACCTAGGACACAAAGTGTACAGAAAACCCACGCACACCGATCTGTACTTCAGCAACCCGCACAGAAACATACAGTACTTTCTACACTTATACACCGAGCGATAACAGTCTGTAAACAAACATAACCTTCCAGAAGAAATTCAGCACTTACGCAAAGTCTTTAGACAGAACCAGTATACATCCGAGACACCAACAAAGGTTTCAGGAAACTCCACCATAAACCAAACTCCAATGCAGAGAAAAAAGAAAGCTTAGCTACAGTCATTATTCCGTTCGTGGGAGCAGTGTACCAAACAATAGCAAGAAAACAGTCTAAACGCAGCATCAGGATAGCTTTTCAGCCCCCAGACAAAATCAAACAGCATTTGGGCACGGTCAAAGATAAACTGGGCCTCCGCACTGCCGGTATTTACAAAATTTCATGCGAATGTGGAAAAATTTACATCGGCCAGACGGGGATGACTGTGGAAAGGCGCATCAAAGAACACCAAGGCTACCCAGAAAAATCTGCGATGGCACAACATGCCTATGATCACTAGCCACCCAAATAATAGAAAAATCGACTCGATACTGTGACAGACTGATAAAAGAAGCTATACTTAAATGAAAACAAAAATAATTTTTAACAAAGACGAAAGTCCGCAAATAAGCAAAACGTGGCTACCTATGATTCATTACTGCTTGCCCAGTCCTCCTCAACCCCCGTTGGCCAGTGCAGACCAATGACAGTGTGCGAGGCCGTCTTTCAGCATTCCCCTCCCTCTAGTTCCCTGATGATGGCGACAGAGTACGTCGTTGAAGGCTCAGAAATTAATTCAACACTTACTTGGTTGAAGTCCAGAGAAGTAGTTTTTATTATTATTATTATTATTATTATTATTATTATTATTATTATTATTATTATTATTATTATTATTATTATTATCATCATTATTAATATCATTATTGTCATTATTATCATTATTATTATTATTATTATTATTATTATTATTATTATTATCATCATCATCATCATCGCTACCATTATTATTATTATTATTATTATTATTATTATTATTATTATTATTATCATCATCATCATCGCTACCATTATTATTATTGTTGTTGTTGTCATTATTATTATATTATTGTTGTTATTTATATTATTATTACTATTATTGTTGTTGTTTATTAAGGAAATCACTGATTATTATAGAACGGTCAATTGCACCATAGATATTAACACTGTGCACTGTACTGACGGTACAGTTCAACTTCGGTCCAAGGTAACCTGTAAATTTAATACTAAAATAGGCAAAGAACTAGAAAAGATAGTTTTGCTACGTCAAGGGATGCACTATACTGATTGAAGTCTGATTGTTAAACATCAGCATTTAAGAATGATATGGAAGCAGAGAGGGGATGTTGTCTCGCCGCGGCCGAACTCGCCTCTCGCCTAGACTGTCCGGGTTCGATCCCAAGCGACCACGTGTGAGATTTTTGGTGGACAAAACGGCGGGTTTTCTCCGGGTTCTCCGGTTTCCCCATCGCATTCCACCGGCGCTCCATTTTCATTTCGTATATCAACAGGGTCATCGCCTGCGGTGCCACCAGTAGTAAAAGCAGGCGTTAAATACTACCAGAAAATAGAGAGGGGATGCTGAATTAAACTCTGATAACTTATATTTTTTTTTTTCAAATGGTAAGGGTCTACACTGCAGTGATTGATATGCGTTATTGCGCTCTGCGTTGCCAGGTCGCTACCCTCTTCCCCCAGTCTTTTTACATTTCCCTCTCACGTGAACTCTGAGCACGCCAATGTGCTAGGCGACATAATGCTTATTCATGTGTATTATGAAAACCATTTGAGCTAAAATTCGGTAGTTTTTACGGTTCTGCTACAAACATTTCTCCCTATCTTCCTCGTGAATTATTTTTTTACAAAATTTGAATATTTTGTCTTAGCGCAAGTAGTATTTATGAGAGACGGTAGCGCTCAGCGCATTACTCCCCAGTTAAGCGGGAATGTAATGTGTCAACACAGCGCACTCCGATTGCCTGCCGGCGTGGTGGCGCCCAAGGACAAACCTCATCCCATTTTAAAGTCATTGTAGTCATAAAAGCTAATCGTAGAATGAAAAGAAAGCAATGAACAGTAATCTGCCCCATTTTTTGTATTCTTTTCTTACGGACTTGCGCAACAAGAAAGGAAGTGGAGGGAGGAAAGCGTACAGTAATTGTAAGGGATAACACCGCAAAGTAATCACATCTACCGAGATATATGACCGATTCATATCCTCGCTGTATAAGTACTGTGTGTGTGTGTGTGTGTGTGTGTGTGTGTGTGTGTGTGTGTGTGTGCGTAAAGTAGGAGACATGTTTCATATGGTGTTGTGTAATGTGCACGGTTAATGGCTGAAATGGAAAGAGAGGATTTTAATTTGCAGGCCCATCTGAGATTTCTTCACACTAAATCTAGTTTCTAATCATTAGGTCTAGGATTTTCAATGACTTTGCATTTCTTTTTTTTTTTTTTTTGGTAACTCTAATTGATTAATGAGTTGTATAAAAATGTAGTTCATAGTAAAATCTATAAATTTAATCATAATTGTTAGAGCATTTTCTTTGCATGTTGTGTTAATTTTATAACATAGGGCATTTTTTTAGGATTTTATTGCATTTTAATACTGTTTTTTGTTGTTGTTATAACTAAGCATTTTAAAACACATCTTAAATATAATTTATTTTTTATTTTTTCAAGAGAAAAGCAGAATATCTGCTTTTTACATTTAATTAATTAGTAAATTGCTTTACTTCGCCTCGAATAGTACAGTCGGCTCCATTAGTATCGCGGGTCGAAGCGATGTCCAATGGAACTAACTCGCATTTCGTCCGCCACTGCATGCTCTATCGATTCGTTGCAAGGTAAGTACTTTGTGCTGCCACCTAGCGACATGTCTTGCCGAAAAGGAAAAATTACCTTGCAACGAATCGATAGAACATGCAATGGCGGACGAAATGCGAGTTAGTTCCATTGGACAGCGCTAAGACCCGCGATACTAATGGAGACGACTGTACTAGAGGTAAAATTTACTTTGGTTCCAGGAAACTGGACAAAGACTACCTTCATCCCCTTCTATGGACCGCCAAATGCACTTGCCCATGTACAAACACTTTTACTTACTTCATAAGTAACAAGTAGCTGCATTCCTAAGCACAAGTAGCAGGTCGTAAGCAGAAGAGCCAAAACTTATTATCGCCTCTGTGTGTTTGCAAATCTTTTCTAAATAGTAGTGTAAAAAGGTATCTTTCAAACAGTGTAAAGAACTATGGTGTGAAGTTCATCATATCATCATGCCTAAACTAAAGTAGATCATGGCAATAAATTAAATAATTTTGTTAGGCTTTATGGTGAAAACATTTTCTCTACAGATGGGAATATACCTTTCTGCAAGTTATGTGAAGTACCAGCTGAAAAGAAGTGCACCATAGACCAGCATGTGAAGAGAGAAAAACACATTCGAGGTCTACGGCTCTTTGAAGCTAAAAGGACAACACACCAATTGTTACTTATTGAAGTTTGCTCTTATTCAGGATCGCCTTTCTTTGAAGAACTCTCTGTGAAGCGTTCGTTTGTGCTGATATCCCTTTGAACAAAGTGAATAATCCAAAGCTACGCGCTTTTCTAGAAAAGCATACTGGAAAATTAATACCAGACTCTTCAACATTAATGAAGAATTACGCGAGTAAATGCTACCAGAAAACAATACAAGAAATTAGACAAAACGTGTCAGGTAAAAAAAAAATTGGGCAAGTATAGACGAAACTACTGACTCGCTGGGTCGTTGTGTGGCAAATATTGTGGTGAGCTAAATGAAAGAGGATGGTCCAGGACCACAATTCCTGACAAACTGTGAACAGTTGGAAAAGGTTATTTTTTCAACAGTTAGCAAAGTGTTTGACAGATCCTGGGGTTTAACATACCCCAATGGCATTCAACATGACAACGTACTCTTGTTGTTGACCGATGCTGCACCATATATGGTAAAAGCTGCTAATTCTTTTCAACCTCTTTACTCGAAAATGGTGCATGTAGCATGCCTAACACACGCCTTACATCGAGTTGCGGAGTCAGTTTCCTGAAGTTGATCCCATAGAGAATGCATCAAGAAAGTCTTAAAGGCACCTTCTCCAAATCCGAGACTCCTGAAGTTCCTTTGCTTCCTTCACCAGCTATGACCGGATGGGGAACCTGGATAGAAGTATGCAACTACTACTGCGAGAACATCGAAGTAGTGAAAAGAATCATTGGAATGTTTGATAGCAGTGATGCGGCCTCCAACAAACTCGCGCAGGAACTTCTTTCAGATAGTGAACTTGCAGGTAAACTTTTGTAACTATTGGAGTCCTTCTTCGTGCTATTACGTGCTTAGAGAAGTCAGGAGTTAAGTTAGTGGAACAGAGAGACTTGTTGAAAAAAGTGGCAAGTGACTTAGAAAATGTAAATAGGAAAGTGGGGAAGGATGTAGCGAAAAAAATTAATAATTGTTTGAGCAAAAATAAAGTGCTTTCTACATTATCTTCAATTGCAGATGTTCTGTCGGGTGAGCAAATTGTAAATTGTAGATTTACCAGGAGACTTAGACGCAAGTGCCATAATTTACTCTAAGTATGCTGCTCTCGTCCCAGTGCAAGTGCAAATGAGCTTCTCAATGTCCAATGCGTTGTTAGCAGATAATTGGCAATCATTTTTCTTTGAAAATCTACAGATAATATTTATTTTGCATTGCAATTCAGGACTGATGAAACGAACACTAACATATTTGCTAATTAAAAATAAATTAGAAAACCTTAATCGGTTGTGTACTTATAGACATTTTTAAAATAAATTTGTTCTTTGTTAACTTATATTATTTTATATTATTTTTTTAGTTTATCTTCCAAAAATAACAAATATTTGCAATTTAAAGGACATTTTTTACATTTTATAACTTTTTTTTTAGATTCTTAGGTTTTTATTGCATTTTAAATTGTATTTTTAAGTATTTTGGGGGCACTAAAATCCTAGCCCTACTAATCATACAATCGAAATTAGTTAAACAGAAAAATATTTTTGTGGACAACAGTCCATAAATCCGCTGACCGCTAAATGCGAAATTTCACCCGTTGATGGTGGGTAAAAATCCATCAAATTTAGCAGAAATTCCCCTAACTTGGCAACCCTGCCTGTGACATGGCTCAGAGAGAAGCCGAGCGCGAGGAATACATACACAGTGAAGCGATCGCACTAATTCCTCACTAATTATCAACTATTAAAATGCATTTTGTGAGTTTTTTAAAGCGCGTACACGTGGACATACCGTAAATGAAAGTTTGTCAGAACTACATCATATTAGTAATGTTTATCCACTGGAAAAGGAGTACGGATTCGTAAACTGTAGGAGCTGCAAGAGATTTAAGACTTGCATTTCTTTAAGAGGGATAAAGGATAATTTGCAATTACTCAAAGAATAAACATGCTGGTACATATTTTTACCAGAAACAATTAAAAATTACTTGCCACTAGTGTTAGTTCATCGTGTTTTGGAAGATAGAAACCAGAGTAACTTTGTACTTTACTTGCATTCCAGAGGGGAAGAATTAAATTCTATAGGCATGATGCTCTGTCTGAAAAGGATAGCTTGTGAGTGAAATGGTGCCTATTAACGGGGAAATAATCTGATGTGTTCCATTCACATGACTTTCTGTACCTTTTCTGCAAAAATGCTTTATCTACAAAATATTATTCCTTTATCT
This sequence comes from Hymenopus coronatus, assembly GCA_030762935.1. Lineage (NCBI taxonomy): Eukaryota > Metazoa > Arthropoda > Insecta > Mantodea > Hymenopodidae > Hymenopus > Hymenopus coronatus. The sequence goes on along the minus strand of CM060900.1, from coordinate 314,757,232 downwards.
GCATTATGCTAATCCAGAGAAACATTAGTAAAAATCGGTTTATTATTTGCTTCCTATTAAGCAGAAGAGAAATAAAGGTATGCACTAGACACAAGCGATACTAAAATCTTTCAAAAGCCGATCGCTACGTGACCAATTGAACTTCGGTTTGCTTTACATTTGCAGAAAAACAAAAGAGAGATGAAACGAACGCGTTTGAAAAGATCCGTAGTTTAAAATTGAAACCAATAACAAGGGATACTTCAGAAATGATCAACTCTACAACAAAATTGTATGTGACATAAATGGTGTACTTAAACGAGCTGATAAGTAGAAGGGAAATAGCTAAGAAATACATTAGACTAAAATGATAATCAAATATTTTAAAAGCTATTGCTATGAGATTGAAATTCGTTTTTTTTTTTTTTTTTTTTTTTTTTTTTTTTTTTTTTTTTTTTTTTTGCATGGCAAGGAGTTGACAAATTACCGTATGAGAAAAGTTAAAGTATTTTATAATTGCAACTAATAACAAGGAGTATCTCCGAAACATTCAACTCAAAAAAAAAAAAAAAAACATATACGTATGTATTACATAAATTCTGTTTTAACCAGAGCAATAGTTTTGTGTAGTAAGTTTTTTTCTGTCTCTTATGGCTTATCAGTTAAGTAAATGTCGTCCAGAATGAAGAGGTCCCTTGAGGTTATTCCCAGAAAATTCAAGATATACGTTTGTCATGTTAACATCCTTAATTCATGGTATTTTAATCAACACCGTTAGAGCCATTTTGCCATGTAAAGGGTAGTTAGGGGTCGAAGGATATTAGACAAAATCTCCGTGTTGCATCCCTGGAAGATACTATACTTAAATACCAAATTTGGTACTTTTACCGACTTTTCGTTTTTGAGTTATCGTGTTCACAGATACATGGACACACGCTCTCTCTCTCGCTCTCTCTCTCTTTCTCTCTCTCTCTTTCTCTCTCTCTCTCTCTCACAGACACACACACACACAAAAACCTTTTGCTATTTTTTTTTCGGAAACAGGAGACCCTAAAATCCTATCTACTTTGAACATTGCGCATACGTGCTAGAGAAAGTAAAATGGTTATAGAACAAATACATTAAGAACTGATTTAATAAATTATATCACTATTGCTGTGGCTGTTTTCTCCATAAACTTATCAGTTATATGGATCTATATAACTTTCTGTAATCTAATTTTAAGAAATTAAGTACTTTTCCTTTGGTCATCTTTTTGTAATTATTACGTCATTTTGTAAATATTTTAATCATTTTTATAAATATTTTAATCCATCAAATAGGGGCCCTGCGTATTTTCCTTCCGTGTATTTATGTTCATCCCCCCAATATTTGCTCACAAAATATTGGTTTCTTTCGATGAGCTTTCCAGTCAATTTGGCGTGATATGTCCATGTGTGATTCAAAAGAACGAAAGCTGAACTAACATTAAAGTATTGCATTTTCCTTCAATGAATATTAACAAATATAAGATTACAATTGGCAAATTCCTTGTATCTCCTTTTAAAAACCCCGATGCAAATTACGTTTCAATGATCGCTATACAGTGCACCTTCTTTCAACAACAGTCACTTTCCCATCAGTGATGTCATAAAATTTGAGTTCTTTTTGTGGGTACTGATTGCGAACATATGCTGAAATATGAAGAAAGGTTGCTCTAAAATTTAATTTGGTAAAATATTAAGACCTGGCTTATTCCTATTCTTACTCGTTCAATTATGGAGAAATATTTGGGAATTATATGCAATTAATTTTGTTTTTCATTAATTTACCAATGAAAACAACTGCATACAAAAACTAGTTCTGAAACTTAGAATTGTATAATGACGCTAAAATATTTTAATTTTCAGCACATATTTCAAAAGATGTACAAAATAATAATGTAAAAAGCTGATTTCAGCATGCGTGTAAAGTTTCCAATGCAAAAAAAAAAAAAAAAAAAAAAAACGAAAAGAAACACCATTGCTAACCGAAAAATCTTATGTGTCACACTCACATGACTATCTTTAGCTGTTCTACAAACTTCTTACAAAAAATGGTTCTTCTTTCTACACAATGCTAATGAGATAAACATACGGAGAATCTTCATTTACTTAGTTCCTTATAAGTAGAACGGAACTAAGGGAATATACTAGGCTAAAGTCATAGTCAAATGCTTTAAAAGCTATCGTTATGCGATTGTCATTGCAAGTCGCTTCTTTGCTTAGCCACGAGTAGAACAAAAGAAAAACGGACACTTCCACTCTGATAAAAGCATAAGTACTCCACAATTGAAACCAATAACACGGAATATCACGGAAACGGTTACCTCCACAACAAAAGCGTTAAGGACATAAATTGGGTGTTTTGACGAGATTCAGTGGCGGCTGGTGAACAAAGTAATGTGTGTGCTACAGTGCATTCGTATGTGTACATATGTTTACATATTATCTAACCTAATAGCGAAATATGAAGCCCATACGGCGCTTCCTTCCTGCTACAGAACTTATCAATGATTCTGGTGCTAAATACCTCCTTGCTATGGACAGCATTGCCAGAGAATTAAGGCGACCTTGTGACATGGTGTTTCGCAAGAATGTTTAATGCGTCTTAAGCACGAAAAGCGACTTTCTGGTTCAGCGGTGATCATTGGTGTGATCGAAATGCTTAGCAAAGTAGTCACTTCCGAAAACGAATCTTCCAAATTATTAGAAATTATATATTGTAGCAACTGCACAGTTACATCAATGCTTCTAAAGACAGTCCTTGCATACAGAACACCCAGTTGCGTCTTTAGTATTTTCTTGCTCAGCATTGCATATGTCTCCACAGCAATTTGAAGCTCACTCTCAGGAAAATTATTTAAAAAACTGCCAACATTTTAAAATTTAACAACTTTACTGCAGCAAGGACTGAAAACGACGTCTAGCATCCTCATTATTGCGATCACACACTTCCTTAACTTCTATCTTCAAGAACTCTACCTTCTGGATTTTGTTCATTGAATCAAACGTAAACATAGATTTACTTACGACTGCCTCTCGAATATCACAGATACACTGAATGAATGAACACACAACACCTTCTAATTTAACTCAGGCGGTTTATCTTGTCTGCCGCTGATTATAAAGTACATGTACATGAGGCATTATTCTATGAAACAATTTTAACCGTGAAAGAAACTTGCTATCTTCTAAATAACGTCGAAGTCCATTTGCTTCTAGACAAGACTTATCATGGGCAGAATTTTCCAACTCCGATTTTTCCTGGGTCTAGTCCATCTAGTTACAGAACCACAAAAAACGTCCCTGGCTACCACAGATTCTAGGGCGGCTAAACGCTGTGGGGATCTTGAGGAAAATGCAGGGCCATCTGAAAGATTAGGAAAACATATTCTGGCAGATTTATTCTGCGCAGCCGCATGTTCCATCACTAAATTCAATTGATGTGCATAGCAGTGAATATAATGTGCATTTTTAAAATGCGATTTGACTTTTGCTTGCACTCCGCCAAATGCACCACTCATTACCGAGACCGAATCATAAGTTTGAGCAGTTTGTTTGAGGTTTGTCTCTGAATAATTCATTAAGCACTTTTGATATGCTTTCAGAAATTGCCTCTGCGTTTTGTCCACCTGGTTTCAAAAATCCCCAAAATCTCTCGTACGTAAACCATTTTTCTCGTATCTAAGTACCAGTACAACCTGGGGTGCTGAGAAACATATACGGTTTCATCTACCATAGCGGCCAAAAAGTCAGCATTTTCTATTACCTGCGTAATCACCTCACGACAAACTTCTAACATACAATCCAGTATTTCGTTTTGGATAGTTTTTGAGGTCCCTTCGAAAATTTGGCTTGAGTCCATGTGTTCTTTCACAGCACTGTCAATATTACTTATCAACTCAATTAATCCTAAAAATACGCCAGGATTTTCAAAAGTTTCAGTCTCATCATGTCACCATAACGCAAGCTCTAATGCACCTCAAAACTTGATACAGTAAATTATGCGCGACAACATATACCTGTTTTCTTCAACTTGCTGATTATGCTTATGTGCCAAGCTTTGCTTCTTGATAAGCTGGCTTAACTGAGTAACAGCATTTGTTCTGCGTAAAGCACTTAAATGAAACACATTGTTTAAATGTTTCACATTTTGTTTATGTTTGTTAATAAGCACATTAATGTGTCCTAGATCTGTCACTCCAGTCGTATTCCAAGCATCACTGTTTCAAAGAGAAAGCTTGGAGAACAAAAAAGGGCATTTCTTTCTTGGCATCCACATATCCATGCATGGAGAACCTTTTGCTGATTGCGTTATATTAAGAGTTGGAGTTTGCCTCGTAACTGTTTCACTTGTACTTTTCCTTCTAGCGATTATATTTTGTTGTTACAAAAAAGTAGTGTCAACAGTTGCTCCATATGTGCATCTCCCGATAGTGTTATTCTCTCTGGGCTAGGCTCCGGTAGATTTGGTTCATTGCCATTGGTATCAAGCACGACAGCAGAAGTAAATGTATCAAAGCCAAATAGATGGCGATGGTTATACTACTGCAAGGCGCAGGAACCGTTGTGCTCCTGACGACGCTAACACATTTCTAGCTAAATACAGCCAATAGGAGAAGAGATTTCAGAACGCACATTAACGTTTCATACGCGTGGATTGGTCTGTATTCCCGCCGATGGACAGAGGGTCTATGTAGCACGCGAGATTACAGATTCCAGTTCGGTTTTAGACTGAGTCCATCTGAGCCGTGCCTGTTGGTTACTAAAACAATGTGGCATCGGGACAGCTGATTTCAGGGGGTGTGGCAAAGCAACTTGGCAATGTTGTTCATATGTAGTAGGGTAAATGTAACAGTGCATGTTTTTTTTTCTTTGTCTTTGCGTAAATACGGCAAAAGTGACATGTAGTAGGCACAGATACAATAATTAATATAACATGGTCACTTTATCATCTATGCGTAAATGTGGGAAATTAGCACAAAGAAATTTAAAAAAAAAATTGCGTATTTTAAAACAATTAGCACCATAGTTACGTTATTCACGAAAACTAGAATTTTGGTTTACACAATGTCCAGAATTGAAATATGTCTACAAATAAGGTTAAGATGGATATCTCAATTGATAGCTGTTACCGTGTGAAAACATGTTACTTAAAACATACCTACAATTTGATTAGTGTATGTGGCGGAGATGGGGAATTTTTTAAACCAGAATTATGCCCTACCCCCCACAGAGTCTGGAAGTATGAATGTGTGTGTGTGTGTGTGTGTGTGTTTGAGGAAAACAATTATTTAAACCAACGTAAAGAATCTACAGAAAAGCTTCTTTCTAATGCGAAGCCCCCCAATATGACCTTAGATGTTTAAGGGGGCTATATAAATGCAAGGGAAAAAAGGTATGTTGTAAAAATCTGCTTCCTGCTATAAATTGAACCAATTAACAATTAATGATAAAAACAATAGAAAAAATTGTATTCCCTCTTAAAAATGAAAATTTCAATTTAAATACTTTAAAGCTACTAGTAATATGTCTAGATAGCAGATTAAACTGGGATGTACATACAAATTAACCTTTCTCTAAACTGACAAGACATGTATATGCTTAAACGATTATAATTTTTAATTACTAAGAAATGTTGAATATGTATTATGCATTGTTTCACTCTCATCTGTATTATGGCATTTTATACAGAGTGGAGTTAACACTGTCTTCAAGAGGCAAAAGAAAGATATTCGTTGCATTAAAGATTTAAAAAAAAAAACTTCAAAACTTATTTTAAAGAACTCAAAATTGTAATTGCCCTTGTCTTTATATGCTTGTCTATTATATATAAAAGTAAACTACTAAACCTTATCTTCCAGGCACACTGTGCACAATTATAACACTAGAAACAACAATAATTGAGAAATGCTATATTTTAGGCTGAGCAAAGGTCAAAATCACTATGTATATACAGGTGATAAGCTGCTCAATAGATTACCCCATAGTATCCAACTATTTCCCATAAAACAGTTTAAGATGTATCTAGAAATGCTATTATAGGACTTGATTTTTATAGTAGTAGTGAATTTTTAGACTACACATGGTAAATATTATTGCTGTAACCTTTTATTTATTTATTTTATTTTATTTAAGACATATAATGTATTTGCTGTGTATAGTATTCTGTCACATTACCCAACTATACAGGGATGTGAGTGTGTATTTATTTTAACTATGATTGTATGACTATGTCTATAGCAGTCAGATACTACTTTTGGACAACTGTAAAGAAATCAATAATGGAACATACATCGAATGGTGAACTGAAGTATGATATGAAACTATTATATGCACTGAGCTGTACAGCTTTTAGTTAAAGTAGGAGGGGGGTACATTTTGAACACAAATGCAGAAACAAAAAGTTGCAAAAGGTAATGGTAAGTAGCAGCCATTTAAGCCATATGATGTAGCACAAGTCATGCAATTTTTAAAGCCTACATCTACTTTTGCACATTTACATGACATGTCATGACAGTTTTCCTACCCTTGTAACTTTACTAAAGCTTTCTTTACACATGGACAAGTTCAGTTGATATTAATTTCATCATGTTTCTGTCAGAATGTCTCATTTTATTTATGCATATTGGTGTAGTGTTTGGTGGATTTCTCATGAAGCTAATAATTATATTTTTAAAATAATGTTATATGCAAGACATTACCGAAAGTGATTTTCAAATTATCACAAAGGAAATAATTGGGAGACATACCTATAAAGTATCAAATGGACAATTATATTGCCTGATTGTTCAGGAATATAATGGTAAACAAATTAGCTTTAGAACTAAACAAATCTATAGAATTATCACTTTTCTTAAGATCTGCACGTTGTGACCTACCTGTCCGAATTTGATTTTAAAGGTACCTATGTTATAATAAAAACAGTATTTTATTACTTACTACACATGTATGCACAAGAAATAGTAGTTATTGGTGAAGAAGTGTGCAAAAAAGTTAATTACACCTTCCTTCTAGCTTAAAGGATTTATGTTGATGTTCAAAAGACTGACTTATTTCCATTAACCCTGAGTTTTTATGTTCTGGTTACTTAAAATTGTGAAAAATAAAACAAATTGGATTTTTGTTTAGTGAATTTTTATTCATTTAAAGTATAATATGTTGGTTAACTACAGTTTGTTGAGGCAAAAACCACATAGCCTTTCATTTTCCTTGAGATATGTTCTGATCTACACAGTGTGTAATACTGTGAGGTGCTGCAGACTTTCCTTTCTGAGGTAGTAATGATGCAGTTTCCTTCACTTTTGAGTATACATGCTAGTTTCTAAATTCTGACATAGGTACTCTTCCAGAAGTCACATATTTTCTTCCTCCACAAACTGTTTTTCTTCTCAATATAGCCTACGCTGCCCACCTATCTTTTTGTTACTGCATAACCAAGATTTTGATTTTAAGCCAGAATACTTTCCAAAAGTAGGTACTTAATGCTTTGATCAAATTAGCAACAGTTTTAATTTTTTCAAAATTTAAAGCCATCTTTCAGCAACTTCTAATATTTCTGAACTACTCTGAGCTTTTAATTTTATCAATTCGCACATTCCATCAACGATTTTTGCAATGTTTTGTTTGCGGTTTTGTATTGCTTCTACATTATTCACCTCTTCATTTTTAAGTATATCAAATTTATTTTCAACACAAGAAGGTAAAACAGTACTGGTTGTAGAGTGACTTATGTAGCTAGAAGCTATAATCTCTGTTAAGTCTTTAAACCAGTTTTAAGGTGTTCTTTCATTGCCAGTTGCAATGTAATGGAACGGTTTCTTTGCACATTCATTGGTTGGTAAAACAAAAACCAACTGTTTATTATACTTAATAGCAATGTGTAGCCGATGTTTACACAAAGCACCAGACTGCCCTAATATAAGTTACATAAGCCAATTTCAATGTCAACAAAATATTTCTGATTGTTGTTTAAGTTTTTAACATCAAAATGGCTATTAGAAGATGTTCACTTTTCAGTGAAATGAGTTTCTTTTCTTGCATTTTGTGTTTTTGTGGCAAATATGATGAGGGACGTCCATTTGCTACATCAATAGCCATCTTAACATAAAAAATGTTCAAATCAGTCATCAGAAAATCTAACAGTTGGGCAACACTATAAGAGAACGTTATCTTTAAGAACTCTCTTTGCAGCTTCATACAAATTGTTGGTATTTTACCCTCTAAGTATTGTGGATTTTCGATGGCATAAAACCCATTCTTCCTGTCTTTTGTATAGCTTTTCTGCATAATTAATAAATTTACAATACTGTTTGCTGGTACCAGAGAATGCTAAGGCTTGGTACTCAGTGGTTAGCTGCTCCACCCTATTTGCATATACCATCCTTTTTATGAAGAAAAGCAGTTCTTGCCTGTCTTTCAAAAATATTCCAGTTGAACTGTTCCATAAGTAGCGCCAACTAGCCTGTAGTACTTGGAAAATGAAAAGAAGAAGGGTGGATTTGGGAAATGATTTTGCTAGTGAAACTCTCTCTGCAGTGGGCCCCTTTCCATTGAACATTTCCGGTTCAATAAAAGCTTTATACAATGTCAGTACTTCATATATCATAGCCTCGCTTTCAAAGGTACTTATTAATATGCCTATTGGAAACCCACTAGCACCTGTGTTAACAATTAGCAAGAATACTCTACAACCAAACCTATCAATATTTCCAGTGACCACAAAAACAACTTCAGAAGCTGCACTTAATGTTTCCAAAATCCTCTTCATCAAGGGACTCATGATGGCAATAACAAAATTATTGTTTTCCAAACTTATTGGCTGCACAATTTTCCCCCACTTCAGCATTATAATTTAAAACAAATGTTTCAAAGGATTTTACCACTTCAGCACCCCTGCCTGGCCCATTCTTTCCTTTAAAACAATATAATACAAATTGTAAACCCAAAAGATATCTGGACAATGTGCCCTATCACCAGCAATAAGGTAATAATCATCCTCATGATCATGATATAAATCTTCTTTATGGATATCCAAAGCGCGTGAAGGAGTATGTCCTGCTTCAAACATTTTCAAAAACTTGCATCAGACTTCATATGTTGGCTCCCTATGTATTAATGCTTCTGCATTGTGAATGTGATAATTATGTTTGAAATGGAGGATGACTAATATGGCAACTCAGTAAGATAAAGATCCACGCTTCTGAAACAAAAAAAGACATTGATTTGTGGTAATAATAATCATAATAATAATAATAATAATAATAATAATAGTAATAATAATAATAATAATAATAATAACAGCAACAAAAACGACAGTAATAACAGCATCAATAATAATTTTGAATAATAATAATAATAATAATAATAATAATAATAATAACAGCACTAAAAACAACAATAATAACAGCACCAATAATAATTTTAATAATAATAACAATAACAACAATAATAACAGAAACAGTAATAATTTTAATAATAACAACAAAAACGATAATAATAATAATAATAATAATAATAATAATAATAATAATAATAATAATAATAATAATAATAATAATGAAACATTAAATTTCAGGGCAGTTGTGTATTATGTTGAACCTATGGTGGAATGACAAGTTTCAGTATGGAAGGATAATGAAACTTATCTAAATGATTACAGTGAAAATTTGGGTACTTAATGGCTGATTAACAGAGCTCAGAAATACAAATTCTAAACTCTCAAAGTTCCTTTCCACCATGAACATTTCTACTAAGAAGGATTCCAAGGAATTAGTTTGGTTACATATATTTTTTGCAAAGCATGCAAATGGGACAGTGTTTGCTTTCTTTTATGCAAAATACGGAAATAGCATTCCATATAACATTGCTAATAATGAGAAATAAAATATGAATCATATTTTTTTAATCTGTTACATTTAAATGAAATTCCGTCTGAAAAAAAAATTAACATGCCACAGCGATATTTTGAAATTGAATAGTGTAACTTATGTGACACAGTTTGGTGTACAAGCTGCTATAAGTTTTTATTCTAATAAGTTTGAACTTTATCTTGTGGCTTTCCACTTTTAAAAATCAAATAAAAATGAAGGATACTTAAATCAGCCTATTTTATATTGGGATTCCATTAACACATAGAGTGAATTTGAAACTCAGTGCCAATGCATTCTTTATCTACTTTGGAGAGTTTTAATTCTGTTTTACAAAGAGCATTAAAATCCATGTAACACTTATAGTAAAATTAGCAGAATGCTTTTATCCTGCTTTTTATTCTTTCCCCTTAGGCATACATTTTTGCTTCCTAAGTTGAATAATTACAATGTCAGTTCTTCTTGTCAATTGATTTAAGCAATAAATAATAAATGCTTCACTGTGACAATGTGATGCAAACTTCTGAGTGTTGGGAAGATATGGATGGTGTTCACTGTTTTTTGCAGCCAAATTTTCTATTCATGGAAAGTGTAATATATTATTAAGGAAGCTTCATATCTTCCAGAGTTTTAAACAAAATGTGTCAAAAGTTCCAATTTTAATGGATCATAATTTACCACAGAAAGTGCAAATTAATTAGGAACGGTTGTGTTCTACAGTAGCTATATCTTTAATAAACTGAAGAAAAAAACTGGAATTATTGCAAATGAATTTTTCAGTGATGGATGAATTTTGGCCACTTATAGTACTACTCAACTATGATATTGATTCTGTGGTAGGTAAAGCAGTAATTAAATTAATTAAATATGGACATAGAAACACACCTTCACCACACGATTCAACTAATTCTATGCCTTTTGGAGAAGTATTAATCTTGATCACAATTAAAGAATGTTTAAATGAAAACCATAATATATAAGGGCTCAGCATGAAAGACAGTATAATATAATGGTTATAAGACTTCATCACAATTTAGCCTAATCATGTAGTTTATATTCAGTCCAAGTAATGAACTAACCAATAAATATAATAAACTCAATTAATAAAGTACAGTGCTTGAGCTTTGGTTGACTAACATTTGCATTTAACGAATGTGAATAATGTCTCGCTGTATAAACCTACAAATTTGTTGACATATCCTAAGAAAGATGACTGTGATAGGATGGAAAAAGATATTCATACAAGTATTAGCTTGTTGATGAGAGAGGAAGGATAACAAATCTGGTGTGTTCCATTCACATGACTGTTTCTACCTTGCTGTAACAGATTATTATTAAAACATATTTTCTGACTACTTTATGATAATCGAGATAAACATTAGCAGAAATTGTCTTAATTACTTGCTTCCTTGTAAGTAGAAGCTATATAAGGGAATACACTAGGCTAAAATGATTGTATAATCCTATGAAAGCTGGTTGCCATGTGGTTAAAATCCGTTTCTATGCAGGGCCAGGAGTTTGTAACTTTCTATGTGAGAAACATTTTAAGTATTTTGAATCTGAAATAAATAACCAGGAATATCTTAGAAATGGTAAATTCCACAAAAAAAAGTATAAAATGTATGTTTTAGCATGATCTACATTTTTTGTGTAGTAAGTTTTTGCCTATGTGTTACAGTTTACCAGTTACGCAAAATTCAGCAAAATTCATTGGGAATAAAGAGGTGTTCAGAAGCTATTCCCAGAAAATTCAAGATGTACATTTTATTTTCTTAATAGATATCTTTAATATACGGTATTTTAATCATAATCGTTAGAGCCATTTTGAGAACATAAAAAATTTCGAACATTTTTCCATGTAAAGGGCAGTTTGGGGGGGGGGGTTCTCAAAATCTTTGTGTCGCATCCCTGGAAGATACTAAGCATAAATACCAAGTTTGGTATTTTACCAACTGACCGACACTCACACACACACACATAGGGACCTGGAACTTTTTCTACAAATGCTTTTTTTGTATGCAGGGGAACCTAACACATATTTCCGGTGAAATCTCTGTATCGAATTTTTGGGTCCATTACAATACCTTCTCTATACGCTATAAACATAGTACGAGTAGAGAAAGTAAAAATTAAGGCAGCTCTTAGGTATGATACTGCTTAAACTGTTACTAGAATATCATCTGTAGCTCAGTATAATATAAAAAGTACATAGTGCAAAACGTATACTTATTCGTTTTTCAAAAACTCTAAAGAATGTACTTAATATTTATAATTAAAATGGAAAAGGCTGAAATATTTATATAACACACGTAAACTAAATTATATCACAAAGGTAACACCTGTCACACAAAACACTATTTTATTGATGTCTTCTAGCAAATAACGATAAGGAAAACAAAACATTTCTATGAAATAGTTTCTAAGGAACATGAGTTAAAATAGACAGGATAAAAATATTTTCTGAATTATTTTATATAATTTAATTCCTAAAACATACTTTTTTTTTTTTTTTTTTTTTTTTTTTTGTTGATTTGCCTAGGTTTAAAACTTATCATTTGTTCACACAGCCATACAGTGGGCAATAAAAGGCCAACTTTAGGGATAAGAAAATGGTTAGAGTTGCTAGTAATTACTATGGCACAAAAGACTGTTGAGCACTAGCTGTTTATTAAGGCAATAAAAATATTTTTGAAGATCTAAAAATACATAATGTAATGCACAATGGGGGCAGATAGTAATATATTTATTTTTATTTCCCCCCCAATTCTCAGATAAGAAACATTAACTTGATAAGAAAAAGTCTATTCATGCATAGCGTTCACAGAACAGTGTACCAGAGCATATGCAAATGTCATCGATTCTACACATATCATTAAAATTACATGCATTCAACTTTAGTGCAAGCACCCACTTGTATTGTTTGCTCTTTTCTATAGATTTTACTGTGATTCTCATTCTTGGAGGACAATCTGTACGTTTAGCATGTGGTTAAAACATTATGGCTTCGAGGCTGTGTATTATGATGACAACGCAGGGCTACTGGTAAAAACATATATCATCATAATAACACACCCCAATGCATGGCTATATTTTGTTAAGCATATAAATGCTTTGGCACTACTGGTAATAGTTTCATATTTGTACTGCAATAAAACTAAAGTATGTTATAATACCTTGTACAAAAATACTTTGGAGCTCTTTAAGAACGTCTGAGAGACCTTAAAATATTCTTGGATACCTCTTGAAATTTACTCAACCACACTTTAACATTGACTTTTTTACAGTCAACACGAAATCGTGCTTCAAATTTTCCTTCATCACTGGGCACGTAATCGCAGATTCTATATTCAAAATTCTGAGGAAGAAGGCCCTGAAAATCCAATAAAATGCTTTGTTGTACATCTTAATAAAGATAGTAAAAGCTGCGCTGATGATATCGTATGTTATCACATGTAAATATATGATATTATACACAAAGCTACTCACTCTAAGTAAAGGATAGCTTTGCCAATTATTTGCCGAATTTTCACATTTGCAGCATTTATAAAATCCATTTCAGATTTACTATCAAATCAGATGGAATTGCTGATAGAAAGATGCTTTAATATACGGGATTTTAATCAAAATCGTTAGAGCCATTTTTGAGAAAATCATCATTTTCAAAAAAAAAAAATTAATGTAAAGGGTAGTTTGTGTTAGGGGAATTTTCTCTAAAATCTTCGTGTCGCATCCTTGGAGGATACTAAACCTAAATACCAAATTTGGTACTTAACGGTCTTTTCGTTTTTGAGCTCTGCTGTCCAAAGGCAGACAGACACTTATGTACCTTTTTTTTTTTTTTTTTTTTTTTTCTAAAAATGCTTTTTTCGGACTCAGGGAACCCCAAAACATATATTTCCATGTAAATCTCGACATTTTGTATCGAATACAATACCTTCACTATCCAATATGTACATTGTACATGTGGGTTAGAGAATTTAAAAATGCATATCAAGTTTTCAACTATCCTGGCTATTAAATGCTTTGTTCCCATCATATTTTATGATAACGTGACCCACATAGAGTTAGTTACCTTTATTAAGCATGTTCTTCCCAATACTTAGGGAATTAAATATACGATTATAACTTTGAAACAAGGTTCACGACTCGAGAGCGTAAAACATTGAACAGATTTTCGTTGCTAAAAATACGTCTACTAATACCACCCTTTGCTTTCTTTCTTTTCTTTTCTTTTTTTTTCAATATATTTAAAGTCGATTAACAATGTAAACTAATAAAAGCAGCTTTAAAGTTTACGGCGTAAAACTTGGAATAAATTTAAGGTCAAATATTTACTTCCTGGCTCTCTTTCTCTTTCAGTGGATACCAAAGAACAGCTACCGGATGGCAAATAAAGTCCGTAATATGCTATAAGTTATATCTCAAGTACAATTTCCATATATCTACAGCGTTTTATCTAATATTGAAGAAATAAAGGCAATTGTCCCCAGCTTGACATTTAGACCATTTAGCTGTATATAAAAAAAAAAAGATTTATATTTTTGTTTCTAAGATGCGGTGAAATTACAGATACGATTTTGTATCAATTGGGGGTGTGATCAAATCATGTCATAACACGAATTTTATCTGAAAATGCGTGCTCAAACGAACGGGTGGACTACTGAATCGCTGTGACTTTATTCCCGATGACTTCACGCACCAGGCCAATCAAAAGCAAAGCAAGCGAGAAAGGTGCCGGGAAAGACCCCCCTGACATTCAACACTAAATTTATTCTTTTTCTCAATGGATATTGGAGATGTTCTTCTTCTGTCATGTTTTTTTTTTCTTTTTTTTTTTCTTCTTCCCCTTCTTAACCCAACTACCAACCTCGAGGTTGTTCTACTGCGTCCAGATCACAGGGCGGAAATGCCTAGAGTTTTGCTGAAGCACGTTTTGTGACAAGCCAGCATCTTGTGTGTAAACGCTACTTTATACACAATACGCAGCTTCGGTCAAATGAACCGTTTTTCTAATTTTTTAAAAGAAAAGAACAAAGGAAAGGAATATTTAAAACAATCACATTTTTTAATTCTTTCTTTACTAAAGAACCAATCTATTACTTCCCTAACACTGCAAAATATGTCTTTCCTGTCTCATAACCATTTCCTTTAGCAATGTTATTCTTTTACGTGCTTTACCCAACTTAGTAGTTTGTTCTTCAACTTCAGCATTAATTTTCTCTTTCTTGGTCTTTGCAGTACTACACTATTGTCAGTATCAGTTTGCTGGGTCGCTTTGCAGTTACTGTTTCAAAACAAGTTACTGTTTCCACTATTTTGGGTCTATTTGACGGTCTAAGTCGATATATAGGACATTTCTGAAAATATGAGTGATGAGCAGGAAACAAAGAAGGTTAGCTCCTTATTTTAGTCTCCTGGTTTGCCCTGTTAAGTCCAAATCGTCAGATGTAAAGTGCTGTGAGCACACACCAAAAGCCGGGGTAGGCTGGCAATTTTGTCTGCGAATTATCTTCAGCTACGTTTCTCTAAGGTCTTTCCAAGTTGGAAATATTCAATTCACAAACATTACAGAATCGTTCTGTGGATAATGTATAACACGTTTCACTAAGTATACCGCCAAAAAAGCAATTAAATAAGTACACTAACCTGTGTATTGAAACATTTCATTTTCCTTGCTTTTTCTTCTGCTATTCGAGAAACCACAAATGAACACCACACATGTATTCAACATTATACTGGTTTAAAACCTTAAGTGCAAATGTACTTCTTAATTGACATTTAACACCACAAGATCTTATTTTTGGGCGCACATTTAACCCACAAAAGCCGTACTCGCCTCAGAAGTTTTAGAATTAAGATATGGCGGTTTGACAAAAACGTGCTTCACCAACCACAATACATAAGCATAGGGCATTTCCTATCTATTCTCTCTATATCTATGGTCCAGACGATAATGTGTACGGTGGGGATAGTGGTGAAAGCATCTAAGAGGTGGCTATTCCAGAAACTAGATCTTCATTTTTGTTTTAGTAGTAAATTGAAATATGGGTTTACCAATACGGTAAGAAAAGGGTAATAATAATGAAGGAAGTTGAATTGGGCCACAAGGAAGAAAACCATAGAGGTATTCTAGTAATTAATCAGTAAAAACCTAGTTATGGGGCAGGGCAGACAAACAATAAATGGTGTAGCGTGCCACGCATTCCACAATCATAAAGATCGGTATCACGCCACAGAAAAAGAAATAAATACTTAGGCTTACGTGCAGCTGCATTTTTGTAGTATTTAACGCCCGCTTTTACCACATTTACATCGTAGGCGGTAACACTAATGATTTATGGAATGAAGATTGAGCACCGATAGAATGCGATGGCGGGGTTAAACGGAGAAACGGAGCAAAACCGCCGCTGCACCATTTTGTCCACCACAAATTCCACATACGGTAACGTGGGAGCATACCCGGGCCGCCTGGTTGAGCGGTGTGTGGTCTAATCAATCGGTCACGGCGCAGCTAGTAGTAAGCGAAATTAAGTCATTAGCTCATTTTGGGATAGTTGTGCACAAGAGGTAAGAAAGTTATGCAAACTGTTCCATAATATTTTCCCATCAACAGTTTGACCATCGAGCTGTAAATGGACAGTGTTGAACGCCATACGGCGGTGTTAAGAATTCTGTAACAACATCAGAAGTAGTCGCCTACTTAACAGTAGTATCAACTATGTCATTACCTAATATGCTAACATGACTGGGTATCCAAACTATAAACCCCACAGCCGAGGATAATAAAGTTCGAAGTGCATTTTTTAAGAGGATGTTATAACTTTATTGTTTAGTAGCCTGTACGGATTTTGTATTGCCTGTAAGGTACTCATATTGGCCGTAAAAATCACAAGAGGTGAAACACGCAAACGGATGGCACATTTAATCGCCAGAAAAATCAGTATTGTGTCTGTGGTATATATTGTCGGCTGAGGATACGGTGACCATGTATGTGTGTGCGTGTGTGTGTGTGTGTGTGAGTACATATATACCGTGTTTCAAGTAGTCCAGTCATCACGTCCGGCACTAACGCCCATCTAGATTTTAGATCCATCCCTGAAGAGAAGATGAATATCATGTGGCCTAAGTGTGAGACACAACTCATTGACGTAAGACAACAAGAACAGTTGTTGATTCGGCACCTTTTCACGGAAAGTGTCCATGTCTATCATCACAGACCACACCGCCTGCGGTGCCATAAGTAGTTAAAGCGGGCGTTAAACACTACCAAAAAAAAATCACAGACCATTAGACAGATAAGTCTAACCTGGGTCAAATATATCGTGAGTATAGCACGAAAGGTATCGAGAGCACAAAGGAACGGCTCCCGTGGAACCCCAACGCCACTCGGGTATCCTCTCGCAGTTGATGCAAAAGTCGTAATTTCGGTAAAAATACATTAGAGGTTTGGATAAATAAATCTGCGATGAACTTACCGCCCCTGCAAAAAATCCCTATGACAGGTGGTAAACCAAGAAGACTTATTGAACCAAAGCACGTGCTGGGTGGCCATTCACATGAAATATAATTTTAGCTAAGTCATAAAACTACGAATCCAATTTATTGGCTATTGTAGCCTGCAAAGATCCTGTCAACAGCATCCCAAGTGCCAAACAGTAAAATAATAACAACAACAACCAAAGGTACAAGCAGCCGTGGTAAAATCGCCGGATCAGATCCCCAATGTCTACAAGAAATAGATTCGTTACCTAGCGAAGAGAGCCAAAATCTCATATTTCGTTGTAACGTAACACCCAAGAAACAAACAGAAGCTGATGCCTGAATAACATGCTGTTGTAATGTGAGAGTTAAATTCGACCGGCGCATACTTCTCTGAAATCGAAAAAACTGAACTTTCTGAAAATTAATGTTCATCAAGGTTATCCATATACCATATTATGGCGTGACAGCCCTGTGCAAATTGGTGTAGTGAGGCGAGTTTTAGAGATTGCACTGGAGTATATAAAACCATACCATCAGCATATTGCAATTTACGCAAGGTCGAATTAATTCCCGCTGAAGATATCTCACATAGAGATCTCAAAGGAATAAGTGATGACACCTGAGGCAATCCAAAAGAATAAACTCCAGTACAAAGATTATTACAGCCCACTGATAAAGTCAGTCGTCTATCTTTCAAGAGCTGATGCAAAATGGTAATTAAAAAAGAAACTCCCACGTCATGTAGTTTGGAGAAGCATTGGCACATGCAAAGCACCATAGGCGTTTGAAACGTCCGGATATAACGCCAGTATCTATTTATTAGTTTGAAAGGCAATGACAAAGTCCGTGCTCAGGGTGTTCAAATTAAAGTCAGTATCCAAGCCCTTCTGGAACCTATATTGGGTGGTTGGCCAGAGCCCAAATCGTTGCAGATAAAAGATAATACGACATTGTAAAGGTTTTTCAAAAAGCTTGCGTAATATCATGAGCAAAGTAATTGGTCGGTAGTCAGAAATAATATTGCCTAAACGATTATGTTTTCAAATGGGAGCCAACGTTCTGGTAGAAGGCGTCATGTGTCAAACCATCAGGACCAGAAGCGGATCAACGCGTCTTGGATTTTAAAATCGTCTGAACTTCAGTATCGGTGCGGTAGTCATATCCGAAGATAATGTGGAAGGTAACCTCGGTGGAGGCCCCATCTGGACCTTGCACGGCGTCAAATGTTGCAAGCGTCCTGCAATTCCTGGTACCCATACAAATATCGTAAGACACTGAATAGCTGAGAGTGCTAATTGTAGGTCCGTTTCTGCCGTACTTCTCGTACAGACGTGTCTATGGTTATTGTGGCACAGCAACGCGACCACGACAGGTGTCACTGTTTAAGGAATTGGAATTATGTCCGTGCTTCCTTTCTCTTGGCTACTTTTTTATTTTAGTGTTTAACGCCCGCTTTTACGCAGGCGATCTTGGTTATTTGGTATGCCTAAAAAGTTTAGTGATGGCGGCAGCGGACATAGGCAGGTCAACCTTCAGACACCGCCTTAGCGCATTCGACATTCCATCAAGGCGATTTACTAATCCTAGCAACCGCTGGGTCAACCAGAGGATGACACGTGTTGCGATAATCATGGAGATCGTTTCCGGCGTTTCGTATGCTACGCTGTTCTCTGCGAAGTGGCCTAAAAGTTATTGATAAAGTCAGTCAAGATCACCCGCCGTGGACGTCTGAACCGTCGACGGCGCAGAATAACGTCAATACGCAATGCAGTGCGATTAATGGAAAGGCAAAAAAGGAAAATTGTCGCTATTCATTGAATCCGTGCGTTGTGTAAGTAATGTCTGAAGGGCTAGGTCAGAAATCACAAATATTAAGTTTGCGGAGTTATCCCGTTGGTGCGGAGCACCCAAACGAGTGTGATATAAATGAAATAGGTGTCGTGAATGTCATGCACTGCAGTGCACAGAGGCCTCTTTATCAGGTTAGAGTTTCTTTTATGTGCCGTAAATCTACGACACGGGAGCAATGGCGTTACTTCCCTTCTGAAGGAAGCCATGCTAAAGATTTTTACGCCCGAAAAAATGCATTGTCCTCCGCCGCGTTTTAACTCGCCACCTTGAGTATATGAAGAAGCGTGGTAATCATTACACCACGGATGACGACTTCATAGAATGGAATTTAGTCACACTTTTCGAAGGAAATTTAATAGTTACAAAGTAAGGGCCAATATCACCATCAACATAGCGCAAAGGCGGTTTATCCACTCCGTTGTCTGCGTACCTTGTGGTTGCCCCATTAGACGTATCAACGTTATCACTAAGTAGCTCTGGTTACTGCCGGAGTCAGCTTCGCCGGCATTTCAGCAACATTAGTCGTCAGTTCCGTGTCCACTTTCGTAGATGTATCAATGGAGGAAAAACAGCCCTCACCTAACAGTAAATTAACATCCGTAGCAATCGTCGATCCACAACCCCACCCCTATGGGGTGATACCAGACGAAGGAAAGAAAATGTCCCTCTTACCTTGTCCACTGCAACAAGAATGAAACAAAACAAAGAAACCAACAAAAAAACAGGAAAGAAAACGGGTATGAAACCAGAACCTGCACCACCTCCTGCCGCTGTATCCCGCAGGTCAGCGCCACTCAACAACATGCGTGTACATAACATGGCTAAACAGCGAATGGAAGCTGAAATTTGGAAATTGCAAATGCTCTCTTTTCCTTGTAACGCGAAGAAGCCATTGCAGTGTAGGCAAATCCTGAATTGCATTTGTCAGTGTTTTATGCTAAAGAGTAGCTAAAGAATACTAAAATGTACTCAAAAACCTCAAACAAACAAACAAAAAGTGGGGAAGAAAGTTAAAAGCATGAGATGTTATGTTATTTCTTGTATGTAAATATTCACTACCACAGAGAATAACTACACCATCGCCGCCATAGTCCTAAAAACATTACTTCCTATTCTGCTAGAATTAGAATTTATTGAGAGTCAATATAGTGAATACACAAGGGAATCATATCAGTATAAAGTACAAGTAAGTGTTTTGAAAAAAAAAAAACAGAGGCGTCATAAACACATAAAAATAATCAAGTTGTAAATAATTAATACACTAGAAAGTTAAAATCAGACAAATTTGACCACAGAAGTTATACATAGCACATGGAAGCTGCATAATGTAACTAGGGTACCAAATATAGGGCCATGTCAGGCATTACCTCAATATATTTTCTTATACAGTAAGTTTATAAAGTTACAACGCAACTATATCGCATTTAAATGCTGCACATATGTAACGCCGCTGGTGCTTCCTTCACTAGCTCTCATTTTGCTTTAAATAAGTTGACCAGACGCCGCCTATTTATTGTAGGGTTACCGTGTCTACCTCACATGCAAGAGGTCCAGAGTTCAAATATCGGATAGGGTGAGTTAACCGGATAAGTTTTTTCTGGAGTTTTCCCTCATCGTTAGAAGGCAAATGTCGAATAGGTAACTAAGCTCTACAGACCCGACTCATTTGAGCGTAATTTTATCAATTTCATTCATCATCGGATATGACCTACCGGGTTAAATGACATTATATAACTTAAAGAAGGGACCAGACGTATTGTTATAAACGGGACGGTGCCGTTTCTTAACCTGTTAACCCGGTACTCCAATAGATTTTTTCGGATCCCAGGCGACCGAATTTGGAATTTGTGGTGGTCAAAGCAGCACAGGTGCGGGTTTAATTTTGCTTCTCCAGTTTTCCCCGCCATCGCATTCCACAGGTGCTCCATCTTCATTCTATGTATCATCAGTGTCTTCGCCTACGGTATCATAGTAGTAAAAGCATGTGTTAAACAATATAAAAAGGATAGTGTAGAATAATAAGATCTATAAATGTCATTACTTGTTAATTGGAACCAATTAGATGGGTATCGTAGATAGCATAGATCAAAAACGAAAAATTCGTTAAATAAAACTTGATATTTAGGTGCAGTATCTACCAAGGATATAGCACGAAAATTTACAGCAATATTCTCCACCCCACATCACCCTTTACATGGGACCGTTTTGAAATTTTCTATTTTCTCGAAAATGTCTTGTTCGATTTAAGGCTATTTACATTACACAGGATATTTCTATCTTGAGTTTTCTCGAAATATTCTCAGAAGTCCTCTTCATTCTGGACGACAATTCATAATTGGTACACCATAGAATTTAGACAAAATCTTACTTCACGAAATATTCAGATCCCGTTAAAATATACAACCTATATATCACATTAATACTTTGTGTACATAACCCAATTCCAAGGTAACTATTGCTTGTTTTTGGTTTTCATTTACCAATACTTACACTTCTCTAAAATGAAAACTCGCCATTCGTTTTCTTTCTTTTGCATTCAATTCAAGCTGGGAAAACGGAATTTCAATTCCACTTCTTAGCGACCATTTTTTTAAAATGTTACCATCATTTTAGCCTTGTGCATTCCCATATTCTCATTGAACTTACAAGAAAATATGTTGTAAAACATTTATGATAATTAATAAAAATACAGGAATTAAAACTGAAGTTTCTTCCCATGTGAACACGTGGCAAAATCATAATTTTCTTTTAAAATATAAGTGAAGTCTTTGAATATTAATCAAGCTCAGCTCTAATTATAAATTTCTGCTGATGTTTATTTCGATTTGCATAAAGTAGGTACAAGAATAAGTGTTTGTGAAAACAGTTTGTCATAGTACAGTAAGATTTTTACTGCCACTATCACATCACGTCTTTATATGCTTCTTATTTTGCACTGAGCCAGCAGGATTAAATGTATTCAGAATATCAACAACTGTAGTTTTGAAAAGAGGTAAATGTGTAGGAAGCTTCACGATGAACTCTTCATGATCGCTACGACACGATTCGATGTAAATGCCATTTACATACAGATAAAGTTGTTCTAAAGATAACTACCTTCCTTTCTTCGCAAATGAAAATGAACTATTGACGTCAATAACTCCTGGTAAGTGAATGCCAATCGTGATTGCGAGATTTGGGGAATAGGGAAGCCAACTCTAGCGCACAACATCGTGAAAGTGGTTATACTTTGTGAGTTGCAAAACATGTAATTTTATTGGGTGTTTATAGTAATTGTAATGACATACGCTGATAACAATATTGCCTTTATTATAATATTATGTTGAGTATTCTTACATTTATGTTTTATGCTTATAGTAGGTATATAACACCTCGAGATTTCGATCCGTTCCAAATTGCAACAAAAAGACACAAAAGATAATGACCATGTCAGTAAGCGGTACCTGGATAAGATGCTTATTCGGGTCTCGGCGTAGATTTGTTCACTGAGTGGGTTGCTTGTAATACACAATATCCAGTGCATGAACAAAGTGCGCATGTTGTATTCGTGTACGGCATGTTTCAGTGAGAATTGCCCTTATTTTTAGGCCTGACATTAGGCAGATCCTACAATACACGCTTCAAAAAGCGAACTTGCCAACAGTTATAGATTTTTTTTTTTTTTTTTTTTTAATGATAATGGTTTATAAGTAGTGAATCGTTTACCACAAAAGGAAACATTTTTCCATTATAATATGGGCCTTAAAACGCCTTCGATTTTCCCGGTTACTGTTGATAGGGAAGGTTAAAGTCAGTTTTTTAGGAAATATGGGGGGGGGTACATTTCTGCAGTACTCGATTCACATGTGTCCAGTCCTTTACGCACTTCTATAAGATTCATCTCAGAAAATTAAACGAAAAAGCTTTTCAACGTTACACATACAAAACACTTAAAATCTCGGTATATTAATGTGTTTACGAATATAATATTATTTCCTCACATATATTTTGTTTATTCCTTGTCTGCATTATTATTGTTATTATTAGTACTATTGTTGTTATTGTTGTTAATGCATTGTTCTCCCCTGCAAATAAATCATGGACGCAATCCTTGGCATTCAAATTATTGAAATAAATTTTACACTTCTGGCGTTTCCCATTAACGCCAAGCGTTGCCATGTGGTAACAGACGTAACATATTCTTAAAGTTGTTACTGTCCTTCGAAAAATAAAGCTGGGGGAGTGGTACAACTGCGTATCGCTCTATGAAGGTACTGCACTTACAACAATGCAGTTTCATTGTCATGTTTATTACGATAGGAACATACAGTCAGTGTGAAAGCTGTTATCGTGGCATGTGGAGTGAAAATAAACATCCTTCTTGAGTACATGTAACTATAAACGTTGTGAATTATAATGTGCATAATTTTTCTGCAGTAAGGAGACTTATATACTGCAATATATGTTTTCTGAGAGTTACAAATGATTCTTCTAGAAGGAGGAGCAGCTATGGCTTCCTAATCTCAATATTACCATGTGGTAACGCTAGGCGGTTATACACAGTAACAAGGATATTTATCAACGTTGTTTTAAGAAAGGGCTTCCAATACCATGGTTGCAAACAATTCATTCATGGCAAACCCATTAGATTTGGCTACAAGATCTGGAGTCTGAACACCAGGGATGGGTATTTAGTGATTTTTGAGCTGTATCAGGGTAGAGCACAAAATTCCAATGCTATGACCAGTTATTTGTTAAGCCGGCAAAGTCCTTTACTTGTTATGCTTGAGAAAGTACAGGGTGGACCGAAAGTTTCTGACCCCCCCCCCCCCCCAAACATTTCAGCGTGCCATTTGCTTTGCTTCTCAGTTTTAAATTCAATCGCCTTTTGGCACCCAATACACCTCTCGTAAGACAACAATGCGATTCCAGTTACTGTTACTTCCATTGTTTACGCAGTGTGACTGTGACCTTTAGATGTGCTAGACGTTACGTTTGATACATGATTTTTCTTACTCTCCAAGGGAAGCTGGTTATTGTGAAGCTTAAAGGTGAGTTAGAGAAGAAACTTCAGATGGTATTTATCTTCAAGTGTCTGTGATCTGCATTCAATTAAAAAACGTTTACAGAGTTTTTGATTTGCACATGACAGCATGGGTTAAAATAAACCATAAATTTCTCACCCGGGTGAGGAACTTTTGGACACTTTAGAGTTCCTTTGTCTTTATTATTGTTGGTTAATTTATCAACGGGTATAGGGTCTTAAATCATTTTTTTTCAACAGATGTCGCCCATAGCAAGAAAATATTTACGCACAAAAATTCAAGTTCTTAGTGCACAAGGGGTGTCAATAAAAGAAGTTACATGACGTCTGAAGGTTGACAGAAACACTGTGAGAAAGTGGACTAGAAAATAGGAGGGTGATGTCGAGGACGAAAAACGAAGTGGTGGACCATCTAAAGTTACTCCAAATACAAAAAGAAGGATCAGAGGGATCTGTAAGGATAAAATTGCGGGCATACGAAGCGTTGTCAAGAAACTGAATTTTTCGACTGAATTCCAAGGCAGTGGGAAGAAAATTGGGGTCACAACAGTGAGGTGCTATGTAAGGTCCACTGATTGAGGTAAGACTGCTATAAGGAACCTGTCAAGCCTTTGCTCAGTGAAAAAAATATCAATGATCGAATGAAATTTTGTGAAAGATTAATCGGGAAGGTTTTGTTAACGACACTCCGGAAGGACGTGTAAAAAGGGCCAGATGAAGGCCCCATTGAACACAGCCCCAAACCAAACAGACAAAATCATAGAATCCACACGAATGATCCTTCCAGTATTTCACCAGTCCTTGTTCCAAAATTTTCCCCGAAAATCATGGTCGCAGGTGGCATATCACGGTATGGGAAAACAGAGTTGCACATTGTCCCACAAAATCAGACTGTCAATGGTGATAATTACATGCTGTCAATTTTGCCAATGTTCAAGAAGACAATGGATGAACCCTCCCAGTTTCCCAAGGGTAATATGGGTGTTTTGTGCAGGATGGAGCAACAGCTTATACTGCGAAGACAACCATGAAGGTGATAAAGGAACACTTCAACAACGTTTGGATTGACTGGCTAGGAAATTCGCCTGATCTCAATGTCATTGAGAACTTGTGGGCCAAATTTCAAGATAAGTGTTTTTAGACAACCCAGACCACGAAACGGGGATCAACTAATCACCAGGGTTCAAGAGGAATTGAAAAGTATCGACCAGAACACCACCAATGATTTGGTGGAAAGTTTCGCTCGACGCATTATTGCATGCCATGTCAACAACAGCAGACGTACAAAGTTCTAAATTTGGTGTGTGTTAGACAGATATATGATGTTTATGATGTTGAAAAATAAATTGCCTAATTATTATTTAAAGGGCGTTATTTCTTAAAGCTGGGAGGGTGAGAAACTTTCGGTCCACTCTGTAGTAGGAGAAGAGTAAACTAAGCTATAGCTTCTTCATGGATAATGTATTTTCTAGTGTATTTCTCATTTCTCAGATATTGTAGCTATTCTGCAATTGGTACTATTAGAGAAAATAGAATCCCTAAAGAATATCCCTTGGAAAACAAAAATATATTTACCTTAAAATATTGTGGGCATTATGAGATAGCATTAGCAAAAAATGATGGAGAGGTTTATGTTCGCTGGATGGGTAACTCAGCAGTCATAATGATCTCCTCTTCTTGTGGGCACAAGAAACTGGTCAAGTGAAGCCATTTTCTCAAAAGCAGAAGCGTAATATGTTTCCAAGGCTAATTGATAAGTACAGCAACTTTATGGGAGGTACTGATCCAACGAACCGGAATACTGCCTGCTATTGCATTGGGATAAGAAGCAAAAAATGGTATTGGCCTTTGTTTACATCGATGCAAAATGTGGCTGTTGTAGAGCAGATGAATTTTGTACAACAAAGTAGAAAGACTAAGGGTATCTCAGCTGGATTTCAAAAGAGAAATAGACAGAGTCTCAAGAGATACAAGACTAATCCTAAAGGAGCTGGCAGACTAACAGCTCCACAGATAATAGTGGTCGCATATCCGATCCTGTTAAGTTTGACAAAAACTGACTACCTTGTGCAGCAAACAGAAGGAAGAAAACGGAAAAACTTTGTGTTATTGAAAACTGTAAATGCAGATGAGAATACTGTGAATAAAGTGTGGTGTGGGATCGTGCATCGAATGCTTTATTCCATTTCACAATCGGTGGAATTTTAGACACGGAAAACATGTATTTTATGTAAAATGTAGAACACAAATTTCGTTGCTTACACATTTTTTCAATGCCTAACTAAAAACATATATTCAGATTGCTATTGTGCTGTAGTAGCATTAGATTTAACAGTAAAGTAGAGTGAGAATACCATGTATCATCAAATTGATTGCCAATAATACTAGATAGTAGTTCCACCTTGCGCTAACTAATGGCCACGGTAATTATTTTCAAAACTAAGCAATGATATGTTTTTTGTATTTTATTCTATATACATTCATTAATTGGAGACATAATAACGTAAAATACAAATGAAAATGAATATAAAAATATTCAAGCATTAATGGGTTAATGTGTTTACCAATGTAATATTATTGATATTGTTTCCTCATATATATTGTGTTTATTCCTTGTCTGTTTGTATTATTATTAATTATTATCATGATTATTATTATTATTATAATTATTATTGTTGTTGTTATATTGTTTTCCTCTGGAAATGAATCATTGACATAATTCTTGTCTTTCAACTTATTGAAATAAAGTTTATGCTTCTTGTGTTTTACCACCAAAAACATCTAAATCATTAATTTAACTCGCAATATAACATTAGAGCGGCCGAAAAGGACTGTTTCAATAATACAGGCAATGAATTGTAGTTTGCATTTCTAAAGTTCAATGGGTTTGCTATAGAGAGTAGCAGTTGCTTGACATCTCATGTAAGCCATACCCTCCTCCAATTTAAAATGTGACCCTGGCTTAGACTAGACTCATGTTCTGTTCCCTGTTCAGGCGGTTTTAGCAACCTTAAAGGTACCTGCTTACAGTGACTTTCATTAGCATTATAAGAAATACTATTTATGCTAATATTATTTCTGGGTAATATGATTAAAAGTAGCGAAGATACATTATATACTTTACTTTTTCAAGTATATTCTTCGTTTAGAAAGAAAAAAGCATCTCGAGTATTTACTTAATTTTGAGAACATGCTCAGTAATAGAAAAAGAGTAAAATATACACAGACATCTATCTAACAAGAGTATTAACTCCTGTTTTGTATGAATTAAAACTGCCATCTCAGTTTTATGAGTACATCCTCTTTCCATATTAAAACTGGTTAGAAGCGTGCTCACTTCGGTGTATATATACTTTCCTCTTTGTTAAAGTATATATAAATGAAATTCCAGTATTTATGCGCTATTTAATACTCGTGGAAATATAAACAAACATAGTTGTGGACGTTGAAGGAGTTTGAAAAGACTGTATTGCTTAAGAAAAACATATGATGTAAATTATATTGGATAATCGATGTGTGCATCCAAGCATAGCCTAATGTTGAAGGCTCTGAGTCGCAAGGCATAGTCGAGGGATCGGCCTAACTAAACCTTTAATCATCCGCGCGACAAATATAGGAGATACCCTAACACTGACAGTGAGCTTTCTAATAATAATAATAATAATAATTAGTAGGAGGAGGAGGAGGAGGAGGAGGAGGAGGAGGAGGAGGAGGAGTATCAGTAGCAGTAGAGGTACTAGTAGCAGCAGCTCCAACAGCATCGCCGTCATCATCATCATCATCAGCAGCAGCAGCAGCAGCAGCAGGAGCAGTAGTATCATCCAAGCATAATGCTTTTTTAAAAACTTCCGTTGCGCGCTATATAACCTTCTTGCACGCAAACACGTTCAAGGTCACGCACTTAGAAGAATTTCAGCCTGGTACAGGCCAAATCGCGTACGAGAGCAGTAGGTATTCTAAGCTCTCGTATCGCGGCGCGCTTCCACTTCCCGCCTGATAACGCGTTCAAACTTGTCATTCCTGCAGCAATGCCGCCAGCACGCAGACGTTATTATGGCAGTCGGCGAAACATCGATACTATTACTCATGCAATTGAAAACAATTTGCAAACTGCTCTCGTACGCGATTTGGCCTGTACCAGGCTATAATTCTTCTAAGTGCGTGACCTTGAACATGCTTGCGTGCAAGAATGGCATATAGCGCGCAGCGGAAGTTTTTAAAAAAGCATTATGCTGCTACCCACGCTCTAATAGCTCCAACTATTGAAGTGTTTAAGTTGGTTTGCTCGCTTTGAATTTCGATTACCAAGTATAGGTATTCGTTTGCTTGTACGCGGGCTTTGCGTTTGCTATACCAACCACATGGATTTAAGTTAAAAGTTAGATTTGCTTTTTGAGCAAATGCAGACATTTGATGCATGCCAATTATTGTGTCTTGAAAATCTTGAAGGTGGTCTAGTTCATCTTCTCGCAAATCTCGTCTTGAATGAATTATATAGATAGTGCCAATAATGGCGCCCATCATTGTTTTTGAACGGAAGTCGAGGTGAAGCTTCCAGCCAAGCTATGTGCCGGAGTCAGGCACTGTCCAAAGTTTAATGCAGTGGTATCGATCAGTTTGCAAATTGTTTGTTGATGCATGCCACCACCACCTCCACCACTACCACCAGGCGGCGTAGGGATGGGTTTTCTCCGAGATCTCCGGTTTCCCCCACCGTGGCATTCCACTGGTGTTCCATTTTTATACCATCTTTCATCCGTGTCATCCAGCGGTGCCATATGTAATGAAAGTGGGCGTTCGTTAACTACTAAAAAAAGTCACCTTCACCGAATATTACAAATTGGCTAATGGTCGGTTGCTGAATGATATAAAGGAACAGAGGAAGGCAGGTTCAGACTTACCATAATTGAACCCACCCTCATTATTGTGTAGCGCTTCATACTGTATGTTGTTTACATAGTCCCAGGTTATTAATATTCCTGGACATGGTCATATATTCTCCCAAACCTCTATTTCAAGATTTGAAATATCGCCTACTATTCTGTTTGGTTGAAAATCCTTTTTCGAAGCATTACGTCCTCTGTATTCTCCATCACAATATTTCGGGAGCTTTAGCCGCTTAATCATGTCTGAACCCTCGGAATGATAATATAGTAGCTCCTTGATGACGTTTATAGCTGACGCGGCTAACATCACCATCCAAGAGTAGCGGAATTTAAACTGTAAAAAAGTCTGTATATAAGAAGTTTGGAATTCGGAGGGAGCCGCTTAACATACAGGAATTATACAACGAAAAGAGGAGGAAATAATTAATTTTGGAGTTCAAACATCCCTTTGAAGCCCTTTCAGATTTACAACAGTAAGAACAAGAGTATAATGTGGAAATAACCTAGGATGATGAATGAAAGGCTTATATACAAAAAGTGAGAAAATAATTGGTTATGTTATCTACCAGCAGAAAGACTTTATGTCTCTGGATAACACGGGATTTAGTTTGAAAAAAAAGAAAAAAAAGTAAACGCTACGGTAAACCAAACTGAACGGAACTGCAAAAGTCAGAAGTCCAAATGAAATATTGACAAAAAGACAAAAGGGCTCAAAGAAACATTACAAGACATAAAAGTGGATAGATTGAGTCGCAGGCCCAAAGTACAGAGTAAGTTGAGAAGAGGGATAACAGGAAACAACTCTACGACATTAAAAGGCGTTCAAGGGGCGCCTATAGGAAGAGTAAACCAGTTAGAGATAAAGAATGAAATATGCTCTTGCCACAACAAGCACAGTTGAGAAGATAGCAAGAGTATTTTTAGAAGTTCTAAATAAATTTGAGAGAAATAAAGTGGAAATGTAAAAAAAAAAAAAGCCAGATAAGGCCCAGATGAAGATCAAAGCACAACGTTAGATCCTCCTTTAAGGTTAGAATTTAGGAGAATAAGCAATTGAAGAATGAGAAAGTGCCAGGCACAGAACGAAAAAAAAAGAAGTGGATGTTGCAAACAAGATAGATTACCACCTGAAAGGAAGGAGGGATTGGCTGTGAAACTTTCCAAAATGTGACACCACATTGTGCGATAATTGGTACGGTGTAATACTAATGAGTATACCAAATAAAATTCTCTCCAGAATAATTTGAACAGAATGAAGGATGCAATAGAGCAATGTCCTAAAAAGAGCAGGTTAGATTCTATAGATGTCTAGTTGTGTGGATCATACACATCCATACTTTGAAAGTTATTGCAGATTAATGTGTAAAACAATTTGCAAATAAAGCACCAGTATATTTCTAGCTAAGTAAAACTCTACTCTGTAATTCAATCCTAGCTTCAAGCTTTGTATTTCTGATAGAGCTATTAAATAGTTCACTATTGCTAACCAGCTACAGTTTTTCCCCGTACAGTACATGTTTAAGAAAGCACTTACCGGCTAACTTGCAAATCAGCTATTGAGGTTAGGCTAGGAAAGGAAAGGTATATGTATGAAGAACTACTGGTTACTTCAGATACACTCCTTACACTGTGCTTTAAAATTAGAGCATTAAAAACCGCATTATAATGTGCTGGCTGGTATCGTTTCAGATACTGACCCCATACAGAAAATAGCAGAAAGTATATTAAATTATTTTTTCAAAATTACGTCTCTGAGCTGCAAGAAACAGTTAAACGCTGTAATATTGCTTTTAATACATTTAAGCATGTTCACAGAAAAATACATCACCGGTACAGAAACTAAAGTTTCGTCGTATAGTGCTTCAGGGGTTATCCCAAATATATGTAAATGTGAAGTTAGTTCGCTACAAGCTTTATGCTCATTTCTTAAGGCTATCGATGGTAAAATATTTAATAGCATTGCTCATTTCATTTTTACGATAAAGCATATCAAAGTGGTATTTATTCTTAACTGGGCCGTTATATATCACTATGTTATAATGCAACACAACAGGCATTAACAGCGACTATGTTTAGCACCAGCAGTTGTTTCGAAAACCCTAGAAATGGCTGACGGCATCATTTAAGAAGTCCATAGAAGCAATCCTGCCTTGTCAAACGCTACAATTTGTCGGAATCGGGACCGCCGATCGCGTTAATTAGAAACTGCATGGCAGTGGAATTTTTCTTTGAAGAGCAGCCATACAGATTATAATTTAAAAATAATCTAACACGAGCACACTGAGAAAGCAGAAAGTCGCCCCCCCCCCAATCTGTACTTTGGGAGGACTAGAAGGTTTTCTGGTTCGATGGTGATGGCTGGTTGACACTTAGGCGAGCAAATATCAATGGCTAAAGCCCTAGCATATTACAGTTTCCTTAAGAGTGTGAGAATTAGTGTAGCTTTATGTGGAAAGATATTACACTGATGTTGGAGATTTGGAGCAGATTCTTAGCAGAATGGACTCCGCAGAATACTCTATCGTACTCGAGCCTTCCACTGTTCGGACTGTGAATTTTGCGGAGGATGTGTCTTAAATACGTATGGGGCAAGATAATAGCACCGTCCATATCTAAAACATCAAACTAGACGCAATTCCTTTCGTTCCTATTGGAACATGGGGCATCCTTGAAACGTCTCCATTATACCTGCCCATGCTTTGCTTACAATAGGATGCTTTCCAAACATCTTTAAAGTAGCTAAAGTCAAGCCATAATTTAAAGAGAGTGAAAAGATAAATGTAGTAAATTATAGACTCATTTCTTTGTTATCTGTTTTAGAGAAAATTGTGTACAATAGACTATTTCCTTTCCTAGAGAAACGTAACATTATTACAGAATCACAATTTGGCTTTAGGAAGGGTAAGTCAATTAATAGTGCAATTTTTTCCTTCGTAGAAAATATATTAGAGGCAAGAAATAATAGAGATCATGTGACAGGACTATTTCTAGCTTTATCCAAAGCCTTCGATACTGTGGATATAATATCCTGGTTAAAAATTGGAAGTTTATGGTTTTTAGGATTGGCCAATAAATGATTTTTTATTATCTTGCCAATAGATACAACATTGTTGAAATAGACGATGTTTTTTCTGAACCTGCTGCCATGAATTCAGGTGTGCCCCAGGGATTCATATTAGGACCAGTCATTTTTTTTTATTTACATTCAAGATCTCCCTTAATTTATTTAACACATAAAGAGTGTTCTTTTTGCAGACGACACAATCGTTATTTTTAAAATCAGTAATAGAAAAAATATGCAGGAAAGTACCAATTGTGCTACTTCAGAACTACAGGATGGAAGAAAATAAACTTAATCTTAACATTAATAAAACTGTATATGTCAGTTTTACACAACAACTGGCTGTTTATAGTCAAATCCGAATTGTAATCAGTAATACATTAGTTAAAGAAAGTCGCTCAACTAAGTTTTTAGGAGTAATAATTGATTATCAGATTTGCTGGACGGAGCATTTCAAATTTCTGGCTGACAAATTAAGTCGTGTATGTTATGCGGTACGAGTGCTTGCTAAAATTTGTACCATGGATGTTCTTAGAACCGTTTACTTTGGTTATGTGTAATCAGTATTGACTAATGGTATACCCTTCTGGGGATGTTCTAGTGCCTCTGTAAAGATATGTAAGCTAAATAATTAAGCAAACTGTCTTATGTACTCAAGTAAACCAATATTTTCAGAATTGAAGATTTTACCACTACCTTGTGTTTATATTTTAGAGACAGTATCATTTATACGTGCAAACAAGCTCATGTTTAGGCATAATAAAGATTACCGTTTATAGAATACCAGAACATCCAACTTTATACATCTGCAATAACATAGGCTCAGTAAGACAATAAATTTTGTGTGTCATAAAGGTATTAATCTTATAACAATGAATGAAACAATCCCAAAGAAATTAAAGCTTTAAAAGCTAATCTTTTCCGGAAAAAGTTAAACGTCTACTTTTAAAACACATGTTTTATGCAGTTGATGAGTACATGAACATGTCCTTTTAATTTTTGCTTTTATTTCTTTACATAGTATTGTCATTAATTATGTAATATAGTATCTTATTTATTTCTTGTTTGTACATAATTTATTAGGATTAGGAAATTGACAAAACCCTGTATACACATGTAATACTTATGGTGAATAAATATCCATCTATCCATCTATTCATCCATCTATTCATCCATCCATCCATCCATCCATCCATCCATCCATCCATCTATCTTAAATTGTTGAGGTGTACATTAAAACTCTACTTCCCGCTTAGCTTAACACACGTTCAGTATCGTACTCATATTTCCAGGCTCTTGAGGGTGGGGGAATAGGAATAGCTTCATCAGCCTAGAATCGAATCCAGCATATTTCTAACTTTTAATTCAGCAGGTTGACTACTTTACTGCAGAGACACTGTTAACAAACCCTCTTTATAATTCTTATTGACGACTTTGTCCATTACTAAAAAGCAGAAAGTATACATGGAATCACTGAGAAGAAACTGCGAAAACGGAATTAAAGCTGAATTGTGCCCTCTGTGATGCCTACATCCCATTTTTTAAAACACTTTAAGTACAGGTATGCGATAATCAAGTTTAATGACACTATTTACTCTTGTTTTGTTCAATTGTTGAATGAAATACCATGTAATCGATGAAGTGATTTTATTCAACTCCTAACAGGACATTCAAGGTCTAATCCCGTGCATAGATGCTGACAATAAAAAAGAATGTGTTGTCGCAATTATTTCCTACTTAGGAATATTCATAACGTAATTATAGCTGTTTTACATTTCACTGTGTTCTCATTACAATCAATGTATTACGCGCGACTTTGAGGGTCTCTTGCCCTCCACCGTACTTCTTCATTTCACAACACTTTAACTGGTTTGTGCAGCTAGGCGTGTAGGGGCTTGGTTCAATCCATAAATTGAAATCTTAATCAAACAGAGATAATAATTTGATTCAAAGCTGGATAGGAAACCCTGTAAGCCTTTGTGTAGCTTATAAACTAAAGGTTTTAGAGTTGGTATTAATGGTATAAAATCGCTGTAAACAATAAAGACTCTGATCGTGGCTTAGCAGTTGCAGACAAAACCTCAGGATTAGATTGGGTAACGGAGGACTAAGTCAGCTCAAGATATTTGCTGTACTGCCCCATTGAAACCTCAGGAAATATCAAGGCATCAAATGGGCCATAGCCTAAACATTGGATTAATTTACTCATTTTATTAAAAATTATGCAATTTACGAAATGAGCAACAAACAATGTACTTTTTAAAGAACAAGGACAATTTGTAGTGAGGTAGCGTTGAAGGAGTTTCAACAACGAACAAAATTTCAAGACCAGTCAAACTAAATTAAATCGAGTTTTACTTATGGTTGCACTCTAAATGCTGCGGTTTTTAGCGTCCCATTCTATACTGTGTGGGAAAGACCGTTTTATTTTTCTCAGATGCCTCTTTATTAGCCTGATGTTCTTTTGCGTGTCGTAAATTTGGGATACTTCCCTTACAAGGGAAGCCATGCTAAGGATTTTTACGCTCGAAGAAAATCCATTGTCCCTCGCTGGGTTTGAATGCGCTACTTTGGAAATCAGATGCTAGAATGTTACCCCTAGACCAGGGAGAATGACTAGTAGCTAAGTGGTCCTTTTTTTTTAAGGCACCTCCAGAAAACAAATTTTATTGTAGATGTGCTGAATGTAGCGCCAAAATATTACATGGCAAACGTGAATTATATGAACACGTTCAAAGCCAGAAACATATCATGAATTTTAATATCAAGTTGATTAAAACGTTCCTGACCATACCGTCCATTAGTGATTCGCCTGCGTGCCACAAGGAGTAAAAGCGGGCGTTTAATACTGTTTAAAAATCAATTGCTGGATATGTATGTAAAACATTTATAACCAAACAGCGAAGAACTTGTATTCGCATTGCATCAACACCCCGCTGTAACTTCACATGCAGACGTTATTTGACTTTTAAGAAATCTTTTATGTAGGAATAATACATAATATTTAAGATCATCTTATGGATCTTTTAAATGCTACATTTTCTTCTTAAGATTTTAACAACATGTTAAAGGTATGGTAGTTTTGTGGGAAATTTTAAGTATGTTTGTGGGAACCTTGAGAATGAGCATTTGGCGACATTGGGTGGAAAAAGAATAAGAAGAATAGTACCGTTTATAGAATAGGTTTTATGAATTTTTTTGTTTATTTATTTTTTTGTTTTTGCGTTTGTAAGTTCCCGAATTAACTGGAAACGGTAAAAACAGGCAAGTTTTAACTTGCATTCTGGACATGAGTTTCAGTACTCTCCAGAGATTTGCAGAGGATTATTTTGGCTCATTGAATTCAATAGCGGAGAGAATAAGCGCAGATGTTGCTGTGACCAAAAGTGCGTATGAAAGCTTGTGGCATACTTTGAGTTATAAGGACCAAAGTCAAGTTATCGATGAAACTATTATTCACCCAGAAGCTGTACTTAAATATTCATTCCACCATTCAGAGGAAGTGGATTTCAATTGCTTTCCAAGGCTAAGCCTACAAACCGGCAATAAGTATGTTTTGGATGCAGAGGGGAAAGAAGCGGTAAGCAGCGTATAAAACGATATGTAGTGTTTAAGTGCAGCCGCAATCACTTGTTAGAAATTTAGGTTAAACATTCAGAGGCGGAAGGTATTGGGGAACCCTAAGACGTCCAGATTTGAAATCGGTTAAATTGCAAAGGTCCTGACTTCTTGGGACCATTGGGTTTTTAGCTTCACAGCCTCCAGCTACGCATTACGGCTTAGGTCCTAAAGTTTATAACAGCGAATAACAAACGTAACAAATCCGGACCACATATAGAAGTAAATGGTAAATGTATTCAGTTGCTGTACAACCATAGATAGTAATATTTCTATTTGGTTGAAGGTCCCAAAGATCCCTTGGGTTCATAAGGAAGGACATTCATATTTTACACAAATGGTAGTGATACATTAAAAGTATAGTAATATATAACAATAGAGGTAGATGTTGGAGAATAAAATATACAAGAAGAATCAACATAATCTTGAAGGTCCAATAATAAACAAATTAAAAATAATCGTTAGACCCCAGATTTTGTTGCCTGCCTTCTCAAAGTCATCTTTGTTTGGAATATTAAAGTTTAGTGTATGTCAGGACTTTGGTTTGAGAGGTAATTGTTCATTTGTTCTACTGTGGATGTGCAATATTGTGAAGAACAAAGTTGTTACTTTATTTGAATTACAGTCAATAAATTTTCAGTATAATTTTAATGTCTCAATTCTGACACCAAACATTAATTTTAATAGAATATTAACGATTCAATAGCTTTCTTATATAACCCCTTACTTATATTTCCACAACTCTATTACAAAGAAAAAAAGGGAATACTTTCCTAAAATGTCAAAAGCGAATGAATTTGAACATGTGGATAGTGTATCTTAAATTACATTTTTGCCAAATATATTGTACCTTTTATATGCTGCTTAAAATTGCAGTGATTCTGGATGAAATCCTTCTCTGGCCTTTAAATATATGGCTTGCAAATTGCAAAATGTATTTTTTCCTTTTAAAGTGAAATACACATGTCCGAACTTGTCCATACATTCAAGAAAGTTGTGTGCATGTTTGTTTACATCTGACATGGCTGTCTCTCTTACAACTCTGTACTCTATTTAAAGCGAATGACAGATTTATGTAGATGTTGACAATAATGTCACATTGCTGTATAGTTGGACTGTAGGGATGGACATGACGTCATATGCCGGGTATTGTCCGTGCACAGACGTGCATCAGGTCTTGAGACAATGAAGTCTGAGCTCTAGTAATCATCTAAAAATGAGGCACAAACAAACTGCACATTATGTACTATTTATACTTCAGGTAACATAGTAATGAACTGGGGAAACAAAGAGAAATTATATATCAAGGAGAATAAGCTTAAATGACCAAAATAACTTCTATTACACTATACTTAAGGAGTCAGGTAGTGGTGCAAGAAGAGAACACAAGAATCACTTAACAGGAACGTGGGAATATGTCACATATAACAGGAACTTCATTAGGTGACTTACACAACCTAATGACTCGTCAATAAACACAGATGAACCAACTATGTGCAAAATTGTATTGGATATAAACACAATACATAATAGTACACAAAATTAACACTAGAACCACCAGAGCTAGTTGTATACATAGAACTGCCAGTGTGGTTGTTTTGACTACTGCTAATATTTAGAACATTTCTGAGTTTATCACTAGCATTATCATCAATGCAGGTTATTGTTACACTAAATAATTCACTCTTAAATTAAAATTTACAAGGAATTTTTAAAAACATAAATCTTTTATATGTAATATTCAATATTTTTATTGGCATTTTCATGTCTGTGTTTTTACAGTTCTCTTTAAGTATTTTTTACTAATTAAAGTTTTGAAATAATTATTTGTCCATAGTTCATATAATTCTATACCTATGGCTCCTAGATCTTCCTCTAAAAGAATTTCTTGAATCAATTTACTATAGACTATGTAAAAGTAATTACATGAACATCTGAAAAATTGGATAACATAAAACATTATTCTCATGGAGAAACATGTCACTTTTCTCCTCCTTCACTCATTATTTATAATAGCCGTGCCATGGCCAAGTGATTAGGCCTCTTATCTCTCACCATGGCAGCCAGTTTCGCTGCCAGGTGACCGCATATAGGATTTGAGATGTACAAAGCAGTGCAGGGGTGGATTTTCTGGTCTCTCCTGCCATCAGATTCCACTGGTGCTGCATCTTCATTCCATGTATAATCAGCGTCATTGCCAGCTATGCCCATATAGTAAAAATGGGCATTAAACATTATCAAAATCATTATTTATATCTTACAGCATTCTATTTACATGATTTACAAATTAATTTCTCGGTTACTTGTGTGTGCAAGGTCCACACGGTTTTTGCATTTGTTGCAATGTTCATTAGTCCTGTTCTGACATTTCTTCATTTGCCACTACAGTCTCTTCTTATCTTTCTTTGGTGCTTCTAGCTTTTCTTGTTCTTCCTCCATTACTTCATCTCCCTCTTCATTGCACCTGCTTGACTGCTTTCTGGATTTCATGTACTCATTGCATAATTCTTCTTCAAGTTTCAGGATATAATTTTGATGGCCTATCACACTTCCTGGTACAGCAAACTTTGTCTTGGTATAGAGGCTGTCTCAGGAAGTGTTTTTGTGTTACTTTCTATTTCTACCTCTGAGTGCATGGTACTATGTAGTAGAATATTTTTGTTTTGCTTTTCATGGTATACAGTTGAAGTATGTCCATTCTTGAGAAGAACTGAAATAAACAGTGGATAGTTCATTCCCTTTTACAGTGTCTGGGATTTCTCTTCTTGTATGTCTGTAGCAGTGTTTTCATATTTCAGCTTCCAAGTTTTGCTGTGTCACATTCCTTCCCTTTTTATAATAGGGTGCTACTAGTCTCATTATGTTTTCTGGAAAGGTTTCCTTAGCTGCTCTGTTGGACTTTGCCAAGGTAGGGGAATCCATTGCAGAGAAATTTGCTGTTAACATCCACCAGAAGCTAGAATTCTATCCTAAAATTATCAGGTTTGTTCGGCATGTTTTGAAGAAAAGGACATCTTGTTCTGCTTGGGAAAAGTCATTTATCAGCTGTAAGATAGGTTCCCAGATTGAAAGTTGATTGGCAATTTTCAATAACTATTCCAGGTGCTTCAAACTAAAGCAAATTTGTTGATTTCCAATCGTTCAGATTTGATGTTCTTTATATTGAAACGAATAAATCTTATTTCTTGAACCTATTCCTTTGTATAGTTTCCCTGAAAAATGGGGGACCCCAATTGTTGTCTAACTCTGTGGCTCTAGCTCCCAGTGCACCCTGTACAAATAACAAAGCAATGAATGCATCTATCTGTTCCAAACTCACACACCACAAATGATTATCCAGTACCCTTCTTGCTTCTCTTTTGGTGCACTTTATGTGCGTCAACATACTTATCTATGAATGGACACCAAGCACTCATTGCACTACTCTTAGAAATATGTCTTTCTTAGTATGGTGTAGGTGCTTCACTGTCTTTCAATACATTCTCTGAACGATTCTCCATGCAAAATAACACCAAATTCAGCTACTGTCCACTCTGTTATTCTATCCTTGCCTAGTAATTTGGAGCTTACACCAGGGAGGGAAGCTTGGCTTGATATGCTCTTTTTCTGTGAGGCTGGGATGCCTCTGCAGAATGCCTTGTTTGTTCCTGAGAAATTATGGCATTTCCACTTGGGCCGCGCCGTGGCCGAGTGGTTAGACCATTTGCCTCACCTAGATGGCCTGGGTTTGATCCCAAGCAACTGCATGTGAGATTTGTGGTGGACAAAGCAGCACTGGGGCGGGTTTTCTCCGGGTTCTCCAGTTTCCCCCGCCATTGCATTCTACCGGTGCTCCATCTTCATTCATGTATCATCAGTGTCACCGCCTACGGTGCAATAAATAGCTAAAGCGGGCATTAAACACTACCAACAAAAAAAAAAAATCCACTTGGGTCAAGTTCACCTTGTATAAGAGAATAGGATATGTAAATTTCAACTGTCAGTTTTTCACAATAAATAGATAACACAATTTGAAAAACTATTATGTCAATAAATAAAGGGTAGTTAAATTATATTTGAACCCACTCATGGCATCTCTCTACTAGGCGAGACGGCCAGTAGTCGCCGGGGAAATTATGTCGGCGCAGATGGACTAAAATCCTTACCTTATAATAGATGCTGGAAATATTGACCTTCTGCTCTCGAACAGGCAGCATATCTTGTGTAAATATTCTCACTCACTCTCCAAAAGGGATTTCATTGACCCACAACTTTGTTTTTCACTGATGAATCTTGGTTTCAGCTAACTGGACATGTGAATACGCACAACAGTCGGTACTGGGCTTCAGAAAAACCTGTGCTACTTGATGAGATGCTTCATTATGATCAGAAAATTGGAGTGTGGTGTGCGATAAGTATTAGAAGAATGATAGGGCCCATATTCTTTGATGAAACAATAAATGCAGAGCGATATCAGAGGTTAATTCTAAGACCATTTTTCAATTGCTTGACAGAAGAAGAGAAATTGTATAATTGATTCCAGCAAGATTCTGCAACAGCATATAAGCTGCTGAATCATTAAATGCAGTAAGAGAGGTGTTTGATAACAGAATAATTAGTGTTGATTTGTGGCCCCCTCATTCTCCTGTCCTAACGGATTGTCATTTTTATTTAGGGGGTTCTTTAGAAACAAAGTGTATCGTTCCAGTCCTCGCAAACTTGGAAACTTAGAGAAAACATTGTGCAATAAATTAGAAGAATTCCTGTTGTTGAGTTTTGGAGAGTGAGCGAGAATATTTACAAGAGATATGCTTTCTGTTTGAGAGTAGGTCAACATTTCCAGCATCTATTATAAGGTAAGGATTTTAGTCTGCCTCTGCTGGCTGTCTCGTGCAGTAGAGAGGGGATGTGAGTGGGTTCAAATATAATTTAACTACCTGTTATAATTTAATAATAATAAATTATAATTATCAAATGTAATTCCCATTAGTAGTAATAATAATAATAATGAAGATGATGATGATACCTTCAGTTTGTAGACTTTCAGATCAAACTTCAGATAGCTTGTCCTCACTGTTGGAATTCTGAGAATGGTCTGGTGCTGGGCGATACTCTTGCTGCACATGTCCTCTGTAACAGGATCACCTTCTAACTCTGATAAGTCAGATAGGTCTTTAGATAGCATTATACATTGTTAAAATTTTTTCATGTGTGAGATGAAAACATTTTGAGACATATTCACTCTTCACAGGACACCACTAAAATAAACTGTATGATGAATAATCAGAAACCATAGCTATCAAGTGTATTGTTGCATATTTATTTCAAATTTCCAGACACAACCACTGTCGGAAAAAAAAAAAAATAAGTGCATCAACAGTGTGATATTAAAAACTGATTACTTTAATATAATATTAAAAAGCTGATTATACTGACACTACACATATTAGTGGTCAGAATAACTACTTGGTGGTTTTAAGAATAAGTAGTGTTAAAGTCAAAAGTACTTAATTAAATGAAATATAATTTTGAATATACAATCTGTGTAATAACTTAGGAAAAGTCAAAACTTATGTGAGGTAACAATTGTAGTAGAAACAGGGCATTAAAAACTAAATAGCAGCCAAAATGAATGCCTGGCAGCTCTAGTGTTCAGGAAATTTTAGTTTACAAGGAACAGCAAAACATACTAC
The DNA here is from genome assembly GCA_030762935.1 of Hymenopus coronatus. Taxonomy (NCBI): domain Eukaryota; kingdom Metazoa; phylum Arthropoda; class Insecta; order Mantodea; family Hymenopodidae; genus Hymenopus; species Hymenopus coronatus. The sequence continues at coordinate 314,715,771 of CM060900.1, read as the reverse complement.
ACAATGGAATTTAATATCAGTTTATATCATAATATAGGTAACTAATGTGTAATAGTATTCAAAGAGTGGATGCATTTTTGTGTTTTTCTATGTCTTGAAAAGAGTGAATTTAGAAATTTCTTTAATCTGTACTGGAAATTCATTGTAGGCTTTGGTCATTATGTGAATTATACCCTTTAAACTGTGTATGGTTGTCAGCACTAGGTTCATTGCCACATTATTCATACCCCTGATATAATGGTTGGATGTGTGGGAAGGGGGGGGGGTTTGTTTTCTTTTTAATTTTGTATGTGCTGAAGTATATATAAGTGAATATGACTGGTGTTCAGCCCTGTCTCATTAAGTCACATTTATTTTTTATAATAATTCATTTTAGTTTGTTTCATTTGCATTTTGTTCTTTAACTCTGTTTATTGTCCATGTCCATTTGTTTTTCACTTTAAAATATTGTCCTACTTTCTTAAAAGTCTTTTTTGAATGTTTTAGTTATAGCTATATATCACTCTAACATAAACCATTTCTATCAGTATGTTTTACTGTCCAAATTTCAGTTCCTTTGCATTTAAATGTTATGTGTTCCAGATCTTTATTTCCACCACATATAGGGCTGTGATTTTGTGTGATAACCATCCTTAGATCTTTTAGTCTCCATACTCCTGTTCTCACCCATGCAATACCTTCTTGCTCCTATTTTAGTCACATATTGCTTGGTTTGGTAGATAGAATTTTGAATGGAAACATTTTAGAACTTTAAATGCAAATACATAATGTTCTTCCATACTTGTCCACGATTTGAATACTCACACTTTCACTGAATTTGGTGCTTTTGCCATCTACCAAAGTAGAGCTGCCAGCATAAGAGCAACAAATACTGTGGTGCAGTAGCATGGCCAACATACTGAGCCCTAAGGTGCAAAGCATAGCTCAATGTTGAGGGCTCTAAGCCACAAAGAGTAGCTGAGGGATCTGCACAACTTAAACCCCAATTATCCCGGGCATAGCCAAGGGACCTTGCCAGTCTAACAAGGTTAACCAATATGGCATGTTTTCATTGCTTCTCACAGTCATTTTCTCTATAAAAGAAAATGTCCTACTCAGGATATGCAGGTGCATTACAAGCTCCCAAGGTATCAACTGCTTCTGGCTAAAATACAAAGGCAATTTGTATAATTATTTAATTTTCTTCACAAATGTCATGAAAATGTGTGTGCTGAAATCATGGACAAGCATGGGAGTGCTTGTCATACAAAAATAGAAAGTAATTATTTTAATGACTTGGTTTTGCAGGACCTCAGTTTGATGTACCTAGTTGAGCTTTTATACATGATTGTGACACAATACCCCATGTATTTTGGTAGGGAACAGACAAGTTTATAATAAACAATTTTTAAAAGTGATCTAGGCAGCTCCACATTTCTTAGTACTGCAATAACATCAATTATTGTGGAAATTTTGCTTGTAATTTTCCTAATGTAATCGTTCCAGCTAAGGGTAGCATTTAGTGTAAACCCAAGAAAGGTAACTGCACTTTTTATGTAATTTTATTATCAAGTGCTAAGTATGAATGTTGAACAACTGTATATTAGGATTCTAAAAAAACAGTACTGAGTTTTAGTTGTGTTTAATATTTATTTATTATTATCCATGGTGTAATAAATGTGTGCATATCCTTAATAAGTGACATTTAATGTTTGCCAATGTAAAACAGTGACATATCAACAAATAATGCAAGTTTTCCAGTTAAGTTAATCCTTGTAATGTTATTAATGAATACTAGAAAGAGAGGATACAGTACGCATCCTTGAGGAATGGCGCATTTTATTTTAAATTGATCAGACTTTGCATTATTAATAAATATGTATTGGTCACACACTGAGCAGCAGATGATCTTGGCTTCAAACAGACAGATCAAACACAGATGGAAGAAGCAAGGAGGAATGTAAATGCAGCACAGGTGGGATGGGATGTGTGGAAAGACAAAGAAGGCATGAGTGTGGTACTGATGCCCTCAGGCAGTATATTCGGGATACAAAATGTCCAAAAATTGGAGACAGACACAAGGATTATAAGAACAAAATCAAAATTAGCTCAATTTAGAGTGAATAGATAAGGGTCAATATAGGAAAATTCCTTGTCACAAGTGTTAATGATGGGAGAGTTTATTGCCGTGGTTGAGACATGGCTAACAAAAACAAGGTGATAGTTAACTGATTTTAAATATTATGGAAAATGTGGTACCAGATAGAAAGGGAAAAGTAAACTATCAGGGGGATTTGATGCTTTTATAAAGGAGGAGAGGGCACTTAGGGTAATAGAAGAAAAGTGGCTAGGAAGTGAAATTATTTTATGATTAACATGAAGTGGAGTTACTAAAGAAAGTAAATTGTGTGTAGGGGTAGTATACAATCTGCCAAGGTCATCACACTTTCCATAATTTTAATATATTTGACCTTTATGGGGGAATATTTTAAATTAGTACCTAAATGTTGAATTTGTGATTATGAGAGATTTTAATGCTAGAGTAGGAAAAGAACAGATTCAGTTGGCTGATTTGGAAGCAAATATGGACAAAGAAAATCAAATTGAACAGAGCAGCAGTAATGATAAATGGTATAATAAGGAAGGAAATTAAGTTTTGTGAAGAACATAATACAATGTGTAATAATCAAAGGGGAAATGATAATCCTGCCAAATTTACATTTATAAATGGAATTGGGCAGAGTGTCTTTGATTATATATTTTACTCAAATGGAATTGACAGGCTCCGTTTACATTTCAATGTGATAAGACATTTTAGGTAATAGCCACTTTCCAGTAATTATGAGATTCAGTATTAATAGTAATAATACTCAATAGCATATGAGTATGGTAAATTTATACAAAGTTTTAAATGATAGGCAAGTGAGAATGAAATCTTTAGCCAAACGTTGGGCCATAGTCTAGGAAAAAAGGTAGAAATAGATACAGAGCATTAGCTAAATGAAGGGAAAATAGAGGTAACAGTAGAACAGATGATGTGAAGTGTGAAATGGGCTGGGAAAAGAATGACAAAGGAAAGTGTCATATACAGTAGGGAAGGGTGATATGATGATGAAAGAAAGGGTAAAAAGAGATAAGGAGATGAAAACAAACTGGAAATGAAGTAGAAAGAAACCGTTTTTGAGGAGGTGGGGCTATAGATGTTTGTAGCTGTTTACTAGACAAAGATAAAGAGGTGACAGAGGTGATAGAATAAATTCAGAAGCTGAAAACAAACAAAATGTGTGTAGTGAATTTTGGAAGCTGTGATATCAATATAACAGAAAAATATTAGTTGGGCTAATGAACATGTTGTTCCAGGGGGAAAAGATACAGGATAGCTGGAGGAAAGAAATTATTTTACCATATTTAAAAGAAAAGATTATGTTAATAATCCAAGAATTAATATCAGTGTTAGGGAAAGTTTTTACAGGAACATTGGCAGTTAGGTTACCCAAATGGGCAGAGATGAAAAATAGGTTGTCAGAGTTTCAAGCAGGATTTAGGAAAGGCAAGAGGACAGTCGGTAACCTCTTTATAACAATACTAGTAGATAAATATTTCAGCAAAAAAAAAAAAAAAAAAAAAATGGTGGTTGATTGTAAGTCTTTGTGGATCTGGAGAAAGCTTTTGATACAATCAACAGGAAGAAATAATGGAGCAAACTAGCTGAAAAAGAGAGTAAAAACATTTATAGGAGTTATTCAGAAACTAGTTTTGTATCAAACTTGAGCAGAATAGGATCACAGAATGGGCATATAATGCAATGATCCAGAGACAAGGGTGTAAACTAATCCCTATTCTTTTTAATGTGTTCATTGATGATATTCTAATAGTAATTGAAAAACAAAACTTAATGTTCTGCAATCAATAATAGGAATATTCCAGGTCTTCTTTTTGCAGATAGTTTAGTAGCAGGTGCAATATCAATCATTTGCCATCAATGCAATTAGTAGATATTGTGAGAGATTGGGTTTAAAAGTTGATAAGAACAAATCTAAAATTATGATTTTCAAAAAAGGAAACAACCTAAGAAAGAATGAGAAATGGTGCATAGAGGATAGCAAAATTGAGGTAGTTAACAAGTTTGTTTATTTGGGGGTGAGGTTGAGTGCAAATGGCGAATGGGGAGACCAAATGAAAAATGGATTAGCTAAGGGAGATTGGCTATGGGAGGTATTAGAGCATATTATAGCAAAATACCAAATATGAAAGTGATGTGTTGAAAGTGGGAATGATGCATGGAGTGCAAATGTGGGGTTTGGAGGAGGGATGGAAGAATATTGACAAGGTTCATAGGGAATTTTGCAAATTAATAATGGGTTTGCCAAGAGCTTCACCAAATCCAGTAGCACTGCTTGAACTGGGAAGAACAGGGAATAAGGGGAAAGTGATTGAAAGATGATTAAAATATTTATATGGAGTGGAAATGTGGAGGGTGGAAACATTGTCAAGAAATGTTTGTTAATTCAACAAAGGGCCAGCTGGAAGTTGAGTTGATATGCAAAGTTGAGAAAAATTTTAGAAAAAATAGGAATGGGAAATGTTTGGGATGAGAACATTGGCATAGAAAGGGTTTCTGGAGAGAAGTGAAAGCAATAATATTTGAGATATTCCTTGTTATTGGTTTCAGTTTTAAAATACTTAAACTTTTCTCGTATAGGAACTTGTCAACTCCTGGCCACGCAAAGAAACTAATTTCAATCCCATAGCAACCACATTTTAAAACATGTGACTGTCAGTTTAGTCTAGTATATATCCTTATTTCCCTTTTACTTATGAGGAACTAAGTAATAAGACCATTTCTGCTAATGTTTATCTTGATAGGATGATGTAGATAGAAGAAAAGCTTTTTAACAATAATTTGTTACAGAGATTTAGAGAAAGTCATGTGAATGGAACATTAGCTTTTTTTAACACAATGCACTTAGCATATTAGTCAGTATTTGTATTCTTATGAACTTATCAAATTGCAGTTAATTTTGGTTTTATTTTATTTTCTCTTCAGCTATTTAGCAACTTTGCTAGTATATCTGGTTAATGAAAGATATTAATGGTGGTTGATCTGTTTGTATATTCCTGAAGACAAAGACTGTGTTGTACATACAGTGTATGTGTATACAGAAAATTGTGGATAGTTGATCACCTTAACAAAGCATCCCAAAGCATTGTGTGTCTTAAGCACGCATTTCACAAGTATTCAGAAGTCTCAAGATTTCCTCACTTTAGTAATCTCTTTCAGTTATATGTAATAGTCACTTAAGGATTCCTGTGGTCTTGCAGATTTGAAATTACTTTTGCTGTGTTAAAGGGTATCTTTCCATTTAGCACAACCATTCCACTTATGTTACCTTCCCCTCTTCCTATGTATAATACCTACAGTACTGACAGCTACTATTCAAGAATATTATGAAGTGGACAAATCTTTGCTATAGGTATATTTATGTGGCTGATAAAGTGTGCATAAATATAGCATGCAGAAACAAGTGGGATGGAACATACACAATAGAAAAAAAGGTTAAATTAGAAAAACAATAAAATTTTACGCATTTAGCACTGTAACAATTTATACTATTCTTCCAAAATGGAGTGAACTGTTGACAATATAGGGTGGCATGGGGTAAACATGTGACAGTTACCATTTGAGACAAAAGAGGGACACTCGCATACTATGTACATACATGCACAATTTTCTGCAGATTTTAATATCTGTACTTGGTACATAATCTAATCTACAATATACATTAACTAAATGATAAATTTTCTGTGGTTAACGTGTCTTAAAAACTATGAAAGGGAAACCCTTATTTTAAATACACGTCTTTTTTGTTCTCTCTCTTAACAACTTTCATATCTGTGGTCTCAGATCTGAACATACAATTAATTTATTATTAATATTAGTATGTATGTAGCTTAGGCTTATCTTTCTGCCAACCAGTCTATCCTGAAAAAAATTGGTAAGAAACCATGACAGTTCAAAGTTCTGAGGCAAATATGGGACATTTTTGGGGGTAAAATTGGAACTTTTCTCAGAAAAATATTGGACAGTAAGTCAACATTTTTTACTTTTCTTAGCCAGTTGTCTAACCTGGACAGTCATTTGTATGTTCTTTGTTTATGAGGCAAAGTTTGTATTTTGCATATAGCCTAGTATAAGCCCAGTTAAGTGGCAAAATGGTTTGTAATTATAAGAAGAAAAGTGAAAAAGGCTGTTATCCAGCAGATGTCTTGGTTAAAGCAGTGAAAGACATGGTGATTGACAAGATCTCTATCAGAACTGTTGCTGCCAAGTGCAATATTTCCAAATCTGTGTTGGGTAGATTGAGAGTGTTCAATCCAGTTGTAAAACAAAGAGGAAGATTACCACCCATCTCAGTGGACAATGAAAACAAATTAACAAAAGACCTGAGTATATTAGCTAAGTGGGGATTTCCTATATCTAAGGATGGTGTGAAATATGTTGTGGGGGATATTGTGGAACAATATAAATTGCAAACTGCATTTGCAAATATTAAACCAGGAGATGACTGGTTCTGCAATTTCTGTTGAAGAAACAATCTGTCTTTGTGGAAATTGAAAGCACTGGAAAAAATGAGGAAGCAAAACGCTTCTGATCCTTTCTTAGTTTATGGATTCTATGATTTAATTGATGATAGAATTGGTAATTTGAACATTAACACTAAACCAAAACATGTATGGAACTTCAATGAATCAGGATTTTGTACTGAGCCTAGGAACTTAAAAGGTATACTGTTAAATGAGAGAAAGTGAATAGAACCTGGTAAGGAAATTATAACTGTACTGACTTGTTCATCTGCAGGAATCCTGTTACCTCCACTCATTATTTTCAAAGCAGAAAAAATGTTGAGTTCCTGGAGAGTCTGTGGACTAAGAATATTACTTACAGATCTGATGAATATGAAGTAACATTGGTTTCTTGTAAAGGTATAATTGAAAAGCTACCACAACCTAAACAATGTGTGGATGTGTGTGTGTGTGAGAGAGAGAGAGAGACCAAATTCGTTATCAATTTCCATCATGTATTGATATTACTGAGAAGAAATGTTAAGCAAAAAGTGTAAATACATTTCATGTGCTTCAGATGTTGGAGAATTTTTGTAAATATGTTTTCCCAGGATTAATGTAATGCAATATAATATTTCTTTTGTAAGAAAAAGTACATGTTTCACCTCCAAGGTTTCACTTTTCTTTGCAGAAAATATCACCTGTCCCATAATTTCCTCAGATTCAGTATGTTACTGCTGGCCATTGAGTTAAGACAGTGTCCCTCATTTGCCCCAAAACATGGGGTAAATATGGGACTTGAATTTTTGTAGATTATTTATGAACAATTTCACAAATCTTAATTTCAAGCATGGAAATGAAAATAGAATAATAAAATGTATTTGTATGCATTCCAAAATGATTATTTGAGCCTTAAAATTTAAAAATATTATCAAATATTAGTTTTTTTCCCACATTTACCCCACTTGACCCTATACTGGAAACATTTGTAGTTAACCACCTTCAAATCACCTCGAGGCTGCAAGAATATCTGACATAATAGTAGCATGAATATTTTTGTGTAATGTTGTATCCAGCAAGAAATGGTAGTACATGACATAATATGATATATAAAGTTCCTCATATCTCTTCCATTCCAAGCATTTTTGGCTTAAACTTTAAAACCACTTGCATTCAGTTGCAAAAATAGGCCTTAAGTTCTCTATGCACATTTACACTACTTTATTCAGTTTGTATGTTGGTATGAGATACCCTAATCTATTTTTGTACTTCCTGAAACTTGTGTACACAATGCTCTAGCTAACCAAAAGTATTGCATTTATAGGCCGTGCCATGGCCGAGTGGTTAGGCCACTCGCCTCTCACTTAGACGGCCTGGGTTCGATCCCAAGCGACCGCATTTGAGATTTGTGGTGGACAAAGCTGTGCTGGGGCAGGTTTTCTCCGGGTACTCCGGTTTCCCCAGCCATCTCATTCCACCGGTGCTCCATCATCATTCATGTATCATCAGTGTCACCGCCTGCGGTGCCATAAGTAGTTAAAGCGGGCATTAAACACTACCAAAAAAAAAATATTGCATTTATAATTCATTGCTCTTAAAAGAGCAATGGCCTAATCAACAGTTTTAGTTTCCTCAAATATTTTTACCTCAGTAATCTTTAATGTGCATTTAGGCATCCCAGAATTGCATCCAGTGCTGCAGATTTGCATTTGTTCCTGTGACCATTAATCTATAACAAATGACTGTGCATCATGGGTACAACATCTACTGTTTTAAGATGTAACAAGAAAAAGATAAAGATAGGGCAATAAAACCCTGTAGAATTCCCAAATACTGGGTAGAAGGGAACTTATTACATTCCTTCTAATATGTGCTTCATAGAAACATAACAAACAAAAGAGTCTAATGGCATTTTGTTCTTTAATCAGCTTATTTAAAAAAATAAAAGATTTTTGTTCCAAATTGGATGCTTAATTCCACAAGAATTTACGAAGATAATAGTTTGTTACTTGTAAGATGTGTAGAGTAACGTATTTCTAACATTAGTTTTGGTAGTAATTATGGGACATGACACAGGGTTTCAAAATAGTTAATCACTTAAAAGAATTAAAGGAATAGTTCAAGCAACTTTTTCAGGCATGAAGTAACTCTGCCACATTGCATTGAACTTTGTCAGGGATCTGAACCGGCTTGTGGATATAAATACGTCAGTTGCTTGCTAACATGATGTAAGGTATTGTAATGTTTTGGGAAATAACAAGTGCAACTGGCATTCTGATTGGCCTACACTCACACAGTAAAAAACAAAGGAATGCCTTCAATGTTCTGTTAAGCACTTCACTGTCGCAACTGCAAAGCTCCACTGCAAATTTGATTAATTATTGGAATAATCAATAATATGCAGAGAGCCCTAAGTGTGAGTTTGTGGATAAGCAAATGTACATTACTAAAAGCTACACGAGATACTAATCTTTTCAAATTATGAGAACCTTGATATGCTACTAATTTATCAAAACTGCTTAGAATGCTGAAGCTGCTGCCAGATTGTACCAGGAAAGATTTCCTGCCCGAAGAATTCAAACCCAAGAACATGCTGACCATGCAGAGGGTCCTGGACACAGGGAGCATGCAGCCAGCACATGAAGGAGGCCAATCAAGAACTATTACCATCACCACAGAAGAAGCAGTTTTAAATCTTGTAGATGAACAGCCCACAGCAGTAGTCGGGGGATACTCACTTGGTCGGTGTGGCCCATTGGTCTGTTCTCAGGACACTTAAAGAACAGTTATTGTGACCATATCATATCCAACAGGTTCAGTATCTTTCAGCAGTGGATGATGCAGTGCCATATTATGGCAACAGACGAAGCTACCTTTACAGAAAATGGCATTTTCAATTCTGATAATACCCCATACATTGACTGTAGGAAAGCCTCACAACACCAGAGAACAATTTTCAACAGTGATTTGCTGTGAATGTATGATGGGCAGGAATCGTTGATGACTGCCTCATAGGCCCTTACATTCTCCCTGACCAGTTGAACAGACTCAATTATTTGACATTTCTGTAAGACACACGTCCAGGCTTATTGGATAATGTCCCTTTAGAAATCTGAAGAAAATGTGGTTTCTACATGATGGTGCTCCACTGCATATTACTTGGGATGTTCGTGGGCATCTGAATTGTAGCTTTCCTATTAGGTGGATAGGATGATACGGCCCATCAACTGGCCTGCAAGATCACCAGATATGAATCCTCGACTTTTTCTTCTGGAGAGATAGAAAAGCAGGGTCAAAAAACAGCAATTACTGACCTCGAATTTTGAGAGAATGCATTTATCTGGCTGTGAAGGAAATGTGCAACAATGAGGGTGTTTTCGCTAGAGTGCGACGTAATTGGTTAAGAAGGTGTGAAGTTTGCAGGTGCACAAATGTTGGACATTCTGAACAATACCTGTGAAGTGCGTGAACCATTGGTTCATTGCTTATTCTTTTGCTGCCGCGTATCATTTGGTACAATTTGTAAAAGCCTATAGATGTACTTTTGTTTGTGTTTACAAGTCAGGAGATGGTGTGGTTTATTAAACTACAGCAGTGTCAGCTACAAAACAATTTATGTTTCATGTTGAATGAAGTGATAAACAATTCCTTATATTGTGACTTTAATTTACAGTATGCATTACTGGAGAATTCAGATGCACTTATTTATTTATTTATTTATTATGACATAGTAGATATGACATGGTATTTGTTTATACTCATGAGATGCACCACTCTGGTAGCAGCAGTGAGGCATGTTTATGTACTGACCTAGTGCAAGTGACATCCACACTTGCCAGCTTGTCTGTGTCCTTTTTTCTGCAAAACTAAAATATCTCCATAGGAAATGGTCAGGTACATGAGCGTAAGATACAAAATGTGTTCCATATACCAAGGTCTATCACTGGTTTGAATTAATGTAATCGTTTCCCTTCCACCGATATTATTATTGTTTTTTTTTTTCTTTTTTTGTTTTGTTTTTTTTTCTTTAGTTTAACATCCCTTAACCTGGTTGGTCATATTGGACGATGAATGAAATTGGTGTAATGATGCTCAAATGATCTCGGGGTCCATGGAGCTTAAAGTTACTCAACATTTGTCTTTTCAGGATAAGGGAAAACCCTGAAATAAAAGCTTATCTGGGTAACTCACCCTAAGCGAGATTCGAACTCACAACCTTTTGAATGTGAGGTAGACACGCTACTACCACACTACCCAAGCGGGCTCGGTATTGTTTATTGTTTAGTATAATGTAAATGCACACTACAGACCTCAATTTTAAATGGAAAATGCAAGAATAAAAAGTGGAATATTCACATCAACATATTTTATTTCTTTACACTATGATGTACACTAGCTGCTTCCAGAAATATTCTTCAAATGTAATATGCACAATTCTCAGAAAGCTAAAAACATGGCAGTAAATGATTGAAATTTAAAAGTGCAAAACAGATTAACTTACTTGTTCCTAAAGGGGTGAATACAAAACATAGAAATAAGTTTTAAACAAGAAATTTACACAGCAAAAGTTAATTCTGCTGCAGAAACTGTTAAACATGTTCCATAGTGATCATTTGGCACCATTTTGTTTTTACATAAATGAAATATATCCTTCAGCAGATTGTAAAATCATAAGTTATACTGATAACACTACTATTATGTGTAATGCAAATAAAGATTATGACCTTCAGTTGTTAGCTATCAAGGAATCTCTTAGGATAGTTAACTATCTGAAATTTTTAAGCATCACTAATGACCCTGAAAATGCTAATGTAATCAAATTTGAATTAAGAAATAAGAAATCAGATTTTTTTTTTTTTTCATATAAACATTGCAGACATAGACATTCAAGGAATCCAACTTTCACAAATGCACAGGTATGTAATATAAATCTCCTCAAAACTGTATAGTATGGCTTAATTTACTCACACATCCAGTATGGTATAGAACTTTGGAGTGGCTGTAATGTGCCCAAAATGCTCCAAAAGAAATGTATTAGAACAATGTTCAAAAATGGGAAGAGTGAAACCTGTAAGGAAGTCTTCAAAACAGAAAGATTGTTTGTGGTAGTTTCTGTATACATATATAGCCCTGCATAAACTAAAACTAATAATTAGAGAAATACATGCTCACAACACAAGATATAATTTGGACTTGCACCACAATAGCTATAATTTAAAATCCACAAATAAATACCCTGTTATAATTGGTTTGTATATTATGTACAGTTGACTGTCAATCAGAGTAAAAAGGGAAAACAATAGCATTAGACTTAAAAAATATCTCTTAAACAATCCTGTATATATAATATTAATGACTTTCTAAACTGACCTGTCATAATTTTCAACTTTTCTTTGTTTTCTTTGTTCTTGACAATGTTTGAAACTGACTTTGTGTATAATAATTTTTTTAATGAGCTTATTGTAATTTTTCAACAAAGTATAAAGTGTAATTAAGTCTCTGCACAAAACTACATGTATTATTTTTATATATCAGTGTATGCCAGGGTAATTCAGTGGCTTCATTCTTGGGAATTGTACCATGGACCCTAATTACAAGAGCCAAAGGAGTGGCAATTTAAGCCACTTGTTTTGCTTCTGACTGGCAAACCTGGAGAAGGCCTGCCCCTGCAATGCTTTGTACACCATAAATCCCATGTGCAGTCGCTTGAGATTGAGCCCGGGCCCCCTTGGTGAGAGGCTTAAGTGGTGTTGTTGCCTGCTTCAGTCCATAAGAGTTTAATTTATATGCAGTGTACAAAATAACATCAAACGGTTTTTAATTTCTTTGAGGAGGCATTAATAGCAGTGTACTAGTTATGAACAGGATAACTTGTGTTCAAGAAGGAAATATTCTGTATTTATATATGCAGTATTCTTCATTTGCTTTTTAAGAAGTGTTAAAACTTATTGGATCAAACTGATAACTGCTTTGTGTTAGTACAGTTCAAGTTTTTGACAGTTTTTTTTTTTTTTTTTTTGTTACAGGATTCCAGATGGCATGACAAGCATTCTGCTCCATTTACATGGATGACACAAAGCCAGTTAAATCTTTGCATAAATGAAGAAGTTGAGCAGGAGAAAAGGAGATTCAAATTCATTAAATCAAACATTTTACCCGTTAAAAGGGAATCCAGGTCTCCAGAAAAAAAAAGTGTTACACATTCAAGTGTTTCATTTGTGGATCCACCAAGTATCGTTTTAGGTGGCTCTTTATCAAAATCGAATGGTGCACAAAGTACAAGGTTAAAATTCCCACTTAGAACTTCAAATACAGATGACAGTTTACTTTCTAAGTTCAAGAGTAAGACAGCTGTTTTACGAGTTCACACAGTGAATACATCCATAAACAAGAACAATGTTACAAACGATTCTTCATGTGAAGTAGCTGCAGATAGGAAAAGTCTGGCAAAGTCAAAAATTACATATGTATTAGTTCCAGGTGCAAAACCACCAAAGTCTGGAGCAGGAAAACATGTTATTTCAAAGCCTAAAACACCACCGCCACCTCCTCCATCAACAGCTAAGCAGAAATCGCAGAGCATTTCTAATTCTAATGCCGATTCAGAGAAAATAGCACTCTTACAAGAAAGTTGCACAGATGATTTAGATGTTCAGCCTCCGAAGTTGGAAAATAATACTGAAGAAAGTATCCATGTTAATGATAGTAAAGATGGTTTGAATAGTTTTCATCTAGAGCTACAAACTCTGTCCAATAATGATATAGTTCCAAAGACTGGTTTTGACTTTCTAGATAATTGGTAGTGATGAAGTGTTATTCAAGAACATTTCAGCTCAAAAGTTTTAACCATTACAAGTGCTTTTGTATCTACATATGCAACATGGCATTCTACAGTGAATAATTGTGATCTGTTACATTTTCGTTGTAGATTCTTTTTAAAGGTGCATTGATCCTATTTTAACATTAAGATCAATGATTATATACAACTTTCCCTATTAAAACATTTAGCAGTACAGGTGAGTGGTCATAAGTCTGATTAGTAACAAATTTATTTTTGGAAAATAACTTCTTTATATATTTAAGGATTATTTATTAAAAAGGACAGAATGTGTATTCATGTATGCATATCAGGCTGAGAAGATATGTCAAAAATAGCAAAATAAAAATGGTAAAAATGTGCTGTACTGTTTAAATAAAACTTGTTTTTAAGAAGCCTATACTTCTGACAAATTCAGCACTTTTTTTAATGAATGATTTTTTTTTTTGGTGCTGGGAATCATTTGTTGTATATGTTTTGTTTAAGTTAATTGGAATTATGAAGTTTTTGTTATAAATTTTTGATGTGGTGTTTTGTTTCTTAGCCACTATATTTGCTGCAGTTTGTGCCACTCTGAGAAACTGTTCACTGTATGTCACCACACTATAACATATCCATTAACAGGGTTAATGTAGTTGGCTGTAGCATGTAATTTTAAATATGAACCAGTTCTTAGTATGCCCGGAATGTATTTATAAATGCCTCCATCAAGAACCACAGTAATTTATACTGTGTAAAATTTGATTCTTAAGCTTAGAGGTAAACAGAAAACAAACATTTTAGAAAGAAAAGTTTATGAAACTGGATATCTTATATGAATGCCAACAAAATCATTCCAAAATTAACATTAGTGAAGTTTTAAGATTCAAAACTAGTAGGTTTATAACAACTCCTTTTTAAAGCCAGACAATATATAAAATGAGACTATTTTTTTTGTGGTTAATACTGTTTGCTGGTGGAGTTTTAACATGGAAAACTTAAGATCTGTGTTTTGAGTCTTACCTAGTGCATCTACATTTTCAAATCAGATTGCACTCCTAAAATAGCATTATTTTATGCACTACTTTCCTCTCATTTTCACCATCAAATTACACACACTGGCATACATACTTGAGAGTAATTTCTGCAGTGTCAAAAACATGTGCTGTCTGGAAGCATGGGTCAAGTTAAGATATTAATGCACACAAACTGCTTAAATAGGTTTTTTATTGTGGAATAGTATTTACAAACAAAAATATAATATTAAGTGACCTTAGTAAACAATTATCAGTTATTTAGTAACTCAGATAATCCTAAATTGGACTCTAAATTCTCTTTTCTTTAGAAATTAAATTATGGAATTTAGAAAGATAGGCTCAGGCTGAAAAAAAAAAATTGCAATGCCATAGCCAGAATTTGAACCATGGATCTCCCAGTCTATCAGTTGCTCTAATCATTGAGCTACCATGGCAACATGCTGTCAGAGCATTAAATTCCCCAACTGACTTGCATTGTAAGTCGTCACTGGGTAATGTCATAAAAATAATGTGAGATCTCTTGGTGGTTTACTAGAAAAAATAAGTTGCAGAGTTCAATGCTGTGTCATGATAACTCAGTGACCAGAGTAACCATGCAGAGATCATGGTTCATATCCCAGCTATGCCGTTGAATTTTTCACTCTGATTCTACCTTTCCAAGTGTGTCCTGCACATGGCTTGTGTGTAAAAAACAGTTAAATAAATTATGGAAGTTACCACGTACTAGGAAAGAAAAATAGAGCAGTTCCATGTGTAACAGACTGACATTCACAATCCAGATAAATCAAAGTCTCAAATATATGAGGGATTAGAAATATGAGTTTTGACCCTGTCATTCAGTAGATAAAAACACAGAGGAGTAAAATGATTATAAAATATATTTTCTGCTAAAGAAAGTAAAATATGGTTTAAGACCAAATTATATTAAATATTTATTCATAAACATTTCATAAAAGATTGGCATTTGTCGATCCTCCTCAGGTCAGGTAAGGCAATTCTAAATTTCTTTGAAAGTTTAATCCAAAATTAGTTTTCAAAACATCTGTTTGTAGAAGGGGATTTAAATTTTACTAGAAGTTTTTAAAAATCAAAATATTCTAGTCAGAGTTATGGTATAAAATGTGCTCCATAACAGGCTAACATCTGCAAAAGCAAGAATATGGTATTGCACCAGAATAAAGAAAATCTAATGGTTAAAATAAACTGATATGATAGTAGAAGGAATATTACTTTTTCTCTAAACCTGTTTACAATTAACATTAATTTTAATACATGGGATTTCAGACAATGGCAGTTTGGGATATGTATGTATTTGTAATAAGGAGTATTCATTAACAAATGTGCAATCTTTTGATATCATATGGTTAAATTCATCTACACTGGCAACAAAGTATAAACTCACCTTACAAAAATGACAATTTAACAAAATATTGCATTTTATAACAATAAATATAACTCCATTATTGTCTGATCAAATACTTGGGAATACATTTGAACACGTGACATGAGAGGTGAGCAATTTTTCTAAGTCTGAAGGCTCAGTAATGCACATGCACAAACAGACAAGCAACAGATGACTATGAGACATATTGCTTCTCACATAGCAGCCAACTGCACATTATTTCTCAAATTGTAGCCAAACTAAATAATTCCCAGACATCTGAACAACAAATAATATAGAAGCAATTAACAGCCAGTCATTTCTTAAAAGTCCTGACCATGCTTTCTCTCAAATTTTTATGCATTATAGGCACAAGGATACAATTGGACAAAATATATTGTGCAAGAAGTAAAGGTTGTATGTCCTTGGACAAGATTCATACAGATTATATCAATTTTAGAAACTGCTCATCTGATTAATAAGACAGATCTGACAGTTTACCTCAATGATACAGAAGCATGTCATCAACTATTATTTCATGAGGGTCTGCTGAGAACAAGAATATTATGTTCCAAATGTAATGCTGTCCTGCACCCCATTAAGAGATGGAACTGCACATATCCCAAGTTTTGCTGCAGGTAGGACAATGTTAAAATTGAGCCCTATTCTTGTGACTTTTAGTATGAATAATTATCTAGAATTGACTATATTTGTTATTATTTTTAGAACTGGACCTAAAAATGTCACATAGTCTGTAAGCAAAGGTTTGAGCGGGCAAAGCTATTGCCTGGGAAAATTATGTTCCTTGTCGACTGCTTTGCTCACAAGCCATCACATGAAATAATGGAGTGTTCAGTTGAATGCCAATGTATGAGCCATGCAGAGTACATCGTCTCCAGCATTACCAAATAAACTGCAAGAGGGAAATTGGCAACTGTAAAAATAGGGCAACAGAAATTCAATCAGGGGTGCATTGTAGAGTGCAATTGGATCCTCAGGATGATAGATGTTCAAACAAATGAGGTGTGAATGACATGTTATAATGGCCCATACAGCTTCTGAGTGCTATGCTAGGGGTCCTGGGTTCAATTCCCAGTTTGGAAGAGGGAATTTTTCTCCAGCCATGATTATTTTCTAACCTTCCTAGGGCTGGAAGTATGAATTTGTGTGTGTGAGAAAGATTAATGCTAATAATTAAAATTAAAAATGAATAGAAACCTAACAAATGCAGTACATGAGTTAAAGACCATTGCCAATAGGCAATATGTTCTACAGAGAAATGCCACCAATAGGACCATGCAGTTAAGGGGAGGACATAAATGGAATGATAATAATTGTGATGTAGCGATTAGGCTTCGTTAACTAGTGGGTTAGTGTGACCGTAACTGTATATAGTTATACAGTTAGTGTAATTTATGTACAAAAAAAAAAAGACTGTTGGCAGCACTGCATTAAGTGATGTAGGATGGATCATTATGTGTACTGCGTTCTTCAATATGACTACATGAGCAGAAAGTAAATAAATAAGGAATTATAAATCTTAAGTTAAGAAATCATTCTGCATGAAATCATAATAAAAAGTAATTTTAACCACATATTAGGTTAAAAAATCTAAAGCCATACCTTGAAAAATATTCTGCTCATATTGGGCTTAGAAAAAGATGTGTCACATATTCATAAAGAGCTGTGTTATTGTCATAGGTTCAAAATAGGATTTCTGAATTTTTTTGTACAGTATCACACAAAATCTTTTTATGAATAAAAATGTATGTTTGTTGTTTATCAAACAAATGTAATTAAATCATACTTACCAAAATGTTTACATACTTGGCAGTATCTTGTATAACATAAATTGAGGACCCCTGATTTACACTGTATACGTGGGTATGATTATAAACTGCAGTGTGGTAATATTTTCATAGCTCAATAGATAAAACTGACCTTGAAATCAGATACATAATACAAAATTGTAAGCAGATTGTTTCTGAACAAATTTCTTTGCCCCTTTCAGTTGTATTGCTCTAACATTTTACTTGCCTACCTCAGGTCTAATCGGAATGTTTAAAATTTTGTGGTTTTCTATGCTTGAGACAACAAATTAAGATACATATACAATAATTAGATTTATAGAGAATTATCATCTGTCGAATTTTTTCTTGTTCCCATTTAAGAACATTGATGGTTGGAATGGCATTTTACAGAAACTTGCTTTTAATACAGAATTTAACTAGTTGGTGAAATTATACAAACCCCAATGAATTACTCTATATAATTTTCTAAATTAAAGGAAACTGAATTATGCTTAAAGTAAAACAAGCCTGAAGGACAGCAGTTAAGTACTGGGAGTTAAATTGATGACCTTTAAAAAATATTAAGATACTTTCTTGAATACATGTACTCTACCATTATAACAGTCCACAGTACTTGGGAAAACAGTGAAGGTGCATATTCCTAATACTGCAGGCGAGCATTGTTCTTGCACACTACTACGCATCTGCATTGTTTGGATTGCATAAATAATGACTACCAGTCTTTCTAATTGAGATGGTTGTTTTTGTCAGGTGCTGATCTAGTAAGTACTCATAGTTTAAGTTTACAACAGGGATAAAACTACTACTCTCCTAACTCCAGATGTTCTTTAGCATCATTGCTATGTAGTTCATGATGGATTTGCTAAACACTAACAACTGTTATCTTCAAACCATTTGCAAACACATTCCACTATCACTTCTTACTTTGTAATTTCCTACAATAGCTTAAAAAGAGACAGTCAAGAATATTCCATACATCATACCCATTCCCACATTGTGATTTCTAAGTTGTTTTTTTTTTTTTATTTGAATAAATACCCAATTTAGATTTTTTAGAAAATAACTTTTTATTTCCACTGGTATTTGTATTAGGTGGTATAAGGTCAGGATTAGGCTTAGGATGGGGCCCCAGGACACTAGAGCAGAGCATCGGGCAGAGGCAGTTGTGGCCCCCTTGCCTTTTACGAGACTCCTGGAAAGAATGAGGGGAGGAACCCAAAGGCTGAACTAGATCTGGATGAAAGTATGGATGAGGTCTCTAATGGTTACAGTTTGAACACTTCTGATGCCACCCTAGGATCTCTTCGTGGGCCCTAAGCCTCCCTGCAGACCCCAGAACCCAAAGGCAGGTCACACAATGCCAGATAATCTTTTACAATGTGCAATCCATCATCCAGATGCAACCCGACAAGCATCGTCACTTGATCAGTCAATCCTGAAAGAGAAATGACTAGGAAACTATGAGAACAGGTAATGGTGAACCAGAAAATTTGGTGAACATTTGCCTGGCCATCCGGGGAACCCTCCACAAAAAAAAAAAAAAAAAAAAAAAAAAAAAAAAAAAAAAAAAGGATCATGTAGGCCAGCAATGGGGGATCAGCTGCAACCTCCCGAATGCGAGCCACAACCTCCTGAGCCATTCTATTTGATCAGTTTGAGATCAGAGTAACTACAGAATTATCATTCCACCCCTACATATACGTACAGCACCACCATATTGGTCACCACTCTCCTCCTCCTCTAGAATATTTAAGTCAAAGGGTGGCAGCACTGTGGCTGAGTGGTTAGACTGCTTGGCTCTCACCTAGGCTCTAACCCAGAGGACTGCATGTGGGATTTCTGGTGAACAAAGCAGCATATCGGTGGGTTTTCTCTGGGTTCTGTAATTTCCCCTGCCATTCATACCAACAACTGCTCCATAATCATCTTTCCTATCACCCACTTTCGTACCAGGCATCAGGCTGAAAACCTAACCTGGTATCTTTCTGATCCAGAGCCTCAGCTAGTCTGACCCCCAGGTGCTGACTTCAGGTCCTGGGGGCTGTAAATTCTGTATATGAGGGGGGTAAACACATAAAGATGGAAAGATTAAGTCAAAGAACATTTTCTAATCCTTCACTCTTGTACAGTCTTTGTGGCTCTGATATTCTTTTCTTTCTCAAATCCATCAGAATGTTATATGATCTGAAAAGTTATCAAACTTTATTTCAACTTGCAGGGGATCAATACAATAGAAAATAAATTCATAACAACTTAGGATCCCAGTGAAAAGCTACCATCAGGTTCACTCTTGTGAATTTTCATGTTATATAGATATCCAGTACTTGAATATTATCCATACCTTTAAACCAAAATATATACCATATATATCTAAATGCCAATGTTCCCATTTGGGAACACAAAACATGTGTTATGCTCCAATGTTTGACAAAATTAATTGACCTGCCAAAGAGTTTATCATTTTGATTATAAAATTATTAAATAGAAAATCTACAGTACAGAATTTAAAATTACATTTAATTGGCTTAAGGCTAAACATGTAAGTGGGTGCAAATCTTCCAAATATTTGACATTACTCTAGCTAATCTCTTTTTTTCAAATTCAGAGAGCTTTATTTTTGAAAATTAGTTGGAACCTAACACTACACAATTGCAAGAGACTGTATGTTTCAAGTTGGTTCATAATGTATTTTTAAACACATGAATTCCCTGTTCTCAAATAATAAATACAGGTGCTTTCAAATTGTTTCTGTACCACATGGAACTTTCAATGGGGAACAAAGTTGGAGTTGTTATTGAGTAGTTTTGTCAGGCCAAGAGCAAAGGTGTTGACCTGCTCTTGAAGGATATAAGCTAACAGGGTTTTGCCTTTCTATTTCACATCATCATCACAGGTTGTCTTTAGACTGCTGTAAAATTGCCAGAAAAAATAAAAATAATAATATTAACAGATGCACTCCTGATGTAGCAATCATAATGAGCCAAGGTCTGCTCCATCACTGCATCATCCTCTGCCTCTATTCTCATAGGGCATGGGTGGAGTGAAGTACTGGGGCTCGCAGATCAATATTGTCACCCTAATTTGCAGACCTCTTGACTCCATTTAAGGAAATTTTACAGGAAGGACAAAAAACATTTTTAAAAGAATGTGAATCATTTTTGCTTTGCAGTATACAGTTTATCTTGTAGTCCTAGAAATGTAATAATTTTTAAACTTTCTTGATGACACAGGTATTTCAAAAAATGGAGTTAAAAGTTTTTCTACCTCATAGTCTTAAACAAAAGAAAGATTTACCAGGTTTTCTTTCAAGTAAAGGTAGCAGTTTATAACTATTTTAAATACCTTTTATTAATTCAGGCATGTAATTACATAAGGAAGCATCAGTTAAGATAAATATGAATTAAATTGATACTTTTTTAAAATTATAACGTAACTTATAACTAGAACTTCTAGCACATATGTCTGTAAATAAACTCAAGTTAGCAATGTTCTAATGTTTATTATAATTAACAACAACTGAAATTAAATTCTGAAATAATACTATACCTACAGTAATACAAAATTCAAATAGAAAATATAATTCTGTTCCACATTTTGTATAATTAAGGCTTGTTGTCATAAGATAAAGTATCATAAAAATGTTGAGACCCTTTGATATGTTTCTTTTTAGTGACTGAAGATGTTCATATTTTGGTTTTGATATTTTGAGTCTCTTTGTACAGTGGCGACACATTTTCAAAACTCTCAAAAACAATTTTATTTTTGTGATGGGGTAGCAAGCCCCAGTCCTGTGAAAAATTCAGTTTGTAATGAATTGGGCCATCAGGTGCTCTCAAGTCTGTTATTGTCAGTTCACCTACTTTATTTCCTGGTCTTAATCAAATGTATGTTTTCCCTCAACGCTCTTAAACAAGTTGTGATCCAAATTTCACTACATAGGGTCATTGAGTCAGTCGAGCTTCTGCCCGGAGCATTTATCTTCCTATTTTGGCAGAATGGATCTAATCCACTTTCATCTGCGCATGTCCCCTCTCAAGATATTTCTGTTCTATAACTACATGTCTTGAAAGTGATAGCCATTTTGTTAACAGCAGCCATCATGAAACAAAATGAGTTTTGCATTATGCTTAGATACTGAGTGGTAACACTTGAAAGGATTCTACTGTTATACTGGAACATTTGTGTGAAGTAACTTCCTCTCAACTTCATGCCATAAATAACACCCATCTTTGTACTTTAAAAGAAAATTTCAAGTTGTGCATTGCTAGTTTGGTTTTGAAATATAAAGTTTAAGACATTTGATCTTGAACAGAGCAGCACACAGAGTGGATCCAGTGCATAAATGTGGGATTCTGTTCCTTTGCCATGTTATTTTTCTTCTCTAGCCTCAGTTTTCTTTTGAGAATGAACTAGGTATTCTTGTTCATTAAGGTATCTAGTTGAAGATGCCATACATATCTCATATTCATCCTCCTCAGGATAAAACAAACTCGGTTCTTTCTCTTTAAATTGTTGATGGAAAGTAGCAATATCCCTTGGGATTTACACCGGTCATCTTTATAAGCTTTGTATGGCTGCCGTTTGGACATCCAAGTATTTCTTTTAGTAGATGCTCCGCAAAATGACCAGATACAAATCGGAGGGTTTTGGTTTGAACGATAGCAGCGCTGACTATAAGGGCAAACTTGACAGACACCTTGGTTTCACCACTCTAAACCTGCTTCCCTACTCGGTTCAACTACCTTTCTTGTAACCCTTACCTGCCGGTTTGCATTGTGACTAGTGTTTACTGAGTATTCATTCTCCAGTGATGTTTGTTTCTCTTGGTACAGTTTTGTGTTCAATGTTGATTGTGTATTGCAAATGCCACTGCAGGAGGAGAAGAGGTAGGTGGGTAATTTCAGCCAACAACGATCGAATGAGGATACTTGGAAGAAAACTGTGACAAAGCGACGCCGTAACGAAGGCCAAGAATAAGTATTCCGTTCCTCAGCAGCTCGACTGATAGGTGTTCCTTGCTCTTGTGGTTGCTTTGAAAAAGTTAGTATGAATAATGTAACGTTTGTTTTCAATGCATGTTGGGCCATTGGAAACTACGATTAACGAAATGCCTACTACTTCAAACTGCTAGGGAGCGTAGACGTTACGAGAACTAGCGTAAAGATCTAGCCGAACTTTGAGTAGGGTCCAGTACAAGATTGTTATAGGTTTCAATGTCTTTCAAGTCTTCCGCACAGCACTTTATGGAACACACAACATTTCGGAGAAACATTTGCGCAACATGATGGATAAAATTACCGAAAATGGCAGTATTGAGACTGACAAAAAAGGAAAGCACTCTACTGTCAGGAAAATTGCCCCTGGCCGAAAATTGAGAACTCATGAGCATATAAGGTTTCTACCAATAGTTACAAGACAACATAGCAGGGCCAAGAGTCCTCACAAGAAGCTATTTCCCGTTGGTCTCAACATCCTTTTTTATTATTATTATTATTATTATTATTATTATTATTATTATTATTATTATTATTATTATTATCATCATCATCATTATTACCATCTCTATTGTACATGGCTGCAAGAAAAATACCCTGGAAGTGAGCCGGTCTCCAAAAGTAGTATTCGCCTACGGCGCCATACGTAGTAAAAGCGGGCGTTAAAACCTATATAAAAAAAACATCGCGAACGTTTCAATACTACAATATTGGATTCCAACCACCTCCCAGCGACACATAGAATTTCAGCGATAAAACAAATACATCCATTAAAATTTTGAAGATGAAGAGTAATAAAGACGTTAATACAGATAAAATAAACTGGAAAGGGGTAGAGAGCCGCATTTATATAGTGCTAAAATTCCTCATTAAAAAAGGAGTTGACAAAGAATAATGATGGCACGGTGATGGCTCTGACCTTTGACCTGTAACAGGCACTTCCAACCCCCTAGGCTCTCAAGCGTCATACAATTCTATAAAAGAAAACGCTGGGCCTATACTTTTGCGCACATGACATAAAAATAGGAACGGTCCATTATGCACGTTTGGGAGGAAAATCGCTAGCTGTTTGATACATTATCTCTCAGGTGTTGACGCCAATATCAAGACTATGTAACTTTTTAGTGACAACTGTTTAGGTCAAAATAAGAACATTACCATAGTTTTGACAAATTTTATATTCAATCACAACGACAGTTTGACAGCATCAAACATTATTTCATGACTTCGGGGCACGACCGAGACTTCGGGCGCACAGAAGAAAAACTGTTCGGCACTCTGATGTGTTCTCCAAAGATCACTACATCCAGTTCGTAAAGAAAGCCTGCACAAGGTCGCCGTTCGATGTTATAGACGTTACTTATGTTGTGATTAAGAATAATATATCGTTACAGAAGAAGATAAAACAAAATGTTGACTGGGGCGAAATTTGAAGATGGCAACATTTTTCTGTACAGCCGTGATAGCAAAGGTTTTCACATACATCCAACGTACTACCTAAACGTCAACACTACTGTTAAACTTCAAAAGGGAAAGAGAGAATACTATGATACGGAGAAGTTCAGCCTGGGACTGGGGGATTAAAAGTGGATGTATGATGCTCCAATTTCAGTACCCTCGGTTAAGCTGAATATCATAGATTTGGTACATTACGTACCAGTGTCATGGAACCAATATTTTTACCAGACACTTCAAGCGCAATCAAACTGCTCAACTTTAACAAATGACATCGATTCTGATGATGATACCTTTGTCGAGTATGACAAATGAGTTCGAATGTACACATTCCTTTGTAATAATACGCCTAATATCATGATTCCATTTATGCCATGTGTTGCTTGTAATAAATGCATAATGTGATGTACAATGTGTTATATTACCATCTATACTTTTAGATAAACACAAAGGAGGAATATGTGGATGTCGCCCTTGGTAGAAAATTCAAATGACATTTTGCACTAAACTTGAAGTTGTTGAGTTCGCCCTTCTGGTCGGAATCTCCTTAATGCCGAGTTGCCCCTTGTTTAAAAAGAAAGAAAAAAAAAAAGTGAAGTTTTGCTCGAAACGTGCAATTGTTGAGTTCGCCCTTCTGGTCGGGAGCTCCTCAATTCTACCCTATTCTTAAAGTTATGATGCTGCAGAAGTGTAGTGTACTTATCAAATTCTAATGGTATGTACACAAACGATACAAAAGTGAGTATGTGTGTTTTCTCCTTTCCTGAAGATAAAAATGAAATTCAAATGATATAGGTCTATTTATAGGAAGAATCTTGGGTAATGCTGCTAAATGAGCGTGTGTTTACTGCGCAACATAGCTAAACAGCACCAACTTTAGGAACATCAGCGTTGCAGAAATGAGCAGATAGTGCCGAGAGAACGCATCCGATTATTCGTAGCTAGATGGTAGTAATAGAGCAATTATTTGCCGTTAGATGACAGTTGTGTGCTCTTTTTCTACCTATTACGATACCAAGGGAACTCATCTATTAGAGCTGGTCAAGTTAGCTTTCAGTCTCGCTTGTTTCTCGCTGCTGCTAAGCGTGCCTTCAACAGCCAGTAGATGCAGCTGAATGCATAGCTGGCACTAAAGTTTGATCAACGAGCGTACGGGAGTCTCGATTCTCGTAAGACTCATAAGTCTCGTTAATAGCAAGACTGCTGTGTATTGGGCCGAAACTCGCATAATTAGTCATGTAAAAGATATTATTTCATCTGTTTAAATTATTTAAGCTTTAAATAACCTTACAGGATAAAGATGATATTTCAATGACCCAGACAAGGGAAAGGGTTTAAAACGAAATGTGATATCACAGAATCTGCATATATGTGTACGTGGTCTCCACTTTTATTAAAGACAAATGTGTATGTATTTCATTACTCCAAGACGCTTATGCTGAGAGAAGTAATTTTTTTTTCGGTTGTAATCTGAACATGTTTATACATAGCAACACAAAGTATAGGAATGTCATTAATGATTAATATCGCTGATTCAAACCGATTATTGTGATCGCATTTTGGATATATGTATTGTTAAACGAAATGTCATCTTGTGTTATTACTTTTTATAAATGCAGTTTTTCTTTTTCTTTTTTAAACCCCTTTAGGTTTTCAAACAATTTTCCCAGCTTTCTAACAATGTTCCTCGTTTTTTTTTTTTTTTTTTTTTTTTTTTTTAAGGGTTTTAAACACTTTTTCTACCTATGTAAGGAAGTTGACGACAAACGTCCTTTATAACATAATATAGATAAAAATATAAAGACTATTTTGCTTCACGGAGGAGTCCTATTAATATGTACTGTAATTTAAGGTAATTTATTACACCGTATACTTGTGCTAGAGTATTTTTACAATTTCTATACCAAGATAAAAATCGTGATAAATTATTTCCCTGACTAACCCTACATGCACACTCAAAACTAAACAAATTGTTAAACAAGAATTGCAATTCCATTGAACTAAAAATATACACTTCCTACCTAGGTTTAAAAAAATAAGTAAATAAAACTTAAGTTTAGCGAGTTTTAAGTCTTAATGTCCCATTAGGCTCTTTTTTTTTCTTCTTCTTCTTTTTTACGTTGAATAAGATTCACACAAGCATCCAAACAGCTTGAAACCTTCTAACTTACTTATAAGGGAAAATTAGGTTAAAACTTAAAAATCCCGGCCCTAGTTTATACTACGGATCATACATGTATGTACTTCATCTGTAGTTACGAAAATACTCGAGTCGCTTCTCTCATGGGCACTAAACGACGTACGGTATTAGAAAGCATATGAGGCGGTACTAGGAGGGGCTGGCCTAGAGCGACTTGCCTATCATAGACATGCAATGTTGCCTAGTTCGGGTGCTCACGGCACAAGCGTAGGTAACAGAGCTTCCTCTCTTTCATGCGCCCAAAATGACTACTGGAAAATCGATATTATAATGTGCCTAGGTATATGCGGCAAAAAATTTTGAAGCAGCCTGTCTAAGGACTATGTTTCTACATTGTATACTTCTCGAGTTATCGTTGTAAGAATAAACATCGCTTACTCTCGCGTTTTTGTTTACGGTATGTGCCAACTCTAATCTTGCTTATGTGTTATTTCTTTTCATCAAGCAGTAGTCAACGGGGCATTTACGGAGTAAGGTTCTAAACCGAAGTATTTCCTTTATAAATTAATTGAACGTGGTTTACTGCAGTACGGAAGCGTGCGGGCTTGTTCGTTTAGTGACCACTGCTTAAGGAAAATTAAGTGTTTTGTGTAATTGTAACAATAAGCATAAAGTGTTTATTTTTACATGCGGTGTTTAGTGAAGTGTTAACAATGTCACTTTCAAAACCTGGTACCAGTGCTGCAGGCACTAAGGGTTAAAGTACTGCACTCCCAGGCCAGAAATATTATTTTTAAAGTGTACTCTTTCTTTAAAGAATTGTCATCTGAGGGAGTGCATGATCAAATAAACGTTTCACGAAGCCAGGAACTCACGGCTAAAGCGTGCAACGTTTGTGACATACCGTGACGCGCGTTGTGAAAGAGGGTAAAGTATCTAATATAGAACTTGGCAAATCTTTGTTTAAATCTCCAGGAAAGCATACCAGAAAGCAAAAAAGTGTTTCCAATTTAGATGATTTTGAAAAAGACGTACTTCGCCGCACAATATATGAAATGTATGATAATGGCGAATACCCCACTATTAAAATACTGGTTCATATTATAAGGGAAAAAATAGGTTAAATGGGTTCCTCTACTTCAATGGGATTAATACTGAAAAGTTTGGGCTTCAGATACAGAAAAACTAACGATGGGCGTAAATTCTTGCTAGAAAGGGACGATATTATTGCTGCGAGAATAGAATGTTTAAGAACTATCCACATGCTTAGGGAGTCTGGAGGTACTCGCCCCATTTTTTATCTTGATGAGACGAGGGTAAATCAGAATCATTGCAAGCAAAACATATGGCAAGATTCGGCGGGAAGAGGTGGACTCAAGATACCTGTAGGGAAAGGAGACTTATAATGTGTCATGCAGGTTCTCCACAAACAGGATTCATTCCCTAGAGTAAGTGGGTTTTCCGTTCCAGACCAGGGAATAAAAATGTCGATTATCATTCTGAAATGAATGCAGATTCTTACACAGAATGGTTCACATACAAATTTTTAATTTTTTTAGAAGGGGGGGGGGGTCAATCATCATCATCATCATCATCATCATCGACAATGCAAGTTACCATTCTAAAATCTTAGATAAGCCTCCCTCTACTAATTCCAAAAAGCAAGACATTCAGGACTGGCTGACGTGTAATAATATAGCATTCCATCATGCTGAAACTAGAGCACAATTATCACAAAAAGTTAATCAGTACAAAACGCCGGGAAAAAAATACGAGCGCGATCAAATTGTTGTAGAAAACGGGCCCCAAATTATTCCTTTACCTCCTTATCATTGCCAGTACAACCCCATAGAATTGATTTGGGCTAAGGTAAAGAGGGAAGTCGCTAAAGAAAACACCACTTTTCGTCTTGCGGATGTTGAAAGGCTTATGCACGCAGCACTTGATAGAGTGACAAAACATGACTGGGCTAGTCGTGTTGCCCACTGTGAAAAACTGCAGGAAGAGGATTTCCACAAAGAAGTAGCTCGAGATAACACCGTGCAAAAACTAGTTATCAATTTGCAGGAAACTGATTCGGAATTAAGTGAGGACGAGGAAGAGGAGGAGGATGACGACGACGAGCTAGCAACTCCTCTACAATAAATCGCTCTCAGAAATGCAGGTATGTTTTCAGTAAATAAGGACCTTAATATTAAATGTTACAGGTTATAATGCGATAGATAGAAGCATCGTTTGCAAAGTAAGTTTACGTTCTGACAGTTTGTGCCGCGGTGAATACTACTTTCCTTCTATCTCGCTCTGGCGTAGCAATTGGCGCAGTGTAGCTACGGCAGGCAAGCATTGGCTTAGCTCATATGCCTTCTAATACCGTACGCCGTATAGTTCTCGATAAATGAGATTCTTGTTACCACACTCTCGAGATGGGCGTGGCTTACGAGTAACGAGCGAGAGTGTCACGGATTTTGACCGCCTCTAGCATCTATTATATGCTCAATAACCTATAACAGTGAAATTCAAATGTATCATTATGTGCTATTATTCCCTTGCTCCTACCGTTTAAAACAAAGAAACGATAACGTATTTATATCACACGCATTTATATAATTTTGAGTAACATTGCTCAATAAGCATGATTTCACTATACACAGATATTGAGAGAACAGATAGGAAATGCCCTATCTTTATGCATTGTGGTTGGTGACGCACGTTTTTGTCAAGCCGCCAAATTGTGGCAGTAAACTTTTGAGATGACTACGACTTTGTGGGTTACATGTGCAACCAAAAATATGCTTTTGTGGTGTTAAATGTCAATTAAGCAACACGTTTGGACTGTAGGTTTTAAACCAGCATAATGGTGAATACGGGCGTGGTTTCTCGTATAGCAGAAAAAACAAGGAAAATGGAAATGTTTCAACACATAGGTTCGGGTACTTATCTAAGTGGTTTTATAGTGTTAAATGTTCAATTAAGTACTAAATTTAGAGTGTAAGATTTAAACCAGCATAATGGTCAATACGTGTGTGCTGGTTGGCTGTGGTTTCTCATATAGCAAAAGAAAAAAGGAAACAAAGAGAAGGAAATGTTAAAATGTATAGATTAGGGTACTTATTTAAGTGATTTTTTGGTGTTGAATATTCAATTAAGTAGTAAATTTAGAGTATAAGTTTTAAACCAGCATAATGGTCAATATTTGTGTGGTGTTTAGTTGTGGTTTCTCATATGAAGGAACAAAAAAAAACAAAGAAAAGGAAATGTTTCAATAATAGGTTAGGGTACTTATTTAAGTGAGTTTATGGTGTTAAAAAATCAATTAAGCAGTAAATTTAGAATGCCAGTTTTAAACCAGTATAATGGTGAATACGTATGTGGTGTTTGGTTGTAGTTTCTCGATTAGTAGAAGCAAAAACAAGGAAAGGGAAATTCGCATACAAAATTTGCAACCTACTTCGGTTTATAAGTAACCCCTGCCATTTTTCCATTTAGCAGCTATTGCGAGAAATAATTACCATAAAATTATGTGCTTATGATAACAGAACCGTCAGAATAGGGAGCGTGTTCCTCGGACTCGGATTGCAATACATGCAGTCCACGGTGAGTCATTATTATCCTTTTTCTGTTGTGCAGTTAACATTTTTTTTATTTATTTCGGGGAGGTCCGAAGCTACAGGGTAACTACCAGAGCGTAGGCTCACTCATCCATTCTACAAAGCTCGAAGCCAGATTCTTTTGAGGTGGCGTACCGACTTAAGTGGGGTCCGAGGTCTGCGTCTGGCCCAGGAAGACACCCTCTCTAAGTTAATGCCAGGTGACGGTTTATTTTTGGTAGTGTTTAACGCCCGCTTTAACTACTAATGGCACCGCAGGCGGTGACACTGATGATACATGAATGATGGAGCACCGGTGGAATGCGATGGCGGGGGAAACCGGAGTACCCGGAGAAAACCCGCCCCAGCGCCGCTTTGTCCACCACAGGTGACGGTGAGCCCTTGTAGGGCGGGCAAGGAGCTCACCAGTTCCATGTCATTCTAGAACAACATTGAGCCACGGTGTATAAGGTGACACTGAGCCACGGTGTATAAGGTGGCACACGCCCATGCAGCGACCATGACTTCCCTTTTATGGGGAGGTCCGAAGCTGCAGTGTAACTACCAGAGTGTACGCTCAATCATCCTCTCCACAAAGCTCGAAGCCACTTAAAAATTATTCCAAGCCTTTCCCAAACGTGTGTGTTTGTGTGTGTGTGTGTGCGCGCACGCGTGTGTTTACGTGCATGTATCCTATATATGACTGCCTTATACATATATTCAGTTTTTAGAGTGCTTTTAGACCAAGAATTTAGAACAAAATTAAGTCATGACCTTGCCGCGATGTTTACTGTAATAACACTAATTTATCATAACTTCAGACAGGCCAAAAAATGTGATTGTATTAAAAACTCCTTCAACTACAGATCTCTCCTCTTCCATTGTACTTTGCGCTTCACTTCAAAAACTTGGAAAACAAATTAATTTAACAGATGTTGCGTCTGTAGTACTGCTCTATTGTTCTGCCACATTCTATACTAAGAGAACGCACCCGGTTATGGAGTCTATGACACAAGATACCACTGAAAATCAAATATATTATTATGTATCCAGTGTCGTTTCATTACTACCATCGTTTAAATAAAGAAATAAAAACGTACCTGTTTCACAGATAAAGTATATTTTATTGTAATTATTTAAAATTAACAAGTTACAAACTATGCATATTAACCAATAAACACTCTTAGAATCTGAAAATGGCGGAGAATAGTATACCGTTTGGTTAACCTACCTATTGCAAATGTTGGTTATTTGAGGTTATGTGGTACACGAGCTAACTATAGATGATTTCATCAGAACATGGAGTTACCTCTCATCTCCGTCACACTGCCATTGCGTGGCTCATAACAAATTTGATCAACTAATATTTTGTATTAACTGCAGAAGTTTAATACACAAAGCTACTATGAAATAAAAACCTATTTATTGGTCTGTTTCTTTTTAGAAAACACATGGCAGCGTTAGCAGTAAAAAATTATACTGACAATAATTAGCAGCAGCAGTACTTCACGTGACGAGTTGGATTTCCACCAACTAAAAAAAGACCCTTACTCTCATAGTATACCATCTGGAACTGCAATAAAGCATCATTTCAGAATGGTAGCTCTATCAGTAGAACCCTTCTGTAACAATATTATTCAGACCATTATTGCGTCATGCTCCTTGATTTCCAGAATATTTCTCGCTAGTTGTTTAACAATATTCCAAGCCCTGACGCTCTCTATCAGGGTGGGAACCAGGTTATCTACGCCTAATTCCGTGTTTGCTGCTGCTCTAATTCCACACCAGCGCCGACATCGAAAGAAAGTATGCTCCACTGTATCCTCCTCAGTACAATACGGACAACTAGTGGTGTCAGTTTTCCCCATCATATGTGCATAAGTGTTAAATCGTCTATGTCAGGTCAGTACCTGGGCCAGGAAGTAATGAATTTGTCGGTGTTTACACTGCAACATAACCTTCACCTCCGGAATTAATCTTTCCGTCCATTGTCCTACTATGGTGGTGGTGTCATTCCACCTTGCTTGCCATTCATGAATGATTTGGTCTCTAATCACTCTTCTATCAAAAGAGGAATTATGGGTGTTGGTAGCATTAAGCATCTGCCTTTCTTCCACCAATAAATCAATGGGGTCCCGCTAATACTTGGAGTGCCCTATTTGGAACCGTTCGATAAGTACAAATAGATCGCAACAGTACTTTCCGTTGCACTTTCTCCAATACTTTGGCATATTTCTTTATGCCCATAGCGGTCTACCATATCGGTGTAGTATATAACAAGATGGAATAAACTACGCCACATAACAACCGTCGTTTCAGGGATCGGGGCCTATCAATATTCGCCATTAACCTAGCCAGTTGGGATGCCTTTACGTTCGACTTTTGTGACACAGTCATGATATGTTCTCCAAAGGGATTGTTTTCATCGATCATTACTCCTAAGTATCTGATGGCCTTTTTTTTCGGAATTATCTGGGCATCCCTCAACATAAAATAGACATTCTTGCGCTTCCTAGAGCCTTTCAGAAGAACTGCTTCAGTTTTCTGCGCTGCCAACTCCAACTTGTTGTACACCATCCATCTGTCAATACGTCGAAAATATTCATTAGCCTTATAAGTCAGCTCTTCTTCATCATCAGCACTAACAAAAAGGGGAAGATCGTCCGCGAAGGCAATTTGCAATGCACCTTCCGTTAGTTTCAAATGCAAAACTCTATCATATAGAACATTCCATAAGGTTGGCCCAAGTATGGAGCCCTGGGGAACCCCCGCCGTAATTTTCATTTCCTCTTTGTCAATCCTTATCTTCCTACCTTGAAAGTAGGAAATGTACTCATTAATTATATACGTCGAGATGTTTCTGTGCCGCAAAGAATCTAGAACGTAGCAGTATTAAACGCATTTTGCACATCTAACCTGGTTAATGCAGTCCACTTCCCACTTGATTCACCCTTCATTCGAAGCACAGCAGCGATAGCTTGTAACGTAGATTTATTTGCCTTGCTGAAATCCATACTGAGCATCTGAGAAACCTCCATTCTCTATGATTTCGCTTTCCAATCGCAGCTTTATCAGTCCTTCGCACAGCTTACTGAGCGTAGTCAATAGGCACAATGGTCAATATGCTGACGGCTCTAATAGCGATTTGCCGCATTTCAAAAGGAACACTACCTTAGAAATTTTCCAAATGTCTGGGAACTCCTGCTTCATTAACAAACCATTGAATATTTCTAAAGTCAAAGCTGGCGCAATTGTAACAGCAGTTTGAACCACCGCCGGGTTTATGCCATCAATTCCAGGGGCCTTACCCTTCTTCATACGATTTGACACCTCATGTAACACCGCAATAGTGAAGAGCTCCACACCGGATGCTGTAGATTCTACTCGTAAGATATCGTCTCTAAGAGGAAATAACATAACATAAAATAACATTTTGCTATTTCTTTTTCTCTAGTAGTACTGAGATCTATAGGTGAGCGATTTGTCAATCGGCCAGTAAATATTTTATATCTGACACCCCATATGTCGTTCTCTAACTCATCGCAAATATGCTTCCAGGTGTCACATTTGGATTGGTGTATCAGTCTAGACAATGCTTTTCAACTCCGTTTGTATCCATTGACTGCTACTTCCATATCGTCAGCACTCGGGTTATGTTTGCGAAGTCTAGTCATAATTCCTCGCATCTGAATGTATTTACTCCTTTGCTAGCATATTTCACTGTTTCGCCAGTATGGTACTCGACTTTGAGGGGTTCCTGAGCACTTTTTCTGGCTCACAACGCATGCCTCTTGTAGGACCTTAGTCAAATGTGCAGGAGTGTTCTCTGCTATGTTATCGTCCACACCTTTTAAACGCCATTCAAGAATAGGCGCCAGTACCTCCCAATCATATTCCATTTTTCTTTTTTCCACGGGGTTTGTGACTTTGCGGTACTTTGTCCCACTGATCCCAAAATAAATAAAGCGATGGTCGCTAAGAGTTTCCGCCTCCAATACCTGTCAACAAACAATCTGTGAAGGGATAGTCTGCGTTGAGCACGTAACGTTGATATACGACTCACAGGTACCTCTAGCAAATGTTGGTACTATCCCCGTATTGTGCACCACGAGGTGCAACGTCCATCCAGTCCGTCCAAAATGCGCCTCGACGATCAGTTACCGGGAAATCCCATTGTGGCGATTTGATATTTATATCACCAAGGAGAATGCATTCACCTCCTGCATCTATGCTATCCAGCATTAAGCGATCGATATCCGTCGTAAACACATCGAATGAAATATTATGCGAACTATAACAACAGAAAAAGTGACAGTGTTTCAAATATACACAGATGTAACCTTCTTCAGCTCGGAACTATAACACGTCGAGTCGCTTATTCAGAAAATAGACTGCTGCATCGCCCCGCTTATCCGTGATCAAACTACTATCCGACATCCCTTCTTATTCGGTTCGCAGGCAACCATAATATCCACACCTCTCTCAATAGTCGTAACCTCTGCCATGTCATGACTCAAATTTGATCTCATCAAATTGGTTTGCAGTAAGCGGATTGTTTGTGTATGAATCCTGAGAATTATAACTGTCTCACTCTGGCGTTGAATACCAACTTTCTAAAGTTCGGGCACTTCATTTGGTCAAATCTATGTCCCTCCTTCAGACATTTAATACAGAATGGACTTTGCGTGCAGTCCTTAGCATGGCGTCCTTGTCCACCACAGTTAACACAGTCCTGACTTCTGTTAACATCCATCTTACAACGATAGGCTCTATGTCCTAACTCAAAGCACTTATAACACCTCCAAATAGTAACCCTTTCTCGGACATGACATTCAGACCACCCTATCTGCACTTTCCGTTTCTTTAGCAATTGTCGAAATAACTCCAAAGGTATAACTATAGTCGCGTTTAAATTTCCAAACCTTCCGTGTCTCAGAGAGCTAACCATTACTTCAGAATCGGGAACACCGATCTCAGTACCTATTGTGGCCTTCAGTACTTCCTCGCTAGTTGTCGGGTCCACCCTGTATAGCAGTATAGTAGCATCCTTTCTTCTCGTATTCACCTTCAGTTCTTTGATGATTCGTTGTATCTCCTATTTCAGGATGTTGGCTTTACCTTCCCCTTCCACAGCAAAAACCACATCTTCATCACCACTTTTCCTTATATTTTTTTTATTTTCACTCCAATTTTCCCCATACCAACTTCTTGCTTCACAGTCTTCAGTATATCCGCAAACGTTTCCCATTTACTCTAATTCTGGCCGTTTCTTGAGGTTCCTCAGATTTCCTTTGATTCAATCTCTGTTGACCACCAACTGTATTGATCGCTGTATTTTGTTCACGGGCTGGTAACATATATCCAACATGAATGCCACTATCTTTGAAGACCCACTCCAGGAGCTTCCTAGTATAGTCTCTATCTAGACCACCACCTGTAGCAAAGGTTATATGTTTCTTTCCGTGTTCCTCCTTTAGCTGTTTTCCATGGAGGTGTCTAACTGCCCATCTTAGCTTAATGACTAACTAACATGTCTGACTATCTTTGTTTCCAGTAATATTTACCGGCATTCCGGCCTGGTTACCCAGCAGTTGCTTGCTGACGGCCGGGCAGGGCCTGCTCGGCCACCCACAAACCCGACCGGAACTAGAGATCCGACACCCTGTTCCGTAACCAAACCAGCTGTATTCATATTGCTCATTATGATGGGGCTACCATCCTTGTGTCATATGCTGTTCAGACTGAAGTCTCTCGCCAAAGCGTGCATGGTAACCCGCCATACATGGGAGGCTAATTGCAGTGAATACCACTGGGCGATGGGGTCGCCACATCCCTACGCCAAGTAGTAGTAATCGTGGTACTGGTGGTATAATATTAATCATCATTATTATTATTTATTGCCATTTATTACTATTTATTATGATGTATTAATTATTATTTATTATTATTATTTATTTATTTATTTATTAATTATCATTTATTACTATGTATTAATTATTTATTTACTATTAATTATTATTTATTATTATATTAGCTTCAGGAATAACTGCCAGTCCAATCGGATCTACTTGCTCTTTAGTTGTTATTGTTACCATTATATAGGCTGTTTTGACATAGAAGAAAATAAAGAAAGAGGTGGAAAACAGTAGGAATGAAGGAAAGAAAGGCACTCGGAAGAAGCATGAACTTTACTTTGTGAGGGAAGAAGGATGCAGGTTCAGTTTTGTAGCGATATAGGATAACTTAAGATGGAGGATAGTTTTAGGAGAGTGTCACAATAAACCTCTGGAACACTCTCCAATTTAGACAGTCACACCTGTATTGTATTCCAAATATTTGCGATGCTAACAGTTCTCTAGAGGTACCAGATTGCCTTCGGAGCCTGCTCCTGGATTGGATCGTATCCCATATTTTCCACCTTCTGGGTGTCCAAGGGGTTGTGAGAGTTGACAAAATTGTGGAGAACATCTGAGTGCCTATAGACGCCGTTTATATGTTCTCCATATTGGTATATGCTGCCCAGTCATCGGAGACAATGTGGGAACCTGGCAATATGAATTGCTGGATTAGCCTTTCCAGCTTTTGGGCCCTCCTGTCTGGTACTTCCACCAAAGCATCTTGAAGATCATTTTTCCACACCGCCGAAAACCTAGTGTCCTTCTCTCCATTGGCACGATGATACTTCCGATGATAATATTTTGATTCGTCGATGAGTGGTACACCATTTTCATCTATACTACCAATTTCTGCCTCTCCAAATAAATTTAGCATTCCTCCCGGCAACAATTGGTCCAACGTACCAATGTATGCCAGCGACCAACGATGTCTCGTGGGCACTTTGATACTGCGAGAAATCTGACGGCCAGCAGTATGCAACCACCAAAATCTGCTTTAGTGTCAGATCACTGCGCTCAGCAAATGAAGAATACCGCACAGTTCGACGCAGTTGGCAAAGGGGAGAAATCCAAGGACTGTGCTCTTTGCGTATCCCTGAAGACGACATTATTACTGACATCTAAAACATCTTGCCTCGTTGTGCAATAGGCACTGACGTGCACACCAGATCTAGCAAGCTCAGGATTAGCTGGCTCGTTGCAGAGAGTTTTGAGTTTCCACGCTTCCTGCAGTATTGCATTCACAGCCGTAATTTCTGCCTCTGGCAGTATTCTGAAATTATCTCTACGCTCCATTGTGAATTAGTGGCCGACTACGAATTTCCCTCCTTCCTATGGGTGAGGAAAACAGCGGTACAATACTGCCAACGGTGTATGCGCTCCCTAACGCATACAATTGCATATTTCAGTGTTTCCCCCTCTGCCTCTTATTTTTAACGAATACCATTGCATATTTCTGAGTTTCCCCGCCTTGCTATGGTCGGGCTTCCCAACGCTTGCCACATTGTGTGTGTGTGTGTGTGTGTGTGTACGTGTACAAATACATTAGAGAGGACAGTTTGCGATATATCGCGACTCAGCGCTAGGCGCACCATCTAGCGTGAGAACCTAGTAGAACTTCACAGATGATTTTGTGCAGATTTAATAAGATAGGTGTTGCTGTTATTTGATTTACATATTATCAGTATATTGAAGCCCATTGTTTCATTGCTCTCCTAATAAATGCTTTCCCATAAAAATGTCCGGTAAAATATGTGCAGTTTACGGTTGTTATAATTACGAGATACAAGAAAACTCGCGTTCTTTTTTTCACATTTCCGGCCGATAAGGAACGGTAAGTATTCGATTATTATATAAACTTGAGCAATTAATCCTGCTTTTCCCCCTGTCTTATTTTAATTTACAGCCGGATGGCTATTAAAGTGTGATGTATATTTCTTATTTTCAGGTGTGACCAATGGGTATTGAAATGTAGAAGGAGTGACTTGGATAAGGTTTGTAAGGCAGAAGGCACATCACAGCGCTTTAGAAAGACTTACAAAATATGTTTTGATCATTTCCAAAGCTCTGAGTTTAGAAATCCACAACAATTCAGCCATGGGTAAGCAAAATGCATATCCAATATGCGGCGAAATACATACGTTTTGCCATACCAACTAAACATAACCATATTTTTTTTTTATTAATTTACAATGTTATTTGTTGTAGGTTAAAACCAGGATGTGTAACATTGCAGAATCTTCCAGACACACATATGTCACACCACCAGCTAAGAGGAGCAGCCCTAAGAAGAGAAAAAGGGATGACGAGGAACCTACAAAAGATCCAGCAAAACATATTCTTATTCATGGACCAACTGATGTTCTTTGTGATGCCAGACAGCCAAAAGACAACAGTGGAGTTAGAATTAAACTTCTTACAGAAAAATTACGCAGAACCCACGTGTTATTTCTCGAAAAAATGCCTTGGTTGCAAAACTAAACCATTTGCAACTTAGAAAGTAGAGAAACGTTTAGTATAACAGAGGCATTGAACCAGTTTAGCTCCTCTAGTCCTCATACACGGACCTTTTTCAAAAGTCAATTAAGAAATAATAGTCGCACAAATAAAGGTAGGCGATTCACTGCCCATGACAGAACTGTTACACTGGCTATTTATTTCTGTTCATCTAAGGCATATAAGATGCTGCGTAATAGTTTGCCCTTCCAACAATTCGCTTTATCAGGAGATGGCTACAAAACTTGGGGATTGATGCTGGCATCAATGAAAACATTCTTGCATTAATGAAACAGAAGGCAAAACAACTAAGTGTCATGGATCGTGTTGTGTCAGTGGTTTTGGATGAAATTTCTCTTAAAGATGATACTACCTATGATGCTCAGGCTGATGAATTTGATGGTTTTGTAAACCTCGAAGGGCTTGAGTCGAGTGGAGAAAGTGTTTTGGCGCGTGCAAATCAAGCAATGGTGATTTTGGTTCGAGTGCTGAATGTGAACTTTAAGCAAGTTGTAGGCTATTATCTTACTAGAGATTCTATGCCAGGTATCTGTGTGAAAGATGTAATAAAAAAATAATGGAAACTGGATTTGTTCCAAAAGTAGTAGTTTGTGATCAGGATAGCATTAACTTAAAAATGAGGTCTTCATTAGGAATATATGCAGAGAAACCTTTCATTGAATTTAATGGCAATAAAGCATATTTTTTTCGTGATGCCCCACATTTGCTAAAATCCACAAGAAGCAATTTCAAAAAGTATGATTTTATCTCTGATGATGGTTGGTGTTCCTGGAGTCATGTGGCTGAACTTTGTAATACAGATAAAACGATGAAACCCAGGTTGGCTCCAAAGCTAACCAAAGAGTGCATTGATTTAAGTGGACTCACTCCAATGAGAGTTCGTTTTGCAGCACATGTGTTTTAGCCATTCTATTAGTTGTGGAATTATGACCCATACTAATTTCAATTCAATGTCACTTGAGGCAGTTCCCACAGCCAAATTTATTTTAAAAAAATGGATACTATTTGATATTTTCAATTCATCTCTTAAGCACAGCCCAAAGGAGTTTCACTATGCAATTAAGGATGGAGGAAGACATTTTCAATTTTTGAATGATGTTGACAAATATTTGACTGATATTGTAGTAATGAACAGTCAACATAAAAAAACACATTGTATTAAGGGGGGGTTGAAAATATTTCAGCCCTTAAATTGCTTTGGCAAGAGCTGAAAAATGATTACAGTTTTAGTTTTCTTCTTATCAGACGTCTTACACAAGACTGTATTGAAAACTTATTTTCTGTAATAAGAGGTGAAGGTGGAAACAATGTCACACCAGATGCATACAAGTTTAGATTATCGTTAAGCCAAGCAATGACCAATCGGTTATTGCAACCTTCAGAGGACAGTAACTGTGCAGAGGATATTAGTCAGTTTTTGCTTGTCAAAACTGAATTAGAAAAAGGACACGTGAAATTTCACATTCAGCATGAGGTTCCAGACATTGTTGAATTTAATGCTGAAAATAATCCTCTGAATACTGTTCAGCAAAATGTTGAAGCATATGTTTATGGGTGGTTATGCAGTAACTTAGTACATAATCATCGTCGCAATGCATTTTCATGTGTTAATAGTAAAGGTGATGTAAAGCATTTGCATATGCAGACAAAACAATACCAAAATGCCACATTGTTATATCAAAATCAAGCAGCACATAAATTGTACAATAAAATTACTATTGTTTTAAATGGCAAATTCCTAAATAAGTTAGTTGAAGGTAGATGCCAAG
Organism: Hymenopus coronatus; assembly: GCA_030762935.1. Classification (NCBI taxonomy): domain Eukaryota; kingdom Metazoa; phylum Arthropoda; class Insecta; order Mantodea; family Hymenopodidae; genus Hymenopus; species Hymenopus coronatus. The sequence goes on along the minus strand of CM060900.1, from coordinate 314,675,847 downwards.
TCAGAGAAAGATTAATGCAATATGTAAATACTGATACCATTAGCTGTATCTGCAAGGACTGTGCTAGTCTTTTTGTTAGAAAATGTTTCAATGTGCTTATTCAGTGCTATTTAAATAATGAAAATGAAAAGAACAACAGATGTACAACAATAACTGGAAAAGCAAAAAAAAAAAAAAAAAAAAGCTAGCTATGCACTTGCAATAGCTAGATTTTGTTGACAATATATTACCACTGTTTTACTCCATTAAAAATCTGATGTGCTACATTAACATTCTCTATCTATTCCTTGACAAACTATCCTTACAAAGGCTCATTCTTCTATATTCTCCATCCTAATCAAGATAACCATTAGCAGAAATTGTTTTTATTACTTAGTTCCTTGTAAGTAGAAGCAAAATAAGGGAGTACATTAGGTTAGAGTGATAGTCAAATCTTTTAAAAACTAGTCATTAAGACAAGAGTAGGAGAGGAATGAAAGATGAACAATATCCGAACTGAGAAAAGTTGATGTATTTTAAAATTGAAAGGAATGACCAGTAATATCTCTAAAATGGTTAACTGTACAGAAATGAAGGTATATGACAAATTGTGTGTTCTAACAGAATCTACATTTTTTGTCTAGTAATATTTTGTCTTATCACTTATGGTTTACCAAAAGTCATTCAGAATAACGAGGACTAAATTGCCTATTCCCAAGAAATTCAGAATATATGTTTTGTTGGTCATGAAAATTTATTAAATATACAGTATTTTACACAAAATCATTAGCCATTTTTTTAGAAAATCAAAAATTTCGAAAAATCTTCCACGTAAAGGATAATTTGGTGCGGGGGATTTTTCTGAAAATCTTTGTTTTGAGTCCTTGGAAGATACAAAATTTAAATACCAAGTTTGCTTTTTCGTTTTAGAGCTCAAATGCCCACAGAGCTATAATGCCTTTTTCTAACAATGCATTTTTCGATTCAGAGGACCTCAAAACATGTATTTCTTGTGAAATCTCGACATCGAATTTTTTGGTGGAATACAATATATCTTCCCTATCCCTATATAGATAGTACGTGTAGAGAAAGTAAAAATACCTAAAAACTTAAAAAAGTTCACTATTTAATGCGATTAATTATTATATGGTGTAGTTTAACAACCTGTGATATGAAAATGTGAATATTTTTAACCGATTTGGTCGTTAAAAACCAGCATATGTTGCATAAGAAATACATTAATGTTTGAATTTGGCGCCAGACTACCAAGTTCTGTCACCAGGAGCGCAACCGCCCTCTTGTTCACCATCTTCCTCTGCTAATTGGAGCGACTGTCCTGTATTACTCTCTGATGTATTATATATATATATATATATGTATATATATATATATATATATATATATATATCTGTGTGTTAGAGTGTGTGTATTTACGTACATGTATCCTATATATGACTGCCTCATACATATATATAGGATCGTTTATTTCGTGCAGCAGACTAACTTTATAAGTTCAGGTACTAGGATTAATGGCTATAGGTATGAGAGACAGATAATAAGGTTTGCTCAAAATCTGATATTTTTCCCTCCTTCAGCTTTAGACGTAGAAATTGGAAGAAAATAAAGTTATGGCCTTGCCGCGATGTTTACTGAAATAATACCAATTTATCAATAATAACCTCTGACAGGTCCAAAAATGTATTGAATATTCCTTCAACTAGAGGCATCTCCCCTTCCATCGTCCTTTGCTCTTTACTTCAAAAGTTTGGAAAAACAATTAATTAGACAGATGTTGCGTGTGGTGTATATGGCAGCTGTAGTCCCACAGAATGTCGACTGATATAAACGTGCTTCAGCCAGAGGGTGGAGAGCCACATTGCAGATTCTAGTTCAGCTTTAGATTTGACTTTACCATTGATCAATTGACCAATATGGCTGCCCATGCGTAAGCAGAACAGAACGACGGAAGATTGTGCCTTTCGCTTTGGAAAGCAGAACCGACTTTCAGAAAGTCCATTTTACCCCTTATTTCAATCCAGTTCATTTACATACACCTACCCTAATCTAACGTAGCCTAACCTCGACGAAATTTCGAAACCTGTATTTCACCCGTCACGTAGCCATATTGTTTCCCTAACCAATAGGAAATGCTCAGGAAGGAGCCTTAGTCTAAAACTGAACTACAATCTGCAATCTCACGGGTGGAAATGCTTTAGCGTTTTGTTGAAGCACGTTTTGTGACCAGCCGCCATCTTGCGATGCACCACAATACCATATAAACCATACGCAAGACTTGTCAAAATAATTGTTTCCCAAGTTTTTAAAGGAAAAACAAAGGACAATGTAAAGCGAGAGATCTTAGTTGAAGGAATATTTAATACAATCACATTTTATGGCCTGTCAGATATTATTATTATTATTGCAAAATTAGAATTATTGCAGCAAACATCGCAGCAAGGTCATAGCTTCATTTTGTTCTAAGTTTATGGTGTAAAACTGAAGCAGAGCAAAATATCAGGCTTTGACCAAACCTTATTGTTTGTCTCTCATGCCTATAGCCATTAATTCCACTACATGAACTTATAAGTAAGTGCACACACCAGTGTCAAGTATCAGAGAGTATTTCAAAGTTTTAAATGACTTTCACTGCATGTATTGCATTACGAGTCCTGGGAATGCGCCGCCTATTCTCACGTTTCTGGTAGCACCAGCACATAACTTTATACTGATTATTCCTCCCAATAGGTGCTAAATGGGCGAATTAGTACGAGGTTTCTTATAAACGGAGTAGGTTGCAATTTTGTTTGCTTATCAACGGTCTTTCCGAGTTGGAAATTTAAAATGTAACAAACATTACAGAATTCTTCTGCTGATAATGTATAACATCTTTCACTTTAGTATACCACCGAAAAATCACTTAAATAAATACACTAACCTATGTACTGAAACACATTTCCCTTTCCGAGATACCACAACCTGCTATTCGAGAAACTACAGCCAAACACCACTCACGTATTGACCAACATAGTGGTTTACACTACATTTACTGCTTAATTGAACATTTAACACCACAAAATCACTTAAATAAACACCCTAGTCTATGTACTGAAACACACTTCCCTTTCCTTGTTTTTGCTTCAGCTATTCGAGAAACCACAACCAAACAGCACACGCATACTCACCATTATACTGGTTTAAAACCTACACTACTGCTTAATTGACATTTAGCACCAGAAAATCTTATTATTGGGTGCACGTTTAACCCACAAAAGCCGTACTCATCTCACAAGTGTACACCCAAATATGGAGGCGTCACAAAAACCTGCTCCACCAACCATAATGCATAAGGATAAGGCATTTCCTATAAATTCTCTCTATATCTGTGGCTTCAGCAAAACGCTAGCATTTCCATCCGTAACGCATGTCATTTCATATTTCAGCGTTTCACCGCCTTCCTAGGACTGTGCTATTGCCGTTTCTTTTTATCCTTCCAATGTATTAAACTGCGAAACGAAAATAAAAAGCGCATACTTCCTTCTTAATGCATATCATTGCATATTTCAGCGTTTCCGGCTTCCCTATGGGTGAACTACCATGTCGTCGTTTCTCGCCCTTTTATTCGCACCTTGAAGTGCGTATATGATTGCATATTTCAGCGTTTTCCCACCTTCCTAAAGGTGCATAATCTTCGCTCCAGTTCTCGCCTTCCTACTTTCTCCTTGATGTAATTCATTACCTATTTCAGTGTTTATTTCACCCCACTATGGAGCGCTACCATTACTGTTGTTATGCCAACAACATCCTTGCTTTCCCACATTGTTCAGTGCATATTTCAGCGTTTCCGCACTATCCTATGGGTGTCCCGCCTTCCCTTCTTTGCACAATACCAACTATATATGCTCTATTACGCAGATCAATGCGCTTTTCTAATGCAAAGGTTGCCTGCGCGACGTTACACGGCCAACAGACCCTTATTCAGCGACATTACTTAATTTTGCTGACTCAATGTTTTAAAATTTACAAGTTATAATTATGTACAAAACCAATAATGCTTCTTGGAAGCTGAAAATGGCAGAGAACTGATGGGACCTGTATAGTATACCGTTTGGTAATGTTGCTGGTTTTTTGTTTTTTGTCTTTTTGCGTAACGTCAGGCAGGCAATCTTTGCATAAGTTACTGAAACGCGCAATGATGGAGCGTATAGAGTTGGTATTGGGATATAGAGGGAAGTTAGTGGGGAGCGCTGAAATATGCAGTGAACAGTGTGGGAAAACAGGGAAGCTCTTTTGTTTTTTTATAGTAGCTTTGTCTATTAGATTTGAATTGCGGCACTCAATATATTTGGTCAACTGATATTTTGGATTAAATCAACTCCCTCTAGATACTGGAAGGCCTAACAACTGCCTTTGCCTTTTCCTTGACGTCATTACCTGGCGGCGAACTACCATATTGTGAAGCTGCGATTGAAGGATTGTTTAGAGAATTGTTTTAGCATTCTTGTTAATTTTATGCGAATATTGCAACGGATTATTTAGTGTAATAACGGTGCTTAAGTGTGTGTGCCGAACTGTAAGGGAAATTATGATCCTACAACAAAGTTTATGTGTTCAAGTTTCCGAAACTAGACGTTATGCGACAGAAATGGCTGCATGATATTCCGAGGGAAAACTATACAATTACGAATTATTCTTTGGTAAGATTAATTACAACATATTCAACATACTATTTATTAGAAATGCAAGAATCTTTCCAATACTAATAAGTGAATACCAATCCATATTATAGCATGTAAACTTAACCTGTTGCCTTTAGAAAACAATTGCAGATGAATACTGCCATACACAAGTCTGCAGTTAAAATAACAATATGTGACAATTGTTAATAACGATTATAATAATCGTAATCATAACAATAACAACTATAATTGCAATAATTATAATCTTAGTGATCATAATCATTATAATTGTAATGATAATCAGCATAATAACAATAACAGTAGTAACAAGATAATGATAATAATAACAATGATAATCATAATCATAATCCTTATAATTATTATAATTGTAATGATAATCATAACAAATATAACAGTAGTAACAACATAAACAACAACAACAACAACAACAACATAATAATAATAATAATAATAATAATAGCAATGTATAGAAGAATACAATTACCAGAAGGTAGTTGACCTAACCTCTTCTGTACCCAGTTGAGGAAGTCATTGGTTGTGTAATGCTAACAAACCTTACATGGCGCTGCAAATGATATTCAATATCACTGTAAGTTCTAGATCAAATACAAACTATAACAATTCCGAGCAATAATTATTCCTAACCTGTTAAGACTTATCAATTGGGTCCATTGGGGAGGTAATGCTAGCATAACCTTAGCTTCACCTTTATAATCTTAAACATTTAGCAAGCCGTCAGGGAAGTAATTCTACCTTAATCTTACTGCAGTGTTGACAATGATAAAATATAACCTGTTAGTTTTAGCAAGCCAAAACGGAAATAGTTTTAGAAAAAAATAACATGTTGAATTTAGCAAATCACACTAGTTATTAAGCTACCATAACGCTAGAAAAACCTGCAGATGATGATACAACTTAACCTGTTATGTTTAGCAAGTAATTAGGAAAGTAAGTTTGCAATAAACTAAATTGTTGAATTTAGCAAATCACTGAAGTTGTTAAGCTACTATAACCTTAGAAAAACCTGTCGCTGATGATAAAACTTAACCTTTTATATTTAGCAAGTCATTAGGAAAGTAATTTTCCAAAAAAAGTCTGACATGTTGAATTTAGCAAATCACTGAAGTTATTAAGCTGCTATAACCTTAGAAAAACTTGTAGTTGATGATAAAACCTAACCCGTTAGATTTAGTAAAGCGTAAGAAAATTTATTTTACTATAAATTTACTCGCATTTTTTGTTCTTGGTATAAATAAATTCTCCATGCTTTCCTAATTTATAAAATATATACACTCCCGCTCAAAAGTTTTTGAACAGCCTGTTTAGCTGCAATTAACAAGTGTACAATGTCACATTATAAATGGTGAAAATCCATGGAGACATAATTGAAATTTACTATCCTACCTTTTGTTTGTCAATAATGTGCATTTTGAACATGTAGCATTTGTTGGCCCTTATAGGAACGATTACCCTAATGTTGTTTTGGATGTCATAGTATGTCTGTGATTCCCTAGATGTCGTTCTCAGACATCTGGACATAGGTAATGGCTGCGAACAGCACTTCAGTGCTTCATAAGCAGATGAATGGTACACATTATTATTGTGCAGTTGAAAGGTCGGAAATGGGTAAAAGAAGGGAGCTTCAGTAGAAAAACGTGCTGCAATAGTCAGCTTACATAAAGCAGACTACACCATGCGTCAAATTGCCACACAAGGACACGTTTCCTTGGGAAGTGTCCATTACACTGTAAAGATGTATGTAACAACAAATAGCAATAAGGATCGTTATCGAAAGGGGAGGCCTCGAAAAGTGAGCATGAACAGTCAATAGTGACCAGCAAACGTGATCGTTTCAAAACAGCACCCATGTTGACAGCAGAACTGAACCAGTTGAGGGATGCATCTGTGAGTATTTCTACACTGAAGAGACGACTTCATGATGCACATCTGAAAGGTTGCACGGTTGCGTTGCGGCAAAGAAACCCCTATTGAGAGCTGTCAATAAACGGAAAAGATTACAATAGGCCAAGCGACATGTAAGCTGGATTGTTGATCAGTGGAAAAGGGTATTATTTACTGATGAATCTAAGTTTGAGCTATTTGGCTCAATACGTCGCCAGTTTGTTCGATGTGCAAAAGGTGAGCGCATGGCACCTCAGTGCATATACCCTACGGTCAAGCATGGATGTGGTTCGGTGCTGAGTAATAGGATAGTCGATTTTATGAAAATAGAAGGAATGATGAAGAAGGAGCATTATCACAATATTCTCCAACGCCATGCCAAACCATCTGGGATGCGGTTAATTGGCAAGGGGTTCATTCTGCAGCAGGACAATGGTCCTAAGCATACATCTATACTCTGTAAAAGATACGTTAAACGATTGGAAGAGACACACAAGACTTGAAGAATATGGTTTGGCACCCTCAAAGTCCTGACTGCAGTCCTATTAAACTACTTTGGGATCATGTGGACAGAGAGGTAAGAAAGAAACAACCCACTAATGTAAATGTATTGTGGAGTCATGTGCCTAACATTTGGAGGGATATTTCTGAAGATACACTGGCGCACTTAACAGAAAGGATGCCCAGTTTGCGCAGTTGTAATTAAAGCAAAGGGAGGTTACTTTGAAGAAAGCAAAATCCAACATATATTGCTCAGTTACATTAAATATACTGTTGTGACTACAAACTATGCCTTTTTATTCCAATGTTTCAATAAATCCTAAAATGAGGTGTGGTCAAAAACTTTTGAACAATAGTGTAGCTTTAATGTGTTTTGATACATTTAAGCTGTTAAAAAGAATATTTGATCTGCTCAGCAATTTTTCAAACGCATCAGTGCTCCTGTCACTTAAATTCTTTGTTTGGTTTTTTTTTTTTTTTTTTTTTTTTTTTTTTTGCATTCTGTAGCCAAAATTATATTAAATGTTGCTAAGTGTAGCATTTTTTCCCGTTGTTGTTTCTCCACATGGGTTTAGTATGAAGAAAGTTTCCCGGTTAAAGTGATTAGAACTTTCCAAATAGTGTTTCATCACAGATACACAATGGTGAAAAGGCTAGGTTTTTAGAAAACGAAAGTTTTACGGTAATAGATTTACTAATATTCAGGAAACTGAAGAAGTGAATACAGAAAATTCTAATCTTATACTTCCCCCTATGATCATGAAGAATAAAATGAAGTGCTCAGGAAGAAAATTGTCACAAGAGGGTGATAATGTAAGCCAAATTAGTTAATCCCAGGCCTTCAAATGTAGACAATGCAAATAATGATTTAGGCTCCTGATTAATGTAAATAGTATTTCTGCCCAAGCAATAAACATCAAGAAACTGAACATGGTCATGTAATTAATGTGAATGTTTACATGGCTATACACAGAATTTAAATGAAGGTGTCATTAATTCTATTTGGGAGATGTTACCAATAACAGCTTTTGTTAGTATAGTGTAGTGGATATTGCTGTTATCAATGCAATATTTTTATTCAACGAAGGGCTAATGGCAAAATGAAAACTCCACATTAAGTGAAGATGAAAATTGGATCAAATACAGAAAGTGCAATGTGATGTATCGAACAAGTATGCATCGCTTATGCTTACAGAACTTCATAGGCCTCATCAAGAGAGTCTAAAACCAAAAGACAAGGATTAGCCAGCAAAAGGGCAGTAGAGGAGGAAGCTAATGATGACTGTTCACCTGAAGTGCATTAAAATAAATGATTATGTGTTTCATTTTCAATTTAGATTTTCTTTCACATATACTTATATTTCTCAGGAATTATAATGGCTAAAAGGCTGAAATCTTGTACACTTCTGTAAAACATGTTCCTGAGTATATTGAACAACAACTATTCTTATTCACATAATGCATTTTCGAAACTCTGTCTAAAAAAAATCGTGGAAAATAACAATTATTTTTCGCTAAAAGAACAAATGTATTAATACATTGTTGACAGTCAAATAATTGCTGTCTGGTACTAAGAGTTAGAATGCCTGATTGGCTGGTAAAATGTTAACTCTTAGGTGCAAATTGTTTCTGTAAAAAAGATAAATAAAATGACCCATTTTTTACTTTGTTTATAACAAATATTGTTAAGTTTATATATTTTTTTAAGAAAAGCTATGAAATACAAACGAATATGATTTCAGGGACAGAAAGCTCTAATCTTGCTGACACTAGTTTAAATGTTTCATTATTCTCTAAAATCATACGGGTTATCCATCCTATTTAATCTCAGGGCTTCTGGAATTAAGTGTACACTACCCAGTTCCCTTAACCTTAGATACAGCTGTATTTGATAATGATTAATTATTATAACGTTAAATACAATCAACAGCAAGCACTGAATTTCTAGAAAGTGGAACCTAGCTTATTCAGTTTCATATATATTTTTATGTATTTATGTTTTTTGTTGTTAGAGCAAGAATGTTAAAGTAATGCTGTTTTACATCAGGTATGCCACAGACATTTCAAAATCAGCGATATACTGTGGAAAGCAAGTGCATTTGACTTTAAGACAGGAAGAACCCTAACAGCTCCACTCTCAATGCCACGGCTGTGTGAGAATTCTGTGCCCTGTTTCTTTCCAAATTGTCCAGACCGAATTAAATACTCGGAATATAGAACCAAAGTATTAGAACGTAAACTTCTGCTCAAGTCAAAACCGAAGTAGATAATTTGCTAGGAAATGATAGGCAAACTGCTGAAAAGTTTAAAATGTTAAAACAGAAGGAGTCATCTGAGTGTTCTTGTTGGGGCCGAAGCGCGGACTTTTGTGTCAAATAATGTGGCCGAGCGGATATCAGTCAGTTCAGTTTGTGTCTCTGAGAATCAGGGTCATTTTTTGGTTGTGTTTAACGCCCGATTTTACTGCTTGTGGCAACACAGGCAATAACACTTGTGATATATGAAATGAAGATGGAGCTGGAACGCTCGGGGAATACTACCGGTTAGGTCTAGATATGCCCCATTAGATACAAATGCACGAAGTAAATATGTAGGTATGTGCTATACCTACAGCTAAAGTTCTCTCCTATGAACCTTGCAGCCTATTAGATATGCAGACCCAGTCGGTCGAGAACTCGCCATGTATTCCACTGATGAGTACATTGACATATTACTTATTTACGGAGAAGCTAAACGCCTGTATGAAAATTGATTTCCAGAAAGTCGACAACCTACATCGAACATTTTTCGGAATGCTGAACAACGTTTACCTGTAACAGGAGCATTTGATAGGACAGGTCCTATTACAGAGGCACCAGTTACCTCTGGGCACATTGAAGTTATAATTTTAGACGATGTCTTAAACAATCCCCACATTAGCACGCAGGCACTGGCACAAACATCAACAGGTAATCAGTTAAACGAATACTGCACAACAATACATTTCACCCCTATCCCTTGCAGCTACTCCAAGAACTCCATGGTCGTGACTTTGAAGCTCCAGTAAATTTCTGTCAGTGGGTATTACGCAGTTTGAACCGTGATGCAAATTTTTATCCAAAGTTCTGTTTTCAGATGAATCGCGGTTTCACAACAATGGCACTGTGAATCACCACAACATGCACTACTCAAGTGTCGATAACCCTAATTGGACTGTAATCTGCGGGTTGCATAAATCCAGAAAATAAGGGACAGGTGAACCACCTTGTGCTTCTGCGTGTTTGTGTGTGTATAGTGCCATAAAATATGCATTTCTATTACAATGTTTTCAAAAACTCAGTGGGAGTTGTATAATAAGCGAAAATAATATAACTGGAGCTGTTAGTTCTTGAAAAATTTAATTAATTTTAAAAATCTTAAAATCGCAAACAAAGGCTTCCAACTAGCATGATTCAGTTAACACGCTATACTTGACCATTTATTACAAAATGGTGACAATTTACAAGCACTCCTGCACGCACTCTAACACTTGAACAAATTACAATTTTACTCAACTTGCCCGATACTATATTCAAGCGAACAATAATTTCTTCCAATTATTCATTTTCTTTTTACACAGCAAGCGTATCTCTTACTTATCTCTGCTTGTCCACTAATTCACACAATACCCTACTTCAAACTGTCAAAACCAGACAAAGCATTGAAGCCACATTTGAATGACCCTACAAAGAAGCTGTAGCTGGGACAAGCATTATATTTTCTATTAAGATATTACCTCTCACACACATTCTGCGAATCCAATTACATTGCTAGAAATAAACTAGCATTCCACCACTAATTTAGAATAGGCCGAAAAACACGCATTTAATTTAGTACTAATAATCCCCAGAAATACAATAAAATGGTGGAATGCTAGAAAAGTAACATGGAATATTCTCACCGACAATAAAGGTGCTCAGGCATGTTTGATGGTTTAAAGGCTCTGGGAATTCCATGCAGCAGCGAGTCCAAGAAGTTCTTTGATAAATCCGACCTTCACATAGAAAACAGGCAATTCTCCAAAACAGCTGTCTCAAGCTGACTACAACGATGGTCTCGTGGCTAGGCTCGCCACATATTGCTCCGGACTCGTCTACAGCTTGAATCAAGTACAAAGATCTCTATTCCAATACATTTGATATAGACACACACACACACACACACACACACACACACACACACACACACACGTTTGTCCTTTGAGGGAGTTGCTTTCGATTATTTTCTCGATAGTGCTGAATTAGAACTTGGGATATGAGAAGGTATTTTCAGTACCCTGTTACAACTCTTGAGAAGTATAGTATTAAATGCTGTGTTATTGAGCAATGTGCTAAATTACGCAAACTGAAATATATATATAAGATGAATAAACTTTATGGTGCATTGCCGATCTATCAAAGTCGTAACATTTTCCATCTCATTTTGCATTCAAGATCCTTTTTAGCAGGAGTACAAAGTATTTTAGTTCTTGTCCTCTGTTTTGAGCAGTATACACACTGGGCACAGAAACACCATTTCATCAAGTCTTCTATCAGAATTTTTGCTAAGGCTGGAGAAAAAAAAAAAAAAAAAAACAATAAAAAAACAACAAGTAGGGGCGCTTGCAAGCGCTGTGTGTTACAATGGTGTCGTGTATGAATCCTGCAGGAAACTTTGTCTCACAGCTTTTAATTCTTCTTGAGGAAAGCCCGGAATCAGGAATTAATAGATGGAACACCTATCAAAACTCTAGGAATTGCTCAGAAAATTGCATGAATGGATGGATAAATTTTTCTTAAGTGGCTGCATCATTTTAATACTTTTGTTAAGGAATCCCAACAGGATCAAGTGTTGCTCATTGTTGTTGGCCACTCGAGCCATAAACATGTTGAGGTGATGAAAAGTGCAAAATAAAACGGAGTTCTATTTTGCCTACCACTCCACTGCACTCACCGACTTCAAACATTAGATGTGTAATTATTTTTAGTACCGTGAGGACTAAATGGCTTAAAACCCACACGGAACGAAATCACTCTGTTTCAAATCAGTAAACTCTTTGCAAATGCATATGGGAAAGCAGCATGGTTGCCCCACAACCACCTTTCAATCAACAGGCAAAATACTCAAATTAACAGTTGCTTAATTTTCCCCCAGGTCCTTCTACCAAATCATGCTTTCCAAGGACACGTAAAACTACTCTCAGGAGACTTCTTCGACTCGTAAGGATGGCCAAGAAGAGACGGCGCAGAGTCGCCGCTGCTAAGGCAGCAACCGTCGCCTCTTCCCCGGCAGCCGCCGAGGAGGCAGTATCTCCGACACCACCGGTCGCGGCAAGCCCAGCTTCGCCACCGGCCGCCACCACCGTCTCGCCGCAACTGCAGCCTTCTTGCCTGAGGGCCACCCGCATATACTGCGACCGGGGGCCATCGCCGCTTGTTCGCCTGGAGTTGCAGGACCAGGCTGACTTGGAAGCTGACTTGGCGTCAGGGTTGCCCTTATTAGGGCGAATTCTGGTCGTCGAGGCTAGCCGACAAGAACGCCACCGGCCCTGCGACGCTGCTGTGCTTTCGGATATTCAGCTGACGTCTGTTCCTCGCCGCCGCGGTGCCACTACTGTGGTGCCAACTCCACCACCGCTGAGTGCACTGGGCACGATCTCCGCCGTCGCCGCCGGTTCTGTGCCACCTGTCGTGGCACAGGACACTTCACCGGGCAAGCCCAGTGCCCACTCTACCCAAGGAGCAGACTACCGTTGACACAACCAGCCCGGAACTCTCCACAGCAGCCTTCCTTCACCGACGCCGCACCGCCTGTACCCTCAACGGACTCAGCGACGCGGGACGCCATTCAGGACCTCCACGCGGAGATCCTGAACGTCGGCGCCCGCTTAGCTGTACTGGAAGAGGCGTACAGCAACCTCATCACCGAGAAGCTACAAGACCTTCAAGCAACTACCACCGCAGCTATCACCACTCTCCAATCTACAGCTGCTGACTTGTCATCAAAAGTAGACGCCATCTCACAGCAGCTGAAGCAGGTCATCCTGCAGCAGGCTGCATTCTCCGCAGAACTCTTCCGTGCTAAGAGCCAAACCAACGCCGCTCCTCCTCCAACTCAAGCAGAGGGGCACGTATTCTCAACGGATCCACGGGACCCTCGGGTCAAACGACGACCTACAGCCGAAGTAAGCAAGTCAGCCTACGTCCAAGAGCTGCTGAGTCGACGCTGAATTAAGCTAACATTTCCTGCACTACCTACACCTTCATTCCGCTCTACTACCACCATTGACTCCCCTAGGCTGCAGTCAGGTTTCATGGCTGTAGCCTAGAAACTACCTATCACCCGCTCCCGCACATTATGCGGCAGCAACACAGAATCCACTTACTACCGCGGGTGCAACAGTGGGACCGCGCAAAGCTTCATGCACGAATTAACTCAGCAAACTACTTGTTATAACGTGGAGGGGTTTTCTAGTGGGTATGCCGCAGCAGGGTGGAGAGTCCCACATATCCTCCCAGCCATTGCACCTCGGCTGGGGGTTGAATGTGTAATGCATTTTTCCCCTCCACGGTAAAAAAAAAAAAAACTACTCAAGATTTCTACAGGTCTTCTAATAGCAGACCCAACATAACATTTTAGAAGAGAAAAGGGTTCAGCAGTACAGACGCCTATAACTCAGATTCCTGTGCATTTGAAGATGACTGTGTTTCTATTCACTGCAATGATCTTTTCCCACAATCAAGGCCAGAAGAATTGTAGATTAAGTGTGCTAGATGTAAAATGTGGGCTCACTGTGGGTGTGCTGGTATTCCTGCGAGAGCTAAACATGTTGTATGTGAATTTTGTAAGTCATCGAAACATGTGCAAGGAACTCTATAACACCTTTTTAGTGTTTTTGTTCAGCATTTTCATTTTTAATCCGTATATGGTGAAACTGTCACCTTACCCACATAGTACAGTATACTTTTGTATACAATTTGTGAAGTTCCTGAAGCATCGGCTCAGTAAAAATGCTTCATTATACCTTAGGAGAAATTAAAAAATAAATAAATGGTAGGTGATTTTAGGTACTTTTCCCCTGCATTATCTGCTTCATATTTTTCTCTATCTTCACTGCGTTCTCTCAAATTCAAATGTTCATTTGGATCATAATCTTCGTCGTTTTAAATTAAAGATTCATCCACCTCAACAGCAAAATTTAGTGTAGATTCGTTCCGTTTACAGCACTAAAAAGTTTGCTTCCCAACTAAAACTGTGTTTCAGCACCACCTGTAAAGACTCGAAAACTTGCGTAGCTTCTCTTGTGTTGCTAAGAATTGTTTATTGAATTTTTGTGCAGTAATACTAACTTTCTTTAAAAATCGTTTTTTTGTTTTTGGGAGGTTTTTCTTCTCTACCTCCTAAAAACTTAAGAGGACACCATATCATCTTTCAGCCTAGAACTTTTGAATTTCTCCTTCATTACTCATATTTATTACATATATCCTATTAGATAAATCACCTTATTTTAATTGTATTCCGCATTCTCTAGTAGGTTTGCTTGGCACAGGGTTTCTGTGTTTCAATGCTGCAAATGATTTGTTGCTACATTTGTGTAATGACCAGCATTTCTGTTTACATCCGAATATTTGTGCAGCCATAAGCTCTGCACGCCGACATTCTTGATCAAACAACACAGAACGCTTGGAATGGAAAACTTGATCTACAGCTACAAAATAATAGGAATCAATTACAATGCAATACTATCAATCGATATAATGAAACTGAGCAGTGAGGCGTGGGCGCAATCCTGGATACCAATAGGACGTCATTCGTTAAACATAAAACTGACATCGATTTAAACTTCTACACATAGTTGGTTATATTTTATTATCGGAAGCCATGTAAAGTTGTTTAGTCCTTAATTTTATACTTTCAGTACCTTTTGGTGTTTATGTGCTGACTTACAAGCTGTAGTTGATGAATTCGTTATTTTATGATCGATTGGGACTTCGGTTTTTACTTCTTTTTTTCAGCAATTTGATTACTTTATTTTACCAACTTTCTGACGTTATTCTAATTATTTATTAAAACTGTCGGCTTGCGTGTTATTGTGCAATTTTCTGGATGCTTACTCTAATTTTGTCTAGAATTTTAACATAAGCATTCATTGGACATTGTGACGTAAGTTTTTGAAACAAGAAAATTTTAGTTTTTATTCACATTTGTAATAAGTTAATTGCTTTTCCTTTAATAGATACGTTTTAGGGAACTTATTAATTTGAGTTTTCATAGGAAAACCATTTATTTTCGTTTTCCTTTTATCCCCGATAGCCCTCTCGTTCTATAATTTTTGCATTACCAAAATAAAATTTTCTCCGTTTTATTCTTTTACACTCTATGTTCCTTCCTTCAGTGTTTATTAGTAATGTAACGATTTGTTTGTTTTACATTATACCTGACACGGGGTTAGGCACGCGAACTCTTATCAGGAACATCTACACTTTGACCGTGTCTACTGAAAATAGCACACGATCCCCGAGGATTCCTTCTAGCACAATCACTACACACCTGCTGATTGCGCTGACTCTTCCAAGAAAAATCTACGCTTAGCGATCTACGTTTCAACATCTCATTACTCCATACCTTCAGTTACCGCTGAGTTGTTGCACTCTTTTAATATAAATTGTCGTCTTGTAGTAGTTTATCTTTATGTGCTCTACGGTAACATTTTGTTCTTATGGATTGGTGAACATTCCACTGTGTTATCCGGTCGTGCATCCGAACCTTGCATTGTGCTGTGTGCATGTGTGACCTACAACCCCTCATGTTATCGTGTGCAGCATTACTGAACCATATTTCAGCCCCATTCTTATTACCTTCCTTCCTACCAACCGAGATGGCGCATTACCTTGATTCCCTATTAAACATTTCTTCTGCTCAAAAATTGTTTTAATAACTTTTAAAATGTCTTCATTACTTGTAAAACATGCAGTTCACTCCCATTGCGTCAACTATTTTGGTAAAATATTTGCTATTGCCTTGTATGCAATATATTTATGTACACTATTTTAGCTATGACTGATGTATATTGGTGGTAATTTAGTAATGTACATTCTCTTTGTCGCCGGGTCTGAAAAACTTGGCCCGCAGAAGTATGTCGCATATGCTATTTAAAAATGTACAAAATTACGCATACTTGAATATTTATTTGAATTTATTAAAAGACTAATTTCATTCGAGATTTAACGTTCCACAGTTTTACTTCACTTCTTTGAGTTGGGATATTCCTAAATGGAACTTTCCAGTTTACCTTTTCCGTTGACGACTTACAGGGGGCATTACAGCGATATCTTCCGTTTGATAACAAGCAGAAAGATGCTGAATTCGACATTGTCACGTAAGCACAGGATGCTATACACCGGGCGTTGGTTTACCATACATGGTTAGCCTGCGTCACGGTGTCAAGGGTTTCCGCAAGCAACCGCGAGACTACACAGACACAGTTTAACTCGCTCCGTGCTCTCTCTCTCTCTCTCTCTCTCTCCGCTCTCGATTCCTGACCTGCGAGGAACTTCTTTGCCCCGTTCTGCTCGTCGAGGTGCCACCCAAACCGTTATTGGAAATTCTGTAACTGCGCCTTGAGTAATATGACATACTCATTTAAGAGTAAGATCATTTTATTTCAATTGTTGTTCATCACCTTAAGTTTCCACTTGTAACAATCCCTTTTAGAGTCATGCTCTTCTTTACAGTTAATAACCTTATGCTTGTACTGTTCTATAACTCTAATAAAAGAAAAGAAAAGGCATGTCATTTGGCTTTTAGGTGTATCCTCTAATGCTACTCTACACTCGTAAATGAAAATGCGGTGTACTAAACATCATATTGTAGGCATCACATCAACAATGCTTGCAGCTTGCGAAGGCACAGCTGCTCTACTGCATAGTCATTTGCATAAATGACTAATTGCCTGCACTGACAAACCACAAAATTAAACTGACTATCCGTGATGTTATGGATGATGTGGCAGATGTATGAGATACACATTTTTAAATTTCTGATATTTTATATCTCCTTAAGGTTCCAAAATAGATACTACTACAGGGTGTTTCAAAATTATACTCTCAGCTATTACAAGTAGCCTATGTTTTTGCTTAGGTTGGGTTACTTTGTTAATGCTGTTTGAAATCTTGATAGCCACAGTACTCATAATTTTTGGAAAGCCAAGTCATGATGGTTCCCATCAACCAGGGTTGAAATCAGATATTCTGATGTGAGGGGAAACTTTGGTGTGTTGTATCCATAAAACGTGGTGGTGGTAGTCCTATTGTGGAAATGTAGTGGTAGTGGCAGTAGTAGTCAATATTGTTGTGGTGGTAGTAGCTAAAGCAGCAGTAGTAAGAACGTAAATATTAGGAACAATCAATTCACCAAATTCACATAAACATTTTGGTATAATGTGAGGAAATTTCTGTAGATTCTGTCTAATGGGTGACTATTTTGTAAAATTATACCTGGCTCTTATTCGCTCTGTTGCAAGCTGTTCGTCAGGAAAATCATTTAAATACGGTCTATTAATAGTCACAAACATAAAATAAGCCAGTGTTTTTGTTTGCATTCCATTCTGGAGCTTAGAGAGAGTATTATTCATTACACTAAACCCCCTTTCACACTCTGCATAAAAATACTGGTGGTTTTTGTGTCCTTTGCCCCAATTCCCATAAATGTTCACAGTTCACCAATAAAATATTCCTTTTTCACTAGCTTGAACTGGTAAAATGGCTTAAATGGTTTTTAAAACAATAAAGCTATCAGTGTTCAAAGGCACTAATTTCATAGTTTTACACAAGGACTCAATTTTATCATCACTAAACAGCATTAGCTTGTTTTCTTCTGGTGGCCACCACAAACTTTACTCTCTTCCAAGAACAAATTAGCACTAACATTGAAAATCTTGTAGTTCTATTGCCACTAATCCTTGAAGAGGTTTCTGCCTGAAATCTGTGAACAATTCAATTACTCTCTCTCTGAAGTTTAATACAGCATGACCCTTGAATGTTTTTGTAGCTGAATACTGGACTTTAGCAACTTGAAAATATACATTACAGCTAATACCCCAATGCAAAATTTTATTTCGTAAATATCATTTACAGTGTCAGGAAAGTAAGTTTGTTTCTAGAATATCCATAAATGGTACTAATTCCTTGAATTTATTTTCTGAGGGAATTTTCAAATAATTGCTTTGCTTCGCAGAACCCCTTAAGAATGATTTTCTCAATTTGTGAAATGCTGGATAAGAGAACTGTAACAGACATTACTGCTGTTATGGTTTTGCATGAGGATGCTACCCAGCAAATATCAAGTATTTTTCCTATAATTCAGTCATTTATTAAATTCTAGTCCCAATGCCATTGTGATTTCTGCCAATATGTTTTTTCTTTTTTTTTTTTGGATGGCAGAAATGTGTGAATCTAGGGAGTCCATGAAGGTCTTGAAATATAATGGAACAGACATTTCATCTCTTACATCATTAACAGCAAGCTTCCGTTTTACGATTAAAACAATGAATGCTTACAATTTAAAAGTTACAAATATCACGAAGGTGTCAAGCTGCTCCTTTATAACTTCCTTATAGACTTGCAGCGTCATCTCTCAAGAAAATGCTACCAACTGATTAGAAAGAATTTCTTCAAAAGTCCCATTACTTACAAAATAGATAAAATATTGTTGGCATTATTGGTTCTCTTGTTAATGAATTTAGCTCTATATCATAAAAATAGTTGCATGGTGTGCCATTTTAGATGCAACAAATGTCAATAATTAAACACGATTTGTTAGCTTGACTAGTGTGTTTGTCTACTAAAGTTTAGATATTATGCTAATATAGCAAAAAAGGTTTTGTGATAACTTCACTTAGCTGTTTTGCTAACCCATTGACTGCATCTTCACTATTACTGGTCTCATTTTTCATATATTTTTAGATATCATACTTTAAACATTGCAGAACCACATTAAAAAGAATTCAAGATTATTATTTTATTACTATAGAAACTATTAACAGTAATAAAAACAAAAAACAAGACAGGCACTTGTGCACGCCTTAAAAATTATTCTATTTTTACAAGAAATATTCTAGAAAGAGTGCAGCACTTTCCTTTCTCAGTTGTTTACCTTTCTTTGTTTCCTTTTAATTATAAATGAAATCCTAATCACTTAACATTGTAAAAAGATATTGTAGTGTTTAGCCCATCAATTCTATCATGTTTAACAAAATAAATACACTATTATACTGTTATACTGCTTAAAGAAAATGAAGTTTGTTTAGGTTATTCTGATCACTCATTAATGCATATAATAAAAACAAACTGCTTCAAAAATTTATAAAACACATTTTACTCAAAATTTTATAAGTACCAGGGAATCCTTGGACCCTTAAACCTATTCATGTAAATGTTTGCAAAAGTAAAATAAGTTAAATCACTGTTATGCACTATTGAAATGTAAAATACCAACAATGAGTGGAAATGTTCTGAGAGCAGATCAGTTTTAAATGATACCTGCCAGTAAAGTTAATATTAATACAGGAAATGTGACTATATTATCAGATTTAAACTGAGCTGGCATGCTCCTAAAACTGAAATTCTAAGAAGTTTTAGCTGTGCTTACAAGTACTTAATCCAGCTGTACATATTCCTAACATATTGAAATTGCTCCTACATTTATTACAGAACCGTTCTGCAATACACTACATTTTTGTATAATATAAAATCACTAACACATATTCAATTTGTTCTGTTTTCTTAAATCATGAACAAATTCACAACTCTTACAACAAATTACTGGCATATAAATACAACTGCCACCTTTATTTACCCATTAAGGAGATTCTTAAGGCTAAACTTTAAACAAATGGAATATCAAGCAAATCAGACACAATAATGGAAACCATGGAATGTTAATAAATGCTCATATACTACTTCATTACTTCAATTAACAAAAATAACTTATCTAGCTGTATTCCTGTACTGTATCTCTTTATCTTCCTAATGCAATGAGCTGATGACAGGTGAAAGACATCTTCAGTGCCGAGTGGCTGGGGTTTATTTTATCAATGTGTGACCCTGTGCAGGCAATAAAACTATCAACCATTGCATGATAAACAACCACATGACACTCACCCTTCAGGGGCTTATGTGTCTTAAAATCTCAGAAATTTAGTTGCTTTCTATAACTCACAGTGATCGGCATTGCGGTTTCCGGAAAACATTCATTGTTATTTTGTATTGTTAGTACGTGTGTGTAGTTATATACTATTCACAATGGCTTCTACCTCTTCTAGGAGGAAATGTGTGAACAATCCAAATAACTTTTGTTACATATGTGGTTCTTTCTTGTTGCGGAAAACTAACATTACACCGTTTTTCAAGAAAGTGTATTATGCATATTTTAAAGTTAAGCTAGGAGATCAAAGTCAAATATGGTCTCCTCATACTGTTTGCAAAACATGTAGTGAAGGGCTAAGACAGTGGTACCATGGAAAACAGAAATCAATGAAGTTCGGAATTCTTATGATATGGCGTGAACAAAGAAATCACTATGATGATTGTTACTTCTGCATTTGTAAAGTATCGGGGTACATAAGCCAAATAAAACAAAAAGTAAATATCCAGATGGCCTTGCTCCAGCTATTAGACCTGTGCCACATGGAGCAAATGCCCCTATTCCACCAGCTCAACTAGAGGATACTGAGAGTTCAGTTTCTGGATCAACAGAAAATTCCAATACAGATGAGGATTTCTCAGCACATACTGGTGAAGACAAGTCACAGCATTTTACACAAGAAAAGTTGAACGACTTAGTAAGAGATTCAGGCCTTACCAAAGAGAAGAGCGAATTACTTGGATCAAGGCTGAAAGAGAAGAAAATCTGGCTCCAAACACCACATTTTCCTGGTATAGGAATAGAGACGAAGAATTTACAAAGTTCTTTAAGATGTAAAATCTACTTGTTTATTGTTGTGATGTACCAGGTTTAATTCAACAACTGGGAATACCAACACATGATAGTAAATACTGGTGTTTATTTATTGACGCTTCGAAAATAAGTCTAAAAACAGTTTTATTGCACAATAGAAGCGAGTTTCCCTCAACACCTGTTGCATATTCTGTGTTTCTGAAAGAATCACATGGAAATCTTCAAACCATTTTAAAAATAATTAATTACAAGGAACATCAATGGCTATTGTGTGGAGAGTTCAAGTTATTCAGTATCATACTAGGGCAACAAGGAGGATATAAAAATATTCATGCTTTTTGGCGAATGGGACAGTAGAAACAGGGTTGAACACTGGACCGTGCGAGAATGGCCTAAGAGAAAAAGTTAACGCCAGGAGAAAAAAACGTCATTTGTGCCAGTCTAGTTGATCTGAAGAAAATGTTATTGCCTCCTTTGCATATAAAATTAGGTATTATGAAACAATTTGTGAAAGCACTGGACAAGAATGATTCGTGTTTAAAATACCTAAGCAGTACATTTTCTGTGATGTCCGAATCTAAGATAAAAGAGGCTATATTTGATGGACATCAGATAAGATAATTAATGAAGGATAACACATTTTTGGACAACATGAATGATAGAGAACTGCAAGCATGGTGTGCTTTCAAAGAGGTAGTTAATAAGTTTCTTGGAAATATAAAAGATCCGCGATACGAAGAAATCGTGCAAAATATGCTACAAAAGCTGCAAGCTCTTGGATGTAATATGAGTTTAAATCTTCACTTCTTGAATTCTCACCTAGTATATTTTCCTGATAATTTGGGATCCCTCAGTGATGAACAAGGTGAAAGACTTCATCAAGAAATCAAGGAGATGGAGAGGAGATATCAGGGTCGGTGGAACATTGCGATGTTAGCGGACTACTGTTGGTGCCTGAAAAGGTAAGTTTCTCAACCACTACATAAACGTAAATCAAAGCAATCATCTTTCCGGCCAAGGAAAAAGTAACTTCATGCCTTCTTTTGCAGGTGTGTAGGTGTTATGTATTTATTACAGAGAAATTTTGCATTATGTATTTATTTTATAACACATTTTTTTTACATCAGAAACAGTATTTTCAAAATCTTTAATTTGTGATTTGTGAGAAAACCTCATGTGATAGAGAAAAACAGAAAGCACCATTCAATTTAGCACATGAAAGTTAGTCAATATCACCTTTCAGATCGCAAACCAGCGAACAAAATATAAATTTTTCAGGACAGTGTTATCTATAACATCCAAGAATTTTTCAGTTTGTTTTTGACTACACAGTGATAGCTGCCTTTAATGCCACACAAGGATAGTTTAGCCCTTTAGGCCAGAGTTACTTTTTTACATATGCCACTCTTGCACTAACTGACTTTCATATTCCTTTTACAGACATTGTGACCAAAGTGATTTGAATAGGCATGATTGTTAAGAGGGGATACACTGGACTGGCCATCCATTCAAAGCCAAACATTGCAAGTTCATATCCCAACGACTGAAGTCAAATGTGGCTATGGTAAAGGATGGGGAAGGTCTAAGTAAAGTAATTGGTGTGATGGTATTCTTGGATGCTGAAAGGGTTACATTTGACCCCACTTGCTTGGATTTTTTGTTCTTTTTCTTAAAAACAAAACACAGTTTTACTGAAAAAATTTAATCATTTTATAATATAAGACTGCTATAACTACTTTATCCTATTATTGACAATTTATATAATATGAATAATAAGGTGCCATTAATAAACTAAAACCTTAAGAAAATATCTTTATGTCAAATATGCTACACCAGCAATAAGAGGCTATGAGAAAAAATTTCCAATAATATTACCTGTACATATTTTGAGGAAACATTGGAAGGCCTGAAAAATGCATAGTAAATGGCTCTCTATAATGAAAGACAGAATCAAACCTACACTGTCCATTTTATTATCAGATGCTTTATACCAACAGCTGAAGTCAGTCATTTATGAACTAAAAGGTTCTACATTCCATGGCTATCTATGATAAGCATAACATTGGTGGTATGAGATGTGCTATATGCTGGTATGTAAACTAGGTAAAACATTGAAATCCCACAAAAAAATATTTTACTCACTCCAAAGATGGAAATTTAAAGCCTCTTTTTTTAGAAAACTAATACACCTAAAATATTATCTTTTATGCCTTTTAGAGATTCTATGTTGTAACTCTTGCAATTAAAGTATTTAAAAGATAATTTGAAAACATGCTTAATCATAAACTGTAATAAAATCTTGTCGCTGTTTTATTTTCAACTGCGTTTTTGGAATTGCCAAGGTGAGGAAATTAACATAAGAGAAATTAATTAATATAATTGGAGTTGCAAAATTTGAATTTAATGAACACAATTACTAAATGTATTTAAAGTAAAAGCAGCTTCCTAATGCATTTCAATGGTACAGATAAGCCGTTCCTAATTCTGTTTCCGGGACTATATTTTCCTTTACCAGGAAAAGCTTGTAAATCCTGTATAAAGCGGACATGCACCATTGAAAAATGTAGTACTGCTTTTATTTACTGCATTTTTGCACAAATTCATTTCTTGTTTCTTAATAGAGAAGTGACTATCCCCATAGTAAAGGGGTAGCATGCCTGTCTTCAGCATGGGGATTGAGTTCAATTCTGGTGGGGGATGGTATTTTTCTCTGATCAGGATCCCTCCCTGCTACTTCTTACATCTGGGCGTTGCATCCATTCATCTCCATCCCATGGAAGGCACTGACAAACCCCCATGGTATCATCATCCTGCCTAGTCCCCATGGTTGGGTTACTGTCTCTACCAAATTCCAACCAACCTTCTGTTTGATCATCATCATCATCATCATCATCATCATCATCATCATCATCATCATCAGCCTCGCATTTGACTGTTCTCATAAATATATTACTGAAATACTGAGTTTTAATACAAAATAAATTTCAAACTGAGGAGCAAATATTTATATTTTAAATTAATACTCTGAATACAGTTACTATGGGACTTTATTCCATATTGATGAAATACATCTTGTGTACCTGAGGCCCACTGATATCCTACGAAAAGATACACTTGCTATTAAAAAAATACATGTAGTAATGAAAGCAATTACTGGAAGCAATGTTCCCGCCACTATATGGAGAACATAACCCTACCTATTTAATGTTTACAATGATGTACAAAAGTTCTATTGGTGTAGTGTGATGCACTTGTGCTTTCATTTCATTTGAAATTGTAATATGGGACATCTGAAAGTCCTGGCCATTATAAATCTTATGAACTGTATTATAATCATAACTATACTAAGATGAAAATATTCTCTAACCACTTTTATCAATCAATGTGTTAATTAAATCCCTTTAAATATAATGAATTGCATTCTGTTTAATGCACATTTCCCAATTTGTGCAAATATGACTCACTAGCCACACATTAAGAATACTTATCAATAGGGGGCGAGGAAAAAGCTACAGAGAAGTGAAGTAGATGATACTATTCCCACTTTCATTATTCAAGCAAATGACTTGAAGACTAGAGTTTAAATTTGACGTGCATATCGTCATGTTTGTAGTGGTATAGTTGGATACATAGTTCTTTTAGGCATAAAGCTTATTAGTTTTATATTTTTTCACCTGCATCTAATTATACACAGTACATGATTAATCATGGAAATAATTAAAATATTACATCACTATTGAGTGCATACCCTCCCTCCCCCTTCTCCCTTAGTTCTCAATAAATTGCTAATAGTTTTACATTATTATACATCTGCCTATCCCATAGACCAGATGCAAGTGTTACCTGAGATGCCTATGACCAGATGCAAGATATCGTAGCCATTCCCTATTCCCCCATTGTGCTTTTTATGTCTCATTACAAATTCATTAAAATATTACAGGCATGTGCACATGTTGCAGTTTCCTAAACATTATTAAGCAACCCAACTAAATAACTATTATTATTGTGCACACTACTAAAATTCATATAAAGGGGTCAATTTTGGCAAACTCTCTGAACATTTCGAAGGCCATTAATTGACAGCTTAACAACCAAGCTCAATACAGACTAGCTGCTAGCTGGTCATGATGGCCTCTGTGCAATCAAGTGGACATGAAAGGAAACATACTATGAAATATTTACCTCTTACATGAGGTGCTGGAGATGTGCTTTGGCCTACATGCACTGCTGATATCTGCATTTAAAGTTTCCATGGCTTAGCACAATTCATCTTCAGAAGTTAACAATATCTTATGAAAAAAAATTTGTTTCAATTCTTCTTCAGTGCACAGGTTTGAACTGTACATACTATGTATCTCTCAACTTTCTAGAGGGATTGAATTAAAAAGGATGAAATCATGGAAGCAGGCTGGCCATACATTCCAATAATCATAAATAAATTGTGAATAAAATTGCCTCACTTTGTTGTATTGTATGAGCTGCTGCTGCCTTGCTGGACTGATGTATACTTTCTGTTTGTTAGCATCTCCAAGAGAGGGTGTAATATTTTGGTGATGTATCAATGATGTTTATTGTGTCCAATAAATAATTTTAGCCCTATAATGAAGCCTGAACAAATACAGCATAATGTGCCCACTTTGATGTCATGAAATGCAATTTCTGTGTAGGTCTTGAATTTGTGGAGGACCAGTACCTATTGTTTTGAGAATTCATTGCCCCATTGAGAATAAACTGGTGCTTCATTAAAAAGGAAATAGTTGTGAATCTATTTTACTGTCATGAATTGACTGCAGAATCCAATTATAGAAGTTCAGTATAGCTGCTTGACAACTTGATTTCAAGTTATACACTGACATGATGCTTTATGGTTTTAGATATATAATAACTTTGTGGCAATATGGACGATATTGGATCTTCTCTACTCTGCTGAGCCATAATACTTTTGAATTGAACAATCAAAAGTTTGCATGCATTTCATTCAGCTTCTCCTTGATAAGAACTCCACTCCTAATATCTATCTTGTCCAAAATTACCTTAGTTTCTACTCCACCTCATGGATTTAGCTCCAGTTAGGAACTCAAACTTCTGGAAATCTACCCAAGTTTCTTTCACACAGTGCTTCATGTAACAAATCATACAAGTAAATACATTGTTTCCATTAAACTTTGCAACCTTAATTGATGTTATACACAAAACAGAATAATGCACTTACTGCTAGTAACAAAACACAATATAAAGCATGGTATAACTAGTAAAAAAAAGAATTGACTTAACAAATACAGCCTGACAACTGCCAGCAATGCACACCACCTAACCGGTGGACGCTCTTAATCCAGAGCAGTGCATGGTGTGCATAGCCCACACTATGCACTGCTGTGATTAAGCAGGTGTCCTGAACTTGGCACACATGACAAAATTGACCCTGTATTTCCTAAATAAAGCTGAGACCTCCTTATGGAATGTAAACAAAGCTCTAAAAAAATATTAATTTCTGAAGTTACTCTACTCTTGTCTCATATTACATATTAATTCTGTGACAATTTAATTTCAGGATTTATCAATCATGAATTTCTATAACTTATGCCCTAAATATGAGCAATAGGCACTTGAAAACTTTTATGATTACCTCCCATAAAACTGTTAAAAGGTTTGTGTACTTTAAAGACAATAATTGTAATAATATATATATATGAGTATTTAAGAGTGGGAGCTTAATAAATTCTTATAAACATTATTATTCACACTATGAGAAAACTCCTTAACCAATTTGTTTATTAGCTGCACAATTTGAGTAATAATTTAAAATCCGATGGTTTGTTGCAACTGTATATGTGAATGTGTGATTTATTTAGATAGCTATCTAGACTTGCCAGATATCCTATATTGTACAGGATTTCCCATATCTGAGGCGTAAGTACTATGTCCCATATTACTGTTACACTGGACTTCAAAAAATCTGTATTTCATTCTATGCTTAAAATTTGCATTTTGAAATACATGCAAGTTCATTCGGTTGGTCACATGGTCATGCTGTAGTGCTATATAGTACCATATACAGGATCACTACCATACTACAGGATCATGTGTTCAAGTCATGCTGTTGGATGACAGTAAAGGGGGAAGATACTTATGGACTTGTGGTGGTTGTATATTTTATTTGCTACTTATGAAAGAAAATTAACGATTCCTACCCAGTAAAAGGCGGCTTTGTATTTATTTAACAAAATAGGAAAAACATGGGTAATTATGGTTATTACCTGTGAAAAATAATAGTTTCAAATACAATCCTGAGGTAACACTTGCAACCCTGAGGTTTCTCTTGCACAAGTCTATACAGTATCGTAAAAGTGCAGTGCAGTCTTTATCTAAGCAGAAAATATTTCTTTTATGCCACAGAATAGTACTGAATAGTCAGTTACAGTCAGTGAAATTGCAATGAATTATCCAATGCAAATCAAGAAATTAGTTATAACAGTTTTGATTGTAACGTGTGACTCTTATAGTATGTGTTTGGTGACAATTCTGCAGAATAAGGAAACTGGCCTATGACAAAATCAAAGTTGAGGCTTTAGTAGAGAATGTGTTGGTATCGGAAAGTATAAGAGATTCTCATTTGCAAATAATTTTGCGTATTTCAAGATAGTTTAAGGACATAGAACAGCCCAAAATTTGATCACCTGAAAAGAAATTATCTACAGTTTTAGTGGTCATCTTCCATTGGATATCCCAAAATGGGTATGCTACTGCCATATTTACTGAATATACAGAAGGACTTTCAATTTTGAACAAAACCTGTAACATTCAAAGCAGTAAATATTGCTTGAATTTGATAAACTGTGAAATTCAAATCACACTGAATATAGTTAGTCTTATCTTTGCAAGTCGATATTTACCTACAGTACTGCCTCTGTCTTTCAGATTCAAAGGGTTGAGTATCCCTTATTGTCACTCTAAAATCTGGCAAGTCTACAGCTATCACAATCTTTAAATGCCATTTCATTTGGGTTACTTCCTTTTTCTAAGCATGAAAATCCAGCATAAACTTTACTTCCCTACAGTATCACCTTAAATTAACAATGAGCATTTCAAGTATTATAATGCAGCGGGAACCAAAATCACTTCTAAAAGGTATTTTATGAAATGACACCAATGAAATAAAAATGTATATGAAATTAAGATCTGTTGATTTTTAAAATTTTGCCTTTCACTGTCTTCATTTTGCTTCTTAAATATATACAATGCACTATTTGCAAGGATTCAGATTTAGCTATAAATCATAGATTTTTTTTTTCAATGAAAATTTGAATTTAATACAAGATGAAATATTAAAAATAAAAAGGAAAATGCTACTGCAACAGCCACTTAAAAATAATTTTGGAATGAACTTAGGTTATTTTTACTTCCTATTTAACACTTGATAAGCATTAACTGCAATCACATTCAGTGTTAAGTCATTTTCATTGAAGACCATTCTTAACAAATATTAGTGGCACTTTATTTCCAGCATATCTTGGTAACATACTAGGTGCTCTTTCCACTAGGAGCGTGAGTAATGGATGAGTCTTGCCTTGTGACTGCCATAAATTTGGTTCATTATTCAACAGCAATTTAGATGACAGGCATAAAGCTTAATGAATCCTTTACAAATATCAACTGAAATATTTTTCAAATATTTATTAAGAAGGATCACACAATATGCCTTCAATGTCATTACCAGGTACAGGAATTTCCGAGCATTAAAGCCAGGATGAAAGAAATTAAGTGAACTGTTAAAGGATTTTACGCTGTACTGTGGATAACCAGCCCCTTGTCCCTTGTACAGTCTGATGGCATGAGCAGACCAATAAGAAGACTATGTTTTACCTGCTACCAATGACTCACTGTTGCTGCTGTGTATTGATGATTGTTCAAGAGTACATAACTTGAAGCCAATTGCTTAAAAATTCCTATGCCTGGTCATTACTCTGACCCATTACATACACCTTACAATTAAGGAATGATACATAAATGCCCAGTTTCATCAACATATGTTAAATGTTTAACTGCTTTAATATTCTTGACTTCAACTTGTTAAACCTCTTGTTCAAGCTATTAAATTACTCATGTTAGAAATATTAACAAAACTAAAAGTAGGGCATGGCTGCTATATAATAAGCTGCAGATGAGAAATTACTGCATTACAGCTTCTAAATGTCCTTCCAAACAAATAAAAAAGTAAAGACTTAATGCACTTAAAATATTTGAAAAGAAAACATTTTACAGTGTATAAACTTCAAAGGTGGTGGTCTGTGATGTGGATATTACTGTATTTTTTAACACTCATTGATAAAATTGGGCCTAGAAGATTCTCTCAAAGTGGTTGACATAAATTATGAAATTCATACAATATATACACTCCATGCACATACATGTTAACATTAGCACACATACAAAACACAGGCAGACGTAAATACACACCCAGAATCACACAGAGTAGATCAAATATTTAAATTCTAAACATATTCATCATTGTGAGGTCTGCTAATAAAATTGTTAGTAATATATAAATCATTTTATTAAAAGGGAATATGGTCCCACATGAATACTCCCAGATGAGCCCTGGATAGTAAATATTTGGAGTGGAAATTTCTGCAACAGAAAACAGAAAACATTAATGTAAAAATGAAGAATTTTTTTTCAATAACTGAAAACAGTGGCTAGAATCATGCCGTAGGATGCTATTGGTAAAATTTACAGCAGCAAAATTATTTTTCTTTAGTCAACTATTCAGCTATTGTATGGAGGGAGTAAGTGCTATCCTCTTAGCGGCAACTATGTACCAAGACAAATTAAAATTTAGTCTATGAATACTTATATCAGCAGAAAAAAATAATTTTCTGCACTTTTAGTTTTACTGTGGTACACCTACTCAAAACAAGAATGATTGCTCTCTTAAACGGCAGGCAAAATGTGACAAAGTTTCTCTTCAGGTCAAGGCCCCTACAGATATTAACAGATTTCAGAGGTAGAGTGAAAACAAATGTTTAAATAAGACACTAGTGCTCCCTACAGCAGTGCTATGGGTAGGCTGTAGCTGTGGCCAAGTGCTAAAAATGATTAATGGAATGTGATACTGGAAAGCATTCAGGTTCAAATCTCACATCTTCATGCTTACATTTTAATCCCAGATTTTCTACAATTGAAATTTAGTTGAGTCAATTTTGTAACACTACATCACTTACTTTTTATTTCGGAAAACATGTTTCAGAAGCCATGTGCTTCCATTGTCAATTCCTTTGGTCGACTGCTGGCATCACTTGCTGTGGTGGTTTTCTCTGTCCCTGGTGGTGGTTTGATGAACCTCTGAATGAGTAGATCGCCTGGCAGGATTTCAAAATTTAAAACATGGTTCTTGTTTTTCCAAATATATATGTTTTCCCAAACTTTTAATTCTGTCTTCCCTGTGATGTTTTTGAGGATTTTTGGGCTTCTATTTATGGTGTGTTTCTCTTTCCAAAAAATGCCAAGCTACTGCAGATTTGTCTTCTTGTTTGAGATTAATATTTCTGTGGTGTTCTTTTGCCCTGGTTTTTATATTTCTTTTTGTTTGGCCGATGTAGATTTTTTCACAGTCATTACAGCTGAACTGATATATTCCTGGTTTGTTTTCTTATGGGATATCATCTTTTAATTTAGAATTTAAAATGTTTTTTATAGAATAATTGTTTTTAGGGGCTAGAATGATGTTATGTCGTTTGAAGATCCTCTGCAATTTGTAGAAAGTTGTAGGGTGGTATGTAAACTTCTTGTAGATCTTGTTTTCTTTCTGGTTTTGAGTGAGTGTGCTGACTTCTTTAATTCTCTTCCTATTTTTGGCCTTATTAACGTTTTTTGTACACCAGTTCTGCCCGGAATCCATTCTCTGTAGCTACGTCCAATATTTTAGTAAGTTCACATTGGTATTCTGTTTTGCCCATTGGTACATTTACCAATCTGTGTGTAAGGCTGTTGAGTAAAGCATGCTGATGGGGAATGGGATTGTAACTCTTTTGTTTTATATAGCTGTTGGTGTGGGTAGGTTTTCTGTAGATGCCAAATGTAAGGTGATTATTATTTTTGATGATTTTTAGGTCAAGGAATGGTAGTTGTCCATCACATTCCTTCTCCATTGTAAACTTTATAGACTTTTCTTGAATATTTAGGAGTTTTAGTGCATCTTCAACAGATTTTCTGTTTATTTTATTTGTTTTTTTATGAAGAATATAATTTAGCAAATATGTACTTTAAGTATTATTAAACTAAATTATATGTATATTCACCTTCCTTTCTACATAGTAAAATCTTTCCACCGATTAAGTAACAATACTACGAGGGTGTTTCAAATATAAATGGTAATTGTTGCATATCACGGAGGAAGCAGTTCAGAGCAGGGCGGTGGATTGGGGGGTTGAAGGTCGGTGTGTTAGGGAGGGGAAACTAGCTTTGTTAGCCGCTTCGCTAGGTTCTGGTGTCAGTACAGCCATGAGTGAGCAAGAAGTCCCTTCATCTATTGCGCAACATATTATCAAGTTTTTAACCACGGAAGGGGTTAAACCTTTCAAGATTTTAACTCATTTAAGGGCAAAGTTTGGGGACACTACATTGTCACAGAATCGAGTGTTTACTTGAGCCAGACAATTTAAGGGTGGCCGAGAATTTGTGGAAAATGAAAGTCATGCTCGATGCCCAAGGACAAGTTTCGCAGATGACAACATCCGTGCCATTCGAGAGCATATTGAAGGTGATTGCCTCTCCACTGTCAAAGAAATTGCATCAGAAGCTTACTATTGCAATTGTTAGGGTCTGTAAAAGCTGCCTACCGAAGCAAAAGACGTTGTATGCCCATCAGATATGTCATCGTTCTCCAAGACAATGCTATGCCTCACACCGCCAATTTGACAATGGACACAATAGCGGACATGCACTGGGAAACCCTTGAACATCCTCCCTATAGTCCAGATTTGTCCCCCCAGACTATTTTTTGTTTGCACCCATGAAATAATTGCTTGGAGGGAAACATTTCGAAAACAACGAGGACATCGAGGAGCATGTGTGCAATTGGTTGGCAACATGCCCTCAAACATTTTTTGAAGAAGGAATGTTCAAGCTTCCAAAACGTTGGCAAAAATGTGTAGAGTGTGAAGGAGGCTATGTTGAGAAATACTGATGATGTCACTTGTGTATATGTTTAATCAATAAATATGTTTAACAAAATTACTGTTTATATTTGAATCACCCTCCTTTGTGATTAGTCATTTAATAAACATAAAACAGTCCCATATAGCCAATTAGAAAAAAAAATATATATATGTGTATATATGTACACATATATATCATACTTTGCAATGAAGTTGTTCATTATATTTTATTATACAACGGTGGATCAAAAAGTAACGCATAATAATTTTTTTCTGCCTTGGTATTGCAGCTGAAATGTTGCAATTTGACACAGATATAGTTTGAAGTTTTCACTATAGAGGGCAGTTTTTGTTTCACGTGCAGCTCTAGTGAGAGAAGCATGAACTATGCAACAACAACTATGGGATGCATGCTACTGTTGACCACGTGAGAAGAGCAGAGAGGTGTGGTTCGATATTCGTGGGCCAAAGGGCATAA
Organism: Hymenopus coronatus; assembly: GCA_030762935.1. NCBI lineage: Eukaryota > Metazoa > Arthropoda > Insecta > Mantodea > Hymenopodidae > Hymenopus > Hymenopus coronatus. The sequence continues at coordinate 314,643,181 of CM060900.1, read as the reverse complement.
ACCACAAGTGAAATTCACAGGGACATGCATGGTGTGTATGGGGATGATTGTATGGACCACAGCAATGTCTCCAGGTGGTGTGCATTCTTCTAAGAGGGCCATGTCAACCTTAGTGATTCGCCATGCTCCGGGAGGCTGGTAACACCTGCAACCCTGCAGGATGTCAGAGACATTGAGGCAACAATTTTGAATGACTGACGTGAGCAACTGCAAACCTTATCGCAACAGTTCAACATTTCCTATGATGCAATGAACAATATTAATCATGACCGACTAAAATTTTGTAAAATTAGTGAGTGCTTGCTGGGTGCCTAAGAACCTGACAGATAACAACAAGGGCCAGCAAATGATGACAAGCTTGGGTCACTTAACACAGTACACTGCAGAAGGGCATGACTTTCTAAAAGGAATCATCGCTGGTACTACTGTGAATGTTGCAGCCTACATGCCCTTCCTGACAAATGCCACAACATTATGCTAACGATGTCAAACATCTACATGACAAAACTTGCTCCCATGTTGCTGCTGCTAATTCATCAGAAAAATCACCAAATTTTATTGGGAGGTGCTCCAGCATCCACCATACAGTCTGGCCCTTGCGCCATTGAACTTTCATCTGTTTGGTCCCATGAAGAAATTCCTGGTCGACCAATGCTTTGCAACAGATGTGGAAGTGAAATCAGCAGTCCACAGATCGTTATACTCCAGGGACACAGACATCTACAAACAGAGCATATTGAAACTGGTATCATGATGGGACAAATGTGCTGAGAAAGTTGGTGACTATGTCGAGAAGCAGGAAAAAGGTGTAAGTTCATTTGGGACTTTTTTTTATTATTAACTATTAATCTTTTTTGTAAAAAAAGTTATTGTGCATTACTTTTCAATCTGCCCTCGTAGTTCCTAATGTATCATTTAAATGTCAAGAATGCTACATTTTGTTCAGTACTACAAGGAGTGCTATTATCAGTCCCTTTATTCTATTCTAGAGCAAGCTACATATGAGTTGTTGCACACAGCTACCTCTCTCAGCAACTGAACCAAATGATTTACCTTGGTGTTAAATAAATTTTATTTCAATTGAGATTGTTACAAATGTACTGCTGTATTAGCCTTGATAGGGTTTCTGCTAATGAGGGTGCTCACAGACATCAGAAAGAAGTGGAAGGTGCTGGGCTAGACAATATAGGGATAAATAGAAAGACGACATAGATCCGGTTATGAAAGACTTTCTACTCAGGAGGATGACAAATGTCTTCAAGAGAAGTAGAAAGAAAACCCTTTTCAACTGCAGCTGAATTGAAGGTGGCTTGTCACTTTCTTGATTCTTTACCGACCATAAGGAATTGCCGTAGAGAATTTGGTCTAGGGAACTACATCGCTGCTCATAAAGAGGCCCTCAATAATCAGTATGTTGTGGACTGTCTTGCATATGCTGTCAATACTACGAACATCCATTGGCAAAGAGTAACATTTTCATTGAAAATAGAGTCAATGTTGTATAATGGTGCAGTGCACATGTGTTGAAAATGTGGTCATTCATATGATCGACAGTATATGGCTACTCATGGTCATGTAAGTATCCCATATTGGAGTTGGATTTTGTTTTAAGTCCTTGAGTCCATCACATTTTTTTTTTGTTTTTTCTGTTTAGTTTAACGTCCTTTAACCTGGTTGGTCATATCGGACGAACTATCACAACATTATGCAGTTCAGTTTAGCTCCATCTGCCACAGAAAGGATATCCATGGAACAATCCTGTTCCTGCAGGATAACCATAGCATCTATAAACCAAGGACAGTTCAAATTGATGAGCAAAAGGATATCTTGATATCTCACCCTTCCAAGTTACCTGATCTAAACCCATTTGAGAATGTTTAGGCAGAAATAAAGGACATATTCAAAATTCCTGCCTTCCAGTATGTCTACCAAGTTATGGGACATGGTCAAACATATGTGAAATTTCCACATTATTTTCACTGGCTGAAAGTCTTTGTGCCCAGACTAATTAATGAGGTTTTTGGGCATGACGGATATTGAACCAAGTATTAAGTATTTGAATTTATTATAGTTTTGTTCTATTTTTGTTTTGTTTATTTTAACTTGTAATTAGAGATGGAAATGTGTCTCAAATGAAAATACTTGCTTTAGGTCCAAAGCAGCCATAATCTGTATTTTAAAACTAAAATCATTTGAACTCCCTCTTTTATTGAAAAATTCACTATTTACTTAGTTGTCGGTCATGTAATGAATGGACAGTAGATTTACTGTCATGTTAAAGAACTCCTGCAAGGCAAAATTCTGGCACACCAGCAGCACTGATATGATCCTGGCAATTGACAGTGCTGTTAACAAACAAATTTTAACTTGCTAATAATTCTCTTTGTTTCACCGTTTTCATTTTTTTCCCCACAGCGGTTGTGCTACCCGAACTTTCAGCTTTTATGCTGCTGCAGTTGAGTTGCACAGGCTAGACCTGAAAGTTAGATGTATAAATTACTTACTGGTGTGTACTTTTGATTATTTAATATCCATATGGTTTTGGTTTTTGTAAAATGAGTATACTTTGCAATTCAGTTCTTTACTACACTATGCAGCTTAAATGAATATTTAAGCTTTATTTTTATGTTTTAAACTTTGTTACATTTATGAACAAAGATTTATTTTACAATATTGTTTTACAATGCATATGGATGTCCTACTTGAGGTGTGTGTGTGTGAGAGAGTGTGAGAGTGTGAGAGTGTGTGTGAGAGTGAGTGTGTGTGTGTGAGTGTGAGAGTGAGTGAGAGTGTGAGAGTGAGTGAGAGTGTGAGAGAGAGTGAGAGTGAGTGAGTGAGTGCGTGCGTGCGTGCGTGCGTGCGTGCGTGTGTGTGTGTGTGTGTGTGTGTGTGTGTGTGTGTGTGTGTGTGTGCAGATAGCACAAGACAAAAACGAAGTCGGATAAACTTGATATTTAAGTTTAGTATCTTCCAAGGGTGCAATACAAAGATTTTCAGAAAAACCCCTCACCTCAAATTACGCTTTACATAGAACAATTTGATGGCTTAATGTCAAATGAACATATCTACAAAAATATGTTTTTTGAGACGCAATTGTTTCTTAAACCACTCAGGATGGATCTTGCTTAGTGTCAAATGACTGCATGTCCATCTTTTATAATTTCAAAGATACCCTGGGATGTATCTACTTAACTGGTAATAATGTTTAGTATCAAATAACCCTATCTATACTTACAGTTATCTGATGCAAGATCTTTGTGTTAAGAGTCAAAGGTATATGTGTTGAGATACATTTCTTTGCTGTTCAGTTTGATTCATTGTAATACAGATACAGTTAAAATAAGAACTGAAGCTTTCCTGGCGACGTGTTAATTCAAAATCTTCTCGGGCTTCTAGCCAGGTAAAAACTGTTTTTACCTGGCTAGAAGCCCAAGAAGATTTTGAATCAGATACAGTTGTTTACTGTGCCTGGTGGGAACACATTTTAAGACATTTTTGAGGCTGTATTGCTCAATGATGTTAACTAGACAATGAAAGACGCATTTTCAATTTGTCAGCATTAATAGTGCAATGGCTTCTAGATGAACCCATTTTCTAGTACAATTTGCATTATTTAAAAGCAAGAATAAACAATCTGACTACAAATTTCATGTCCTCTGGAATGAATTGAAGAGCTGCGTGTGATCTACCAAGATAGAAAAAGCTGATAAGAAGTTAGTAAGTAGATTTTACCTTATTCAGTACCAAGTTTTCTTGTTTTAATCCCTTCTTACTTTTAATCCTTTAAATCGTGCGTTTCATGAAATAAAATGATGACGATGATAGCAGTATAGTTTTTACAGTAAGTGAATTTACAAAATCTGTGGTGTTTCCTTTGAAATACAGTGCAATATCTATTGCAATAAATTAGTTATGTAATTTTGTTTGAAGATTTTATCTTGACAAAAATATATTCAAATATGAATTAGAAATTGTAGCAGAAGTATTATATATTTTAGGTTCATGAACTTTTACTATGGCAGGAAAGTGACAGTAAATCACGGTGATATTGGTGAATATGATGAAGTCAAGAGACCTGGAATATCTACTAATTGAAACTGAAAATTCAGATTCTAATGAACATAGATAATCTTAGTTATGTACGAAGAAAAAGAAATATTTCTGCATATTTTCCAAACAAAAGGTAAATAACTGGAAAAGTTTATCATATACTCATGCAACTATCAGTTGCTAGTACCTTAGAACATCTATGTCCTCCAAGATACAAAGATGAAATTATGGCCAATAAAAAAGATGGCATGAAAGAAAATCAGGGTTACAGTAATGATACCTGACACTAACATGACCAGCAACTTGCTTTATGATATTATGACTGTAGAAAATGAGAAATTCATATTCCTTCAAACAATGAGAAATTAGCTGCAGACACTGAACATGAAGATTCAGATTCAATGAAGAGCAACAAGCTCATGAAGAAAAGCATAAGAGAACACAAAATATGATAGCTCTCCAGAACAAATGAGAAGAAACATACAAAAGAGGAAAATACAATCAGGTCAAGAAGTTTGAGCGAAAAGTGGTAAAATTGGAGCACAGAAAATTGTTAAGCTGCAAGATTGTTCTCAGTGTCCTCGCAAATCAGTTTTCAGTTTTATGAGGATGATTGTAGAGCAACCACTGATGCCTTTTGGAGCCTGTCTGGTGTCAGTAAGCAACAGCAATATCTGAATACGCTTGTTATAGCAAAAGCTATAACTAGGACTTAAGCAGATATTTTTAAGGAGAAATAAAAGTAGAGATTTTTACCTGGTGAAAACCAAGCCATTTCCAAGTATGCTAAACATTCTTCTTGGCTTCTTTTAACACATCAGAAACTATTGTAAGAAATGTGTTAAAGGAGGAGGATGCCTTTGGTGCTGTGGAAGTGATAAGACAGGAAAACAAAAGCTTGGGGTAAAGAGAACTGAAGAATGCAGGAAATACATAATAGATCACATTAACTGATTTATTGGTGGGCCATCTCATTATAAATACAAAGAAAAGCCTGAATAATATTTACCTTCAGATCTGAACCTCTCTAAAATGTATGATATGAACATTTGAAAAAGTGAAACTGACAGTTTTGCCTGAAAAGAAATGGTTCTATGGTAATGCTTTTTATGCCAATTTTAATACATCATTCCATGTATCAAGGAAAGACAAAAGTGACAAATGTTATTGAATAGTCTCGTGGTTGGTTTCGAATAGTAGACTTTACTTATTAATTAATCATATTTCCATGGCTGTGGCCCTTGCAGCAATGAGCACTGTTCTGTTCATTCAGGGAGTGGGATATTACAAAAATACCAAGTGGATATACCTTTTATTATATCTGTTTATTGCTTTTAATGGATTTTCATACCAGCGCTTGCACCAACTGTACATTGAAAAAAAAGAAAAAAAAAAAAAAAATCTAAGAAGCATGCCACAAAATGTGTAATGAATATCAATATAAATTTGTTGTTTATGACAACATTTCTAATTGAAAAAGGTGAGTGCCTGGAGAGCATATTATTATTTGCAAAATTGCAATTACACTAGGGCTGTAGCAATTACTGGACTCATCAGAAATCTATTAAAGTTCCTATGTCTCTTTGCATATCCAACATGCCTGCCCCATATAGACTTCCAACTACGTCTCTTAAACCTTATGCCTGGAAGCTGGCAACACACATCTTAGGGGAACTGTCTGACACTTAAGCGATCAGCATCCAAGCCTCCCTCACTTTATGTTGCACAATTCCACTGTTTGATAATATGTGGACTATTGCAATTACACCACTGCATATTATGATGTGTATTTCATTATATTATCTGCTATGCACTCTGAAATATTGGTTATTATTTGATTTATCAATTGCATTTCTTTGCTTCCCATTATTAATTATTGCAGTCAACAATGAACTGTCTCATTACACTTATGATCAACTCAATGATAAAGAAACACCTTAGAGTTAAAGAAGCCCATGAAAAACACATATCAAGAAAGAAAAGTGCTAGAAATATGAGAGATCTATGTGTATTTAAGTATAATGCTGTAAATGGAGAAGTATGTTTATTAAATTTGACATGGAGGCTGATAGGTATTGTCCTGCAGTTAATAGCAAAGCTATATGCCACAAAGATAAGCTGTGTATAATGTTACTATTTATGATGTGGCAAAAACACAGACTGAAACTATATGTGATATGAAGAAATTGCAGGTAGAGGAGCAAATGAAGTTGCCGCCTTTGTCTGTGACTATATGAAAAGTTCTGCTAATAGTTATCTGGAATGTATGACTCCTGTGGCAGACAATGCGAATTTCAATTGTGAGTACCATGTGTCTATATGCAACACAATCACAGGCTATTTCTGTCATTTATCATGTATTCTTTGAACCAGGACATTCTCAAATGGAATGAGAGAGAGAAGTAAGGTTTTAGGGCGCTCAACCTATAAGATTATTAACACCCTTGAAAATGAAAGAAAAAAGCATAAAGTACAACTTAGGGCTAAAAGTCATGCTTCAAACACACACACAGACACCAAATCGAGGAACAAAATGTAGGAGTTAATACTCCGAAAATAAAATATAAAATACCTAAGGTGGTTAAAAGGAATAAATAAAACTAAATAGTGTTGTCAAAGCTATAAAACGCAATTAAAATTACACACAGCCAATCATGGGGCACTGTTGAATAAAGGATAAAACACGTTCTACAGCAACCAGGTTGTCTAGCAAGATGACAGGCATGCCATCTGAATATAAAATGGGCTTATATCATTCACAGACTTAACAGATTAAAAAAAAAAAAATAAATAAATAAAAAATAAAAATACATGGCGTTGTAGGAGGTAGGCGCAGAGGCAAATTCAACGACAGACACACTGGAGCTAAAAATAGGCACTTCGTTAAAATGTCTCAATATGAAAGTCGTGCCGCAACGACAAACTGGAGCTGGCTCTCCACAAAATCAATGACAGCAACTAAAATAAGTGTCCAATATGCAGCCGACATAAAATTACCCCTTCTCGGCGAGAGGTGCGACAAGAGGTACTCCAGAATTCGGAGAGTGGTTTAAGTACCCGCAGTTTTTTACCACTAGTTCTGGTCCATTCAGCCACCTAACGAGAAAGAATGGTCCCTCGTAGCATCGCCTTATCATCCGCGGGAACTGAAGAAGGAAATATCCTGGGAGATGCAATTGCTCTCTTGCCAGCAGAATCAGCTTCCTCATTTCACAGTACTCTCATGTGACCAGGCACCCACACTTAGATCTGCTGCCGAAAGGGAGTGAAGGCAACCTTGGATCTGCTGTACGATTGGGTGGTAAGTGTACAGCGCGCACGGAGACATTGGAGAGCACTCAGAGAATCTGAACATATTGCAGTGAGTGTTAGCGCATGTCGCCGCACATAAAAAAGAGCCTGGAGAATACCAAATGGCTCAGGCGTAAAAATCGAAAACTGCCGTGAAAGACGAATACTAAAACATTGGTTATCAACCACAAAGGCACAACCAACACCTTGATCATTCTTCGACCCGTCAGTAGAAATAAAAATGTGGTCGCGATGTTGGTCTTTAAGAGCTAACAAGTGGGACCAAAGGATTAAATCAGGGGTAGTCGACTTAGTAAAATAAGGGGACCCAAGATAGGGCGAAGTCAAGGAGGGAAATGGGTTTCTCGTATGGGAAGCACGGTAGGCATGGCCACGTTCGTTTGCCCTAGAAACTTGCGAAAACGTACCCCTGGTGGCAAGAGGGAGAGGGAGCAAGAGTCGTACAAAGCATCCAAGGAACTGTAAAAAAAAAAGTATGCGTGAGCCAGATGTTGAGACATATTGGGCAGACGGCATGCATAGCTGCACATCAAAAACTCACGGCGATAACACAGCGGTGGTTCTTCAGCCTCCGCACACACTTGTGACAGGGCTAGTGCGGCACGCGCCAGTTGCTAGCCATATGCCTTGATGAACGGTTTGAAGCGACGACGGAATGAGGGTCAGGCCGAAGAACAGACGATACACCCGTAATCCAATTTGGAACAGACTAATGTTCGATAGAGGCATAGAACGACGCTCCTATCGGCTCCCAAGGATGTGCCATTTAAACGCATGCACATCCTTTGGTTAGACCGGTTATATGGGCAGACCAAAATAACCTTCTATCAGATTAATCCCAGGAATTTCGCTTCATTAGCAAACGGTAACATTTCTGTGCCGTGGTGGAGAGCAGGAGGAAACTCTTTCCGGCGCCAGAAATTTACACAAACCGTCTTCTAAGATGACAGGTGAAAGCCATTTACCATACTCCAGGACGAAATAGAGGCTAGACACCGCTGAAGACGATGCTCGAGGAGACAGGTACACCGAGCTGTAAGGTACACAACATAATCGTCAACAAACAGCGACGATTAAATCCCTGGGGGAAGGCAATTGATTGCTATAAGGAACAGCGCGACACTAAGCACCGAACCCTGAGGTAGTCCGTTCTCATGATTAAAATAATCAGATAAAACCGAACCCACACGCACACGAAATACGCGGTCTTTCATGAACTCCCGAATGAATATTGGGAGGCGACCACGGAAACCCCACGAAGAATGTCAGTCCTCCAGCATGTGTCGTAAGCTTTCTCTAAGTCAAAAAATACAGCTACAGTCTTAGTCAGCTTTTGGAACTACGGTGGCCTCGCGCCATGCAACAGGAAACGCACCTCCAAGCCAGAAGCGACTATAGAGCTGGAGCAGAAAGAGCTTACCATCCGTAGATAAATGCTGAAGCACCGACACATGTATGGCGTCGGGTCCAGGAGCGGAATGCCTAGAAAAAGAGAGGGCATGTTCTAGCTCGCGAGGGCTAAAAGGGCGGTCATGTCCTCATGGTTGTCGGAGCGGAATGATAACTCCTGGACTTCCAACGCGACCTTGAGGGGTACAAACGCTGGATCATAATTGGTGGAACTGGAAACTGCCTCAAAGGTCTCGCCTAAGCTGTCGGCAATAAGGGTTCGGTTCCACCAGGATGTCGCCCCCTGCCCTAAGACCGGGTATAGCACACAGTTTCGCCTTACCGGCTAAGCGCCCGAGTTGGTCCCACACAACGGATGTAGGCGTGGAGCCCTCCACATAACGCTTCCAAGAAACCATCCTACTATCACGGATAATTCGGCGCGCTCTAGCCCATAGTCGTTTATAGACTATGAGGCTATCTTCCGTTGGGTGACGTTTGAAAATCCGAAGATCACTTCTCCGCGCACGGATAGCTTTGCCGCATCCCTTGTCCCACCAAGAAACGCAGGTACGCCTAGGACGGGAAGACGTACTGGGAATGCAGCGTTCGGCAGCGGCCAGGATAACAGAAGTCATGTTATCAACGATTAGATATTTCCCATCGGAGAAATGGGCTAGACGGGAATGAAGTGGCCAATCCGCCTTACTAAACTGGAATTTTGTGGTGGCAGTGGTTGGAATAGTACAATGAAGAATTGTAATAACAACTGGAAAATGGTCATTGAAACGAACGTCAGAGACAACATTCCACTCCAAACGGTGTGCAAGCTGTGCTGAACAGAGGATTAAATCGAGGTGAGAAAGGGTGTCAGTGAAGTCTGAAAGAAATGTAGGCTCACCAATATTCAATAGTGAGAGATTCAGCTGGTCCAGAAGATCACTAATTAAGGTACCCCTAGCACATGCCCTGGAAGATCCCCAAAGAGAGTGATGGGCTTTAAAATCCCCTACCAGAAGGCACGGTGGGGGTAATTGGGAAATTAAATGCACAAGTTCAACAGCGACAAAGGGAAATGAAGGAGCAATATAGAGACCACACCAAGAAAAACCAAAACCAGAAAGAGAAAGATTTACAGCAACAGCCTGCAAGGGAGTGGCGAGTGGCACAGGTCGGAAACATATGTCGTCTCTAATCAGGACCATGGAACCACCATGTGCAAGAGGACCCTCATCCGGTTCTAGATCGAGACGAACCGGCGTATACCATAAAGTAATGTATCTTGAGGACGAGTCTTTGTCCCCTGCAAGCAAACGATGAGAGGTGTATAAGATCGCATTAAAATATCCAGCTCAGGCCCATGTGCGCATAGACCACTATATTCCACTGGAGGAGGGCCATAAAAAGTGCGGTAAGAAGACTGGGGTTCATTATGCGCGCGCCGGTAAGGGATGAAATCAATAGTTGGCTGCGGTGTGTTGGTTCAGATTTGTCTTTTTATTTTTGGTTGGACTTCGGCTCAGGTGAGTGTGGCTGCCAACCAGAAACAAATCCGGATTACCATCGCTGGTATCTGTGTCCGAACAAGTCATGACGGTTAGGAGAGCGAGAACGACTTGTAGGACGACGGATGAGCGATTTACGAACCGGGCGGTCAGCAACAGTGGTAGAAGATATAGATGGTGCCGAGGAACCTGGATATAGAGGAGTTACCATTGAAGGCGAAACGCAGTTGGATTCTGTCTGGATACCTATTGACACGCGGGTACGAGGACCGGGATGGTCTGAACTATTGCATCCTGTTTCCGTACCGGCTGGCGGACAGCAGCGGAACATTTCAAGGAGTTGGTCGGGTGAAGCTGCAGTTAATACTTCCGTGCCGCTTGAAAAGTTAATTTGCCCACTCCTTAGAGTTAGATGTATGCGCCTCTCTCCAGTTGACACATGTGGAGCCTTGAGCGCACACAGATCCATCGTGTGCTTTCCGACCACACTGAACACAAACCGGCTAATTGATATAACGTTGTTGCGTATGTCCGAACTTCTGACGTTAACACTACATCAGGTTAGGTATATATGGCTGCTCGGTCGCTCTCTCATAACCACACATAATGTCAGCCGGTATTTCAGTTCGCTCAAAGGTTAGGAGGACCGTACGAAGAGGGAAGGGTTGTTATCCTGTATGCCAATTAATCGGTATGCAACAACTACAGCGTGGTCTGAAAGACAGTTCACTATGTCCTCGTTAGACAGCCCGCGCAAACTTGAGGTCATCACTACTCCTTGGCTGCTATTCAAACTTTTGTGCTTCTCCACCTTAGGGTAAGAACCAAAAGAGAAGCACTCAGTAGCTTGCCGGTTGTTCTGGAGTGGCTATCTAAATTATGTGTGCCAACTTTACATTGTGTAGCATTCGTGACTTTTCCGCAAATTATGTCTACTTTCTTTTGAATATAAAATGGGCTTATATCATTCACAGACTTAACAGATTAAAAAAAAAAAATAATAAATAAAAAATAAAAATACGTGGCGTTGTAGGAGGTAGGCGCAGAGGAGCCATGATGGAATAGTCCCCCTTCCGGAACCGTCGGCTTCAGCCTGCTATCCGGGGAATATAAGAAAAATATACCTAAATCTTTCGGTCTGTGCCGGCCTAGAGCACCTTCTACAGGCCTGATCTCAAGGAGTACCTCAGAAGAGTTACCCTCCATCTATCATTACTGGCCGGTATGCGACAGTTTCACCGAAGGCAGGCCCGACTTTATGCCCCTACCACTGGAATAACCGCCAATGACTCCCCACTATAGGCAGCGTGGATTCAGTGGACTTGCGACCGTGCGACACTAGGTAGCACGAAAGGGATAGTGAGGAGGGTTCACTCACCTTCACATTTGAGACCTCTGGAGAGCACGCATGTTGAAAGCTGTGCCGAAATTGTGGGAGAAACCATGGAGACAGGATGGTTGGTGTTTAAGGGAGCTCAACTACTGAGGTCATTAGCGCCTCAGAAAACAAGGTTAAATAAAACACCAAAGGGAAAAGAACAATATAAAAACAAATGTCAATAAACACCAGAAGATAAAAACTTTACGGAGATAGGAAATATTTCTGTTGGTGAGACAGGAATTCATAACGCTCAAGACCCTAAACCTAAGAATTTAATAAACCTAGAAGAAAAAGCACCTACCATTATATTAAATGAAACAAGATTAATAGAAAGAGGAAATACATGTGGCTATGACGTATGGGAAGGAGCGGATGAGATGAGCCTGATTGGCTCAGGCACTGTGGGTGCACCA